>SSNR01000220.1:337117-367940 GCA_006937965.1 Callopanchax toddi | reverse complement strand
TTTGAGTCTAGAAGCAGGACCGGGTGACCCGGGTTTGTCCGATTCAGAATCTCCCCTCGTTGCTCTGATGCTGTCGCTGCTATGGCAAGCCTTTTTAACATTTAATCAACAATCGGACCTCTCTGTAATTCTTGTTTTATACAGCAATAACTTAATTTATCTTAGTTCTTGAAAGAAAAAAAATTAAAACACACACACATCACACCATGCTTGCTTGTGGTGCAGAAGACTGAGTAGAACTTTTCTTTTTTGCCACTTAACAACTACTCAAGAATTGATACGGGAATTGTTAAGGAATTGGATTGATAAGCAGAATTGATAATGTCATTGATATTGATAAAAAACCTATCAATTCCCACCCCTAGTTAGAAGTGAACTGACACTTTGCAGAAGACATAAAAACACAGACCAGTGCAAGAGCGATAGACAACACCTCACATACACGGCGCCATCTTGTGTGTGATGAATGAAAATGACCTTCCCATTTTAGATTATGGTGACATCATCTAGGACTGCCTCTAAAAAATGTCTTCATAAACTTTGTCGTTCATCACTCTCCATTCATACATATATACACAGGGCTGCACCAGTGGTACGCATGAGCGCTAAACATCATGCCCAGTTCCTTCTGCCACAACGCCGTCACACACTGACGAGCTGCAGCCTGAGGTGACCGTCTCGCTGTAGGTTAAGTTTCAGTTTTAGTCGTGGGACGTTGCGACGACCCACTCATCTGACAACTGAAGCTTAGCAACACACACTGCAGCGCGCACACCCATGCACATTACAGTTATTCACACCCTGATGGCAGGATGCTACATTGTAGCCACAGAGGCAAGGCGAGAAGACACAGGCACCACGACCCTCTGACCTCTACCAGCAGGCAATGACACAATGACCCAGTGGAAGCAGGGGTTCAACCCTCCGGTTGCATGGTGAACGCGCTACCCTCCGAGCCACTGCCACCCAATCTCTATGATCGTTCCCAAAGCCTGCAACTCTTTTGGCCGTTCTTTCAGTTTCTGATTCTTTCAGTTTGCTGCTCTGGAATCAGCAGCAAAAGCCACTAAAGCTGAGCCTGCGTCCATAATCTATTTTCAATAACTCATTGTGATCAATAATTTCTGATCAATGTGCTTGACTCAATCAACTCTCCTGGTTAAGTAAAGGTTAAATACATAACTATTTGTTTTAAAGCTGTTTGTTGATGAATCAACCAATCAAGGCTGTTGATTTGCAAAACTACCCAAAGCCTTGTCCAGATCATCCCCAGAGATCAGCTGTAGAGAAACAGAGACTAAAGCTGATGTGTTGACCTGTCCTCTCTCCACAGGCCCCGCCCCTTCCACTATGAGCCTTCCTTCCAGCGCCATGCCAGGGCAAGGGCTCTACATCAATTGCACCTCTCTGGTGTCTCTGGACTCCAGCGTTTTCCTCAGTGAGTCGTCGGCTTCCTGCCTCAGAGACGCACTTGACGTCTTTGTCATCAATGTTGGGGGGAGTCGTTTCGTTCTTCCACAGGAGCTGCTGGTGTCCCACCCAGAGACCCGGCTGGGGAAACTGGCCTGCTGCAGCCGAGAGTTGGTGCTGGAGCTCTGCGACGATGCTGACTTCATAAAAAGTGAATTCTTCTTTGACAGAAATGCACAAACTTTCCAGTAGGTGATGTGTTTTTTTTCCTGTTTTCAGATTTCTGCTGAAACTTGTCTGAGTCTATAATCAGGGATGCACATAATCAGTCCACCAGATATCACGCTAGTGTACCAGATCCTTCTACTCAAACATGAGGTGTTAAAAGGAAATGCAGAGCCACCTTCACCATTCACTTGAAGAAATCTATAGGGAGACTTCATTGAACCAGAAGTTTACTGCATAAAGTTTGTAACAATGTGATTATTTGTTGAGAGTGTTTCTTAAGTCATTGATAATTTAAAAAAACAACCAGAGGAAAGATAGGGCACAAGAAAGGACTCTTGTGGGACTCCATTGAATTGTCACTTATCCAAACTTGATGGAGACCCATTGCCCTGGTACCAGCTGGTCCCTAGTGTGTCCCCTGCTTGGTGGAGGTGATTTTAACCTGTTAAAGTTGGACAAACTTGGTTCCACCTGTCTCTGTTTCCTTGGCAGGTATGTTATGAACTTCTACAAGACAGGTCACCTTCATGTCATGGAGGAGTTGTGTGAGATCTCCTTCCTGCAGGAGATCGAGTACTGGGGCATCAATGAACTCTGTATCAACTCCTGCTGCCGTGAGCGTTACTACCGCCGCAAAGAGCAGAAAGAGTCCCTCGACGTACACCGAGAGTTCAGAACTGACGATAGCGATGAAGACTTTGCAGGTGCTGCTTGCCCAGCGCTCCGCCGGCACCTGTGGGACCTTCTTGAAAAACCTGAATCATCACAAGCTGCTCGAATCTATGGCTCGCTTTCCATTTTCTTTGTGGTGCTGTCGCTCATAAACATGGTGCTCATCTCACTGGACCTGGATGAAGACTGTGGTGCAAACTGGCTCGGCATCGGTGTGCCACTAGTGTTTGATGGTGTGGAGTACATGTGTGTTGTGTGGTTCACAGGGGAGCTGGCGCTGCGCTTTGTGTGCGTCAGAGATAAGTGCAGGTTCAGTCGTAGCATCCCCAACGTGATCGACCTCCTGGCCATCCTGCCATTCTATGTGACTCTGGTGGTTGAGAATCTCCATGGTGGATCCACCGAGTTGGAGAACATGGGCCGAGTGGTCCAGGTTCTACGTCTACTAAGGTCCTTGCGAATGCTGAAGCTCGGCCGACACTTGACAGGTAAATGCCATCTTCATAAATGTTCACACAGCTTCAGCTATTAGTGAAACCTAAACTGATGACCTCCACATGAAGTAGACATGACCCTCTTGTCTTGTTAAAGGATCTGGTCAAATTAGGTCACCCATCTAGTCACTCTAGATCAACTGGTAGCAATACACAATACAATCTGGTACATACGAGGTTAGGTACATACAGGGGAATCTATGTATGTTCCCTCTTAAGTACTCTGTATGCATCCCTGTAAGTACCCTTGTAAAAATACCCAGTTGATACCCCTGTACTTACCCTGTACATACCACTGTACTTATCCTAAGTAAGTACCAAGATACTGGGTTACATACCACTGTACATACTTCTGTAAGTACCTTGTATGTACCCCTGTACCTAACCTGTACACACCCCAGTGAATAACCCCATACATTCCAGGCTGTAATATTTATTATCAATAAACCAACGGTTTAAAAGGCCTCATGATGGATGTTTGGGTCATTTTAAAGTAGCGTTCTAACAGTTATGTATCCACAGAAAGAGCCACACCCTCTGAGAGAAACAGGAAGTAGTTCTCTGACTGGAGCAATACTAAAACAGCAAACGTTTATTTTAATACCAGAAAATGAACTGCTCATTTGTCTGCAGCAGTGTCTCTCCTAATCTGACTATGGCTCCAGTCAGAGGACCACTTCCTATCTCTTGTAGAACCTGCACCCACTTTGAGTGATGTCATGAGTGGGTGTGGTCCTCCCTGTAAATAATGAACTGATAGAATACCACTTCAGAATGACCCTTTGTGATACAGGTCCATCAGACCCTAAAGACCTTTCAGGTTTTCTGTAAGTCAGCCAAGGTCCTTCAGAGGTGAGATGAGACAGAGTCTGGCATGCATCCTAACGGGTCCCAGATGGAGACGAAGACAGCAGGACCAAAAAATCAGGATCTGCTCAGAACTGCCTGAGGGTCCAGGTCTGATGTTTGGTTCTGATTCATTCAGGTCTGAAGTCTCTGGGGATGACCATCGCTCAGTGCTATGAGGAAGTCGGACTGCTGCTCCTCTTCCTCGGTGTCGGCATCTCCATCTTCGCCACCATGGTCTTTGCGCTGGAGCGTGATCTTCCCTCCACCACTTTCACCAGCGTGCCAGCCGCCTGGTGGTGGGCGACTACCTCCATGACCACAGTGGGCTACGGCGACGTGTGGCCTGACACGGCAGCGGGGAAGGTCCTGGCTTTCCTCTGCATCCTGTCTGGGATCCTGATCCTGGCTCTGCCCATCGCTATCATCAACGACCGCTTTGCTGCCTGCTACTTCATGCTGAAGATGAAGGAGGCGACACTGCGACATGGCGAAATGCTGAAGAGGCTGACCCGTGGGTCGGTGGGGGAGGCGGCGGTGAGAGGAGTGACAGGGGGTGTGAACCTGAGGGACGCCTACGCCCGCAGCATCCTGGAGATGCTACGACTGCAGGGCCGAGAGCGGGCCAGCACCCGAAGCAGCGGGGGGGACGAGCTGTGGTGGTAGAGCTTAGACTGGATTTACGGGGAGGAGTGGGCGTGGTAATGAGATCATCAACATATCAGCTTCAAGACGCCAGCTATTTTATTTCTGGTTTTACCTCAAGGGGGCATCTAATCACACCCACCGGTGACATCACTCAAAGTGGGTGGGGTCTGTTGAGAAAGTAGTTCTCTGACCGGAGCATTGAAAAAACCAAAACGCTATACAATAAAAATACATATACAGTATGTAAGGAAATAAAACAATAAAAACTGATAAAACAGCATCAGAGGTGACGTTTAAATGAGAAGTAAATGAAAACAAATTTAAAAATTAAGAAAAGTCTCTCAGGTGGACCCCTCTGAGCTTTGGCCTTGGCTAGATGTTCAATATTGTAGGAAAATATTACAAAGAATGAACAGAGCTAATAAAATACCTGACCAACTGTTTAAAAACAGTAAATAGTTCTAAATTAAACAGAACTGAAGCCTTTAAAAAAAACTGATTTAGAACCAACTGAGTTTTTCTGTAAACGGAGTGAAATTATGGAACAAACTGAACAAAAAATACAAAAGATGTTTTAAATCAACGGTATGAGGTCATTAAAATGTAAATGAAGATGGCGTCTGTGATCGGGTTAGGCGAATATAGTGACCATCAGACAACAGGCTGAGCCCTTCACCTGTCGATGTTTTTAGGAGGGTTTTTTCTTGACTATGAATCAGTTTCTTAATTAATAACAATTCTTTGTTGAAGCCAAAAGACTCCGCCCACGTAGAAAATAATAAAAAATGCTGTTTTTAAATGTTACAAACTCCTCCTGCCTCCAAGAGCAGCAGTGATTTATTGACTCTTAACTTCTAACAGACAAAGAATCTTCAGAAAATCCGTTGATGTAAATAATAACCAGGGTGGTGGGGAGGGACACAATCAGACGGTCTTTTTTCCAGTGTAACCGTGTTTACAGGTCGGTGTTACTCTACTGGTGCTGCTGTAGGAACATTCAGCGAGTCAGAACACCGGTCCAGTGTTTATCTGTCTGACAGATTCAGCTCAGTCTGAAACAGCTAATACAAAATGAAACTAAAATAAGAATAAAAACACCTCCTTCAGTGAACATGGCTTCTATTAAATAAATCTCTGCTGCAGTTTGAAGTCTTTCTGATTTGGTGACGGAGCAGCAGCAGCAGCTGATAGCTCTGTGTTAGCTTAGCATCCTCAGCAGGAGGGTGAACTCTACATGTTTGAGTCCTGAGTGTTTACATCGCTCCGCCTGCTAGAATGACAAAATGTCACCTGCATGAATAAATCACTCATCGATTGTTGGACTGATGATTATAAAAAAGTTCCATATATGGCCCAACCCCAGTCTGTGACTGAGTTAGAACAGGAATGTGATGGATGTTGATGAATTTAGTTTTATAAAAAAGGGACAGAAAATATGAGGTTTTTCTTCTCTCTGCTCATTTTAATTCATATTTATTTTGTGTTGATTTTTATATTCTGTTTTTTAAAATAAAATAATGATTTTTAAATGTTAAAGCTGATCTAATGATCAGTTTTCTGCTGCCTGATGCTGAAAGTCAGCTGGTAGAGGAGACACCTGGTCAGAGCATTGATCTTGTTCTTTATAGATTTATAGTTTTTGTCCATTTTGGAGGTCTTTAACAGGACAAAGGACCCAGTGAGCTGGACCAGGGCCTGACCTAACCTGGACCAGGGTCTGACCTAACCTGGACCAGAGTCTGACCTAACCTGGACCAGGGTCTGACCTAACCTGGACCAGGGTCTGACCTAACCTGGACCAGGGTCTGACCTAGCCTGGGAGGTTGATGCTCCTCATCAGATCATTGGTCATGATTTTCAGCTGCTCTTATGATTAAAACGACCTGTCCTGTAATGCTGGTGTGGGTGTGTGTGGTGGTAGTGGTGGGGGTGCAGATTAAAACGACCCATCCTGTAATGCTGGTCCTGGTCCAGCCACGGCCGCGATGGGTTCGCACTGGTCGATCCAGACCCGTAGGCCTCCTCAGGTCCGTCTGCGCCCAGCAGGTGCAGGAGAAAAAGTTACATCAACGTCCAAGGTCAACCGCGAACCACACTAACCATGCTCATTCTTCCTTTCTGACCAATCACAATAGTTGTTCTTGAAAGTCCTGCAGAAAAATGTTCTGCTCAGCTGATGTGTACAAGAACAAGCTGTTAGCGCTGCCAAACTGGGTCTCCGAGAACAAAATGTCATTTTTGTTTTTGCTTCTTGTGGAGTATGAATTGGCCTTAACAAGTAATATACAGTAGAGCTCTAACTTTAAAAGTTAGCTAACATGTAATATAGAGTTCTAAATGTAGAGGTTAGCTAACAGGTAATATAAGTGTTCTAACTGTAGAGGTTAACTAACAATATAGTGTTCTAACTGTAGAGGTTAACTAACAATATAGTGTTCTAACTGTAGAGGTTAACTAACAGGTAATATAGAGTTCTAACTGTAGAGGTTAGCTAACAGGTAATATAGTGTTCAAACTGTAGAGGTTAACTAACATGTAATATAGAGTTCTAACTGTAGAGGTTAACTAACAGGTAATATAGTGTTCTAACTGTAGAGGTTAGCTAACAGGTAATATAGTGTTCTAACTGTAGAGGTTAGCTAACAGGTAATATAGTGTTCTAACTGTAGAGGTTAACTAACATGTAATATAGAGTTCTAACTGTAGAGGTTAGCTAACAGGTAATATAAGTGTTCTAACTGTAGCGGTTAACTAACAATATAGTGTTCGAACTGTAGAGGTTAACTAACAATATAGTGTTCTAACTGTAAAGGTTAGCTAACAGGTAATATAGTGTTCTAACTGTAAAGGTTAGCTAACAGGTAATATAGTGTTCTAACTGTAGAGGTTAGCTAACAGGTAATATAGTGTTCTAACTGTAGAGGTTAACTAACAGGTAATATAGTGTTCTAACTGTAGAGGTTAGCTAACATGTAATATAGTGTTCTAACTGTAGAGGTTAACTAACAGGTAATATAGTGTTCTAACTGTAGAGGTAACAGTAATATAGTGTTCTAACTGTAGAGGTTAGCTAACATGTAATATAGTGTTCTAACTGTAGAGGTTAACTAACAGGTAATATCGTGTTCTAACTGTAGAGGTAACAAATAATATAAGTGTTCTAACTGTAGAGGTTAACTAACAGGTAATATAGTGTTCTAACTGTAGAGGTTAACTAACAGGTAATATAGTGTTCTAACTGTAGAGGTTAGCTAACATGTAATATAGTGTTCTAACTGTAGAGGTTAACTAACATGTAATATAGAGTTCTAACTGTAGAGGTTAACAGGTAATATAGTGTTCTAACTGTAGAGGTTAACTAACAGGTAATATAAGTGTTCTAACTGTAGAGGTTAGCTAACAGGTAATATAGTGTTCTAACTGTAGAGGTTAGCTAACAGGTAATATAGTGTTCTAACTGTAGAGGTAACAGATAATATAGAGTTCTAACTGTAGAGGTTAGCTAACATGTAATATAGTGTTCTAACTGTAGAGGTTAGCTAACATGTAATATAGTGTTCTAACTGTAGAGGTTAACTAACAGGTAATATAGTGTTCTAACTGTAGAGGTTAACTAACAATATAGTGTTCTAACTGTAGAGGATAACTAACAGGTAATATAGTGTTCTAACTGTAGAGGTTAGCTAACATGTAATATAGTGTTCTAACTGTAGAGGTTAACTAACAATATAGTGTTCTAACTGTAGAGGTTAACTAACAGTTAATATAGTGTTCTAACTGTAGAGGTAACAAATAATATAAGTGTTCTAACTGTAGAGGTTAACTAACAGGTGTTAGAGATTTTACTCTTAGAAACCCCGAGATCTAAAGAACAGAATCAGACCAGACAGTTAGTTTAAGTTTTTTGAGCATTGTGGATGAGAGACCACCCGTCTGCTGGTTAGGCATCGGAGTGGAACTCTGAGGGATCTTTTCTCAGCTCAGTATTTATTAGAACACAGGTTGCACAACATTACATGATTGCATTCATGACAAAAAGATAAGAATCTGCTGCTGTTGGTTTATTACTGTTCACAGGTAGCTAACTAATAACTTTTTCCGTTGATGTTGCTGATTCAAAACAAAGTTCTGCTGATACCTCACAAGAATGGAATGTGTTTTGATTGTTCAAAACCTTTGGTCCGTGCATCGAAAGCTGATGCTGAAAATTAAAAGGTTACAAGCAGGATACATTTGTAAGCAGACATGAATCATAATAATTAAAAACTCCTTCAACAGGTAATATAGTGTTCTAACTGTAGAGGTTAACTAACAATATAGTGTTCTAACTGTAGAGGATAACTAACAGGTAATATAGTGTTCTAACTGTAGAGGTTAGCTAACATGTAATATAGTGTTCTAACTGTAGAGGTTAACTAACAATATAGTGTTCTAACTGTAGAGGATAACTAACAGGTAATATAGTGTTCTAACTGTAGAGGTTAGCTAACATGTAATATAGTGTTCTAACTGTAGAGGTTAACTAACAGGCAATATAAGTGTTCTAACTGTAGAGATTAACTAACAGGTAATATAAGTTTTCTAACTGTAGAGGTTAGCTAACATGTAATATAGTGTTCTAACTGTAGAGGTTAGCTAACAGGTAATATAGTGTTCTAACTGTAGAGGTTAACTAACAGGTAATATAGTGTTCTAACTGTAGAGGTTAACTAACAGGTAATATAGTGTTCTAACTGTAGAGGTTAACTAACAGGTAATATAGAGTTCTAACTGTAGAGGTTAACTAACAGGTAATATAGTGTTCTAACTGTAGAGGTAACAGATAATATAGAGTTCTAACTGTAGAGGTTAGCTAACAGGTAATATAGATTTCTAACTGTAGAGGTTAACTAACAGGTAATATAGATTTCTAACTGTAGAGGTTAACTAACAGGTAATATAGTGTTCTAACTGTAGAGGTTAACTAACAGGTAATATAGAGTTCTAACTGTAGAGGTTAACTAACAGGTAATATAGTGTTCTAACTGTAGAGGTAACAAATAATATAAGTGTTCTAACTGTAGAGGTTAACTAACAGGTAATATAGTGTTCTAACTGTAGAGGTAACAAATAATATAAGTGTTCTAACTGTAGAGGTAACAAATAATATAAGTGTTCTAACTGTAGAGGTTAACTAACAGGTGTTAGAGATTTTACTCTTAGAAACCCCGAGATCTAAAGAACAGAATCAGACCAGACAGTTAGTTTAAGTTTTTTGAGCATTGTGGATGAGAGACCACCTGTCTGCTGGTTAGGCATCGGAGTGGAACTCTGAGGGATCTTTTCTCAGCTCAGTATTTATTAGAACACAGGTTGCACAACATCACATGATTGCATTCATGACAAAAAGATAAGAATCTGCTGCTGTTGGTTTATTACTGTTCACAGGTAGCTAACTAATAACTTTTTCCGTTGATGTTGCTGATTCAAAACAAAGTTCTGCTGATACCTCACAAGAATGGAATGTGTTTTGATTGTTCAAAACCTTTGGTCCGTGCATCGAAAGCTGATGCTGAAAATTAAAAGGTTACAAGCAGGATACATTTGTAAGCAGACATGAATCATAATAATTAAAAACTCCTTCAACAGGTAATATAGTGTTCTAACTGTAGAGGTAACAAATAATATAAGTGTTCTAACTGTAGAGGTAACAGGTAATATAGATTTCTACCTGTAGAGGTGAACTAACAGGTAATATAGTGTTCTAACTGTAGAGGCTAACTAACAGGTAATATAGTGTTCTAACTGTAGAGGCTAACTAACAGGTAATATAGTGTTCTAACTGTAGAGGTTAGCTAACAGGTAATATAGAGTTCTAACTGTAGAGGTTAGCTAACAGGTAATATAGAGTTCTAACTGTAGAGGTTAGCTAACAGGTAATATAGAGTTCTAACTGTAGAGGTTAGCTAACAGGTAATATAGAGTTCTAACTGTAGAGGTTAACTAACAGGTAATATAGTGTTCTAACTGTAGAGGTAACAAATAATATAAGTGTTCTAACTGTAGAGGTTAACTAACAGGTGTTAGAGATTTTACTCTTAGAAACCCCGAGATCTAAGGAACAGAATCAGACCAGACAGTTAGTTTAAGTTTTTTGAGCATTGTGGATGAGAGACCACCCGTCTGCTGGTTAGGCATCGGAGTGGAACTCTGAGGGATCTTTTCTCAGCTCAGTATTTATTAGAACACAGGTTGCACAACATCACATGATTGCATTCATGACAAAAAGATAAGAATCTGCTGCTGTTGGTTTATTACTGTTCACAGGTAGCTAACTAATAACTTTTTCCGTTGATGTTGCTGATTCAAAACAAAGTTCTGCTGATACCTCACAAGAATGGAATGTGTTTTGATTGTTCAAAACCTTTGGTCCGTGCATCGAAAGCTGATGCTGAAAATTAAAAGGTTACAAGCAGGAAACATTTGTAAGCAGACATGAATCATAATAATTAAAAACTCCTTCAACAGGTAATATAGTGTTCTAACTGTAGAGGTAACAAATAATATAAGTGTTCTAACTGTAGAGGTAACAGGTAATATAGATTTCTACCTGTAGAGGTGAACTAACAGGTAATATAGTGTTCTAACTGTAGAGGTTAACTAATAGGTAACATAGTGTTTTAATGCATCAGTGGGAATTTTTAGATCAAGAGTTGCCAAAACAAAATTAAAATACAAAATTGCCACGATCTGCAGCAGCATCTCTCCTGATCTGACTAGTCATAAGTGCTGTTCTGGTCAAAGGACCTCTGTTTCTAGAGAGTACACTCATTTTAAGTGATTTCAGCAGAGGATGTGGTCCTCACTGTAGATAATTAACTTATAGATGGACCCTGATGACCTTTAACTCTAAAGATATGAGACATGAAAAACCGATTAATGTGAAATAAACTAAATTAAAATAACCAACATATGACTTTAGATTTTGACTAATCAACAAATCTGACCTATTAAATTACCTGGAACCACAGAGTCCTCCTACAAGTATCTACTACCTTGGAGAAAACTTAAATGTTATATTTTTCCAGTTCTGATCCCTGAGTTAGACATGGGCCTGATCCTGGTTCTGTTTCTGGTTCTGGTACGGTCTCCCTCTGATGAAGGAGCACCTCTGACCTGGATTCCCAGCTCTCTGCCTGCGGTGCTCAGTGGCTCGGAAACTGGAGCATCACATTTACATTTCAGACATTCAAGAAGAAAACAAGGTCACGCTGCAGCAGAACCTCCCAGGGGACAGCAGGGGTCAAAGGTCACACCACAGGCTCAGGAAGATGTCATCACAAATAGTAAAATATAAAGCGGCTTCATGTTTATCTCAAGACTTCTTTTTTAAAGTAATAAATGTATTGTATATACACGTGTATAATTTTGAATATAAGAACTGAGATTTTATATAGATATATGCTTGTATACACACACACACACACACACACACACACACACACGCATGAAGTGGACCTCTATGGCTCCTGATGACCTCGTCACCCTGGCATCTGGAGGCTCATCCAGGACCACAGACTGGATCAGTCACTTCTGGCCTTCAGGGCTTACTCTGTGTAGAGGAATCGGCTCTCTGACCTCTACGGAACCCAGAGAATACCCAGACATGCATCAGGCCTTAATGAGGCAGGACAGCTGCTCAGCAGAATCAGACTGACGTAGAATTTGGATTGCATATCAAATATTATCAAATCAGAATCAAAAGCTTACACATTTTCTTTAGAGGTGTTACGTTAAGCAAAAGTCACTATCTCTCAAGAAAGTAGGAATATCACTTGATGATTTGAAACTTATAATGAAATAAATACTTTAAATCATTTTATGGTTTAATCCCAAATCATTATTAATACGTTTATGAATGTCACATTATTATTATATTACCCTAATCACTAGAACTCATATGATGCATCCAAGATTAAATGAGACACATGAATCATTTTTCATGGATCTAAATTCAATACCGTTTATTTCTAAACAATCTAGAACTTACTGAATAAGTAACATTGATCAATAAAATATTTCATGTCAAAACCTAGAGAGAAAAGGACTTTGTTAGAGTGACAGTGTATGCATGATTACGAGTCCTTTAATCAGAGTTGTTAGACAGCAGAGGGAGACCGTGTTGTCTTGTGAAAAGCAAAACATTCAAGGAAAAGGAGGTACAGTAATTCCAAAACAGAGTGAGGGCTAAAATCTTTCTGGGACCTGCAGATGTTTTGGTTCCACGCTCATCGAAGTGAGCAGGACAGGGTGGCTTTCACATTTATCCTACATCCCCATACACTACATACTACTTATAGTACTGCAATACTATATACTAGTATCTATAACATTAATATATACAATACTCAGTACTGCAATACTATATACTAGTATCTAGAACACTAATATATACAATACTCAGTACTGCAATACTATATACTAGTATCTAAAACACTAATATATACAATACTCAGTACTGCAATACTATAGAACTAGTATCTAGAACACTAATATATACAACACTCATAGTACTGCAATATTATATACTAGTATCTATAACACTAATATATATACTCATAGTACAGCAATATTATATACTAGTATCTATAACACTAATATATAGAATACTCATAGTACTGTAATATTATATACTAGTAGAACACTAATATATACAATACTCATAGTACTGCATTATTATATACTAGTATCTATAACACTAATATATATACTCATAGTACAGCAATATTATATACTAGTATCTATAACACTAATATATATACTCATAGTACAGCAATATTATATACTAGTATCTATAACACTAATATATATACTCATAGTACTGCAATATTATATACTAGTAGAACACTAATATATACAATACTCATAGTACTGCAATACTATATACTAGTATCTAAAACACTAATATATACAATACTCAGTACTGCAATACTATATACTAGTATCTAGAACACTAATATATATACTCATAGTACTGCAATATTATATACTAGTATCTATAACACTAATATATATACTCATAGTACAGCAATATTATATACTAGTATCTATAACACTAATATATATACTCATAGTACAGCAATATTATATACTAGTATCTATAACACTAATATATACAATACTCATAGTACTGCAATATTATATACTAGTATCTATAACACTAATATATATACTCATAGTACAGCAATATTATATACTAGTATCTATAACACTAATATATATACTCATAGTACAGCAATATTATATACTAGTATCTATAACACTAATATATAAAATACTCATAGTACTGCAATATTATATACTAGTAGAACACTAATATATACAATACTCATAGTACTGCAATATTATATACTAGTATATATAACACTAATATATACACTCATAGTACTGCAATATTATATACTAGTATCTATAACACTAATATATACACTCATAGTACTGCAATATTATATACTAGTATCTATAACACTAATATATAGAATACTCATAGTACTGCAATATTATATACTAGTATCTATAACACTAATATATACAATACTCACAGTACTGCAAAATTATATACTAGTATTTATAACACTAATCTATACCATACTCATAGTACTGCATATACAATGCTCATAGTACTGCAATATTATATAACTAGTATCTATAACACTAATATATATAATCATAGGACTGCAATAATATATACTAGTATCTAGAACACTAATATATACAATACTCATAGTACTGCAATACTATATACTAGTATCTACAACACTAATATATACAATACTTATAATACTGCAATATTATATACTAGTATTTATAACACTATTATATACAATACTCATAGTATTGCAATGTTACTAGTATCTATAACACTAATATATACAATACTCACAGTACTGCAATACTATATACTAGTATTTATAACACTAATATATACAATACTCATAGTACTGCATATACAATACTCATAGTACTACAATATTATATACTAGTATCTATAACACTATTATATATACTCATAGTACTGCAATATTATATACTAGTATCTATAACACTAATATATACAATACTCATGGTACTGCAAAAATATATACTAGTATCTACAACACTAATATATACAATACTCACAGTACTGCAATATTATATACTAGTATTTATAACACTAATATATACAATACTCATAGTACTGCATATAAAATACTCATAGTACTGCAATATTATATACTAGTATCTAGAACACTAATATATATGTTCATAGTACTGTAATATTATATACTAGTATCTATAACACTAATATATACAATACTCATGGTACTGCAATAATATATACTAGTATCTATAACTCTAATATATACAATACTCATAGTACTGCAATACTATATACTAGTATCTACAACACTAATATATACAATACTCATAGTACTGCAATATTATATACTAGTATTTATAACACTATTATATACACTCTTAGTACTACAATATTATATACTAGTATTTATAACACTATTATATACAATACTCATAGTACTGCAATATTATATACTAGTATTTATAACACTAAAATATACAATACTCATAGTAATGCATATACAATACTCATAGTACTGCAATATTATATACTAGTATCTATAACACTAATATATATAATCATAGTACTGCAATAGTATATACTAGTATCTATAACACTAATATATATATAATCATAGTACTGCAATATTATATACTAGTATCTATAACCCTAATATAAATATACTCAGTACAGCAATATTATATACTAGTATCTATAACACTAATATATATACTCATAGTACTGCAATATTATATACTAGTATCTATAACACTAATATATATACTCATAGTACTGCAATATTATATACTAGTATCTATAACACTAATATATATACTCATAGTACAGCAATATTATATATTAGTATCTATAACATTAATATATACACTCATAGTACTGCAATATTATATACTAGTATCTATAACCCTAATATATATACTCCTAGTACAGCAATATTATATACTAGTATCTATAACACTAATATATATACTCATAGTACAGCAATATTATATATTAGTATCTATAACATTAATATATACACTCATAGTACTGCAATATTATATACTAGTATCTATAACCCTAATATATATACTCCTAGTACAGCAATATTATATACTAGTATCTATAACACTAATATATATACTCATAGTACAGCAATATTATATATTAGTATCTATAACATTAATATATACACTCATAGTACTGCAATATTATATACTAGTATCTATAACCCTAATATATATACTCCTAGTACAGCAATATTATATACTAGTATCTATAACACTAATATATATACTCATAGTACAGCAATATTATATATTAGTATCTATAACATTAATATATACACTCATAGTACTGCAATATTATATACTAGTATCTATAACCCTAATATATATACTCCTAGTACAGCAATATTATATACTAGTATCTATAACACTAATATATATACTCCTAGTACAGCAATATTATATACTAGTATCTATAACATTAATATATATACTCATAGTACTGCAATATTATATACTAGTATCTATAACCCTAATATATATACTCATAGTACTGCAATATTATATACTAGTATCTATAACCCTAATATATATACTCCTAGTACAGCAATATTATATACTAGTATCTATAACACTAATATATATACTCCTAGTACAGCAATATTATATACTAGTATCTATAACATTAATATATATACTCATAGTACTGCAATATTATATACTAGTATCTATAACCCTAATATATATACTCATAGTACTGCATTATTATACGCTGGACGAGAGGCGGGGCTACAGTTGGACAGTCCTCCAGTCAATCACAGGGAAAATAACAACAATAAACACAAACACTCTTTTAACGTGTAGGTCCGTCTCACGTTATTCCACCGAACACACACACACACACGCGCACCCAGTGATTGGCTGCCACGCCACGTGGTGTAGCTAGCAGCTCCTTTTATGGTCATGCTGTCTGGGAGCACCGGGTTCAAACCGGAGGAGCTTCTGAGAATCTCAGAGAACACGGAGTTCTGACACGCGCACGCGCCCCCCTACAGGAGGGTGGTCCGGTCTGGTCCNCTAACAGGTAATATAGTGTTCTAACTGTAGAGGTTAGCTAACAGGTAATATAGTGTTCTAACTGTAGAGGTTAGCTAACAGGTAATATAGTGTTCTAACTGTAGAGGTTAACTAACAGGTAATATAGTGTTCTAACTGTAGAGGTAACAGATAATATAGAGTTCTAACTGTAGAGGTTAGCTAACAGGTAATATAGAGTTCTAACTGTAGAGGTTAACTAACAGGTAATATAGAGTTCTAACTGTAGAGGTTAACTAACAGGTAATATAGAGTTCTAACTGTAGAGGTTAACTAACATGTAATATAGAGTTCTAACTGTAGAGGTTAACTAACAGGTAATATAGTGTTCTAACTGTAGAGGTTATCTAACAGGTAAAATAGTGTTCTAACTGTAGAGGTTAACTAACATGTAATATAGAGTTCTAACTGTAGAGGTTAACTAACAGGTAATATAGTGTTCTAACTGTAGAGGTTATCTAACAGGTAATATAGAGTTCTAACTGTAGAGGTTAACTAACAGGTAATATAGTGTTCTAACTGTAGAGGTTATCTAACAGGTAAAATAGTGTTCTAACTGTAGAGGTTAACTAACAGGTAATATAGAGTTCTAACTGTAGAGGTTAACTAACAGGTAATATAGTGTTCTAACTGTAGAGGTAACAAATAATATAAGTGTTCTAACTGTAGAGGTTAACTAACAGGTGTTAGAGATTTTACTCTTAGAAACCCCGAGATCTAAGGAACAGAATCAGACCAGACAGTTAGTTTAAGTTTTTTGAGCATTGTGGATGAGAGACCACCCGTCTGCTGGTTAGGCATCGGAGTGGAACTCTGAGGGATCTTTTCTCAGCTCAGTATTTATTAGAACACAGGTTGCACAACATCACATGATTGCATTCATGACAAAAAGATAAGAATCTGCTGCTGTTGGTTTATTACTGTTCACAGGTAGCTAACTAATAACTTTTTCCGTTGATGTTGCTGATTCAAAACAAAGTTCTGCTGATACCTCACAAGAATGGAATGTGTTTTGATTGTTCAAAACCTTTGGTCCGTGCATCGAAAGCTGATGCTGAAAATTAAAAGGTTACAAGCAGGATACATTTGTAAGCAGACATGAATCATAATAATTAAAAACTCCTTCAACAGGTAATATAGTGTTCTAACTGTAGAGGTAACAAATAATATAAGTGTTCTAACTGTAGAGGTAACAGGTAATATAGATTTCTACCTGTAGAGGTGAACTAACAGGTAATATAGTGTTCTAACTGTAGAGGCTAACTAACAGGTAATATAGTGTTCTAACTGTAGAGGCTAACTAACAGGTAATATAGTGTTCTAACTGTAGAGGTTAACTAATAGGTAACATAGTGTTTTAATGCATCAGTGGGAATTTTTAGATCAAGAGTTGCCAAAACAAAATTAAAATACAAAATTGCCACGATCTGCAGCAGCATCTCTCCTGATCTGACTAGTCATAAGTGCTGTTCTGGTCAAAGGACCTCTGTTTCTAGAGAGTACACTCATTTTAAGTGATTTCAGCAGAGGATGTGGTCCTCACTGTAGATAATTAACTTATAGATGGACCCTGATGACCTTTAACTCTAAAGATATGAGACATGAAAAACCGATTAATGTGAAATAAACTAAATTAAAATAACCAACATATGACTTTAGATTTTGACTAATCAACAAATCTGACCTATTAANGAAGAAAACAAGGTCACGCTGCAGCAGAACCTCCCAGGGGACAGCAGGGGTCAAAGGTCACACCACAGGCTCAGGAAGATGTCATCACAAATAGTAAAATATAAAGCGGCTTCATGTTTATCTCAAGACTTCTTTTTTAAAGTAATAAATGTATTGTATATACACGTGTATAATTTTGAATATAAGAACTGAGATTTTATATAGATATATGCTTGTATACACACACACACACACACACACACACACACACACACACGCATGAAGTGGACCTCTATGGCTCCTGATGACCTCGTCACCCTGGCATCTGGAGGCTCATCCAGGACCACAGACTGGATCAGTCACTTCTGGCCTTCAGGGCTTACTCTGTGTAGAGGAATCGGCTCTCTGACCTCTACGGAACCCAGAGAGTACCCAGACATGCATCAGGCCTTAATGAGGCAGGACAGCTGCTCAGCAGAATCAGACTGACGTAGACTTTGGATTGCATATCAAATATTATCAAATCAGAATCAAAAGCTTACACATTTTCTTTAGAGGTGTTACGTTAAGCAAAAGTCACTATCTCTCAAGAAAGTAGGAATATCACTTGATGATTTGAAACTTATAATGAAATAAATACTTTAAATCATTTTATGGTTTAATCCCAAATCATTATTAATACGTTTATGAATGTCACATTATTATTATATTACCCTAATCACTAGAACTCATATGATGCATCCAAGATTAAATGAGACACATGAATCATTTTCATGGATCTAAATTCAATACCGTTTATTTCTAAACAATCTAGAACTTACTGAATAAGTAACATTGATCAATAAAATATTTCATGTCAAAACCTAGAGAGAAAAGGACTTTGTTAGAGTGACAGTGTATGCATGATTACGAGTCCTTTAATCAGAGTTGTTAGACAGCAGAGGGAGACCGTGTTGTCTTGTGAAAAGCAAAACATTCAAGGAAAAGGAGGTCATTCCAAAACAGAGTGAGGGCTAAAATCTTTCTGGGACCTGCAGATGTTTTGGTTCCACGCTCATCGAAGTGAGCAGGACAGGGTGGCTTTCACATTTATCCTACATCCCCATACACTACATACTACTTATAGTACTGCAATACTATATACTAGTATCTAAAACACTAATATATACAATACTCAGTACTGCAATACTATATACTAGTATCTATAACATTAATATATACAATACTCAGTACTGCAATACTATATACTAGTATCTAGAACACTAATATATACAATACTCAGTACTGCAATACTATAGAACTAGTATCTAGAACACTAATATATACAATACTCATAGTACTGCAATATTATATACTAGTATCTAAAACACTAATATATATACTCATAGTACAGCAATATTATATACTAGTATCTATAACACTAATATATAATACTCATAGTACTGCAATATTATATACTAGTAGAACACTAATATATACAATACTCATAGTACTGCAATATTATATACTAGTATCTATAACACTAATATATATACTCATAGTACTGCAATATTATATACTAGTATCTATAACACTAATATATATACTCATAGTACAGCAATATTATATACTAGTATCTATAACACTAATATATATACTCATAGTACTGCAATATTATATACTAGTATCTATAACACTAATATATACAATACTCACAGTACTGCAAAATTATATACTAGTATTTATAACACTAATCTATACCATACTCATAGTACTGCATATACAATGCTCATAGTACTGCAATATTATATAACTAGTATCTATAACACTAATATATATAATCATAGTACTGCAATATTATATACTAGTATCTATAACACTAATATATATACTCATAGTACTGCAATATTATATACTAGTATCTATAACACTAATATATAGAATACTCATAGTACTGCAATATTATATACTAGTATGAAGAACACTAATGTATACAATACTCATAGTACTGCAATATTATATACTAGTATATATAACACTAATATATACACTCATAGTACTGCAATATTATATACTAGTATCTATAACACTAATATATACACTCATAGTACTGCAATATTATATACTAGTATCTATAACACTAATATATAGAATACTCATAGTACTGCAATATTATATACTAGTATCTATAACACTAATATATACAATACTCACAGTACTGCAAAATTATATACTAGTATTTATAACACTAATCTATACCATACTCATAGTACTGCATATACAATGCTCATAGTACTGCAATATTATATAACTAGTATCTATAACACTAATATATATAATCATAGTACTGCAATAATATATACTAGTATCTACAACACTAATATATACAATACTTATAGTACTGCAATATTATATACTAGTATTTATAACACTATTATATACAATACTCATAGTATTGCAATTTTACTAGTATCTATAACACTAATATATACAATACTCACAGTACTGCAATACTATATACTAGTATTTATAACACTAATATATACAATACTCATAGTACTGCATATACAATACTCATAGTACTACAATATTATATACTAGTATCTATAACACTAATATATATACTCATAGTACTGCAATATTATATACTAGTATCTATAACACTAATATATACAATACTCATGGTACTGCAAAAATATATACTAGTATCTACAACATTAATATATACAATACTCACAGTACTGCAATATTATATACTAGTATTTATAACACTAATATATACAATACTCATAGTACTGCATATACAATACTCATAGTACTGCAATATTATATACTAGTATCTATAACACTAATATATATGCTCATAGTACTGTAATATTATATACTAGTATCTATAACACTAAAATATACAATACTCATGGTACTGCAATAATATATACTAGTATCTATAACACTAATATATACAATACTCATAGTACTGCAATACTATATACTAGTATCTACAACACTAATATATACAATACTCATAGTACTGCAATATTATATACTAGTATTTATAACACTATTATATACACTCTTAGTAGTACAATATTATATACTAGTATTTATAACACTATTATATACAATACTCATAGTACTGCAATATTATATACTAGTATTTATAACACTAAAATATACAATACTCATAGTAATGCATATACAATACTCATAGTACTGCAATATTATATACTAGTATCTATAACACTAATATATATAATCATAGTACTGCAATAGTATATACTAGTATCTATAACACTAATATATATATAATCATAGTACTGCAATATTATATACTAGTATCTATAACACCAATATAAATATACTCAGTACAGCAATATTATATACTAGTATCTATAACACTAATATATATACTCCTAGTACAGCAATATTATATACTAGTATCTATAACACTAATATATATACTCCTAGTACAGCAATATTATATACTAGTATCTATAACATCAATATATATACTCATAGTACTGCAATATTATATACTAGTATCTATAACCCTAATATATATACTCCTAGTACAGCAATATTATATACTAGTATCTATAACACTAATATATATACTCATAGTACTGCAATATTATATACTAGTATCTATAACACTAATATATATACTCATAGTACTGCAATATTATATACTAGTATCTATAACACTAATATATATACTCATAGTACAGCAATATTATATATTAGTATCTAAAACATTAATATATACACTCATAGTACTGCAATATTATATACTAGTATCTATAACCCTAATATATATACTCCTAGTACAGCAATATTATATACTAGTATCTATAACACTAATATATATACTCCTAGTACAGCAATATTATATACTAGTATCTATAACATTAATATATATACTCATAGTACTGCAATATTATATACTAGTATCTATAACCCTAATATATATACTCATAGTACTGCATTATTATACGCTGGACGAGAGGCGGGGCTACAGTTGGACAGTCCTCCAGTCAATCACAGGGAAAATAACAACAATAAACACAAACACTCTTTTAACGTGTAGGTCCGTCTCACGTTATTCCACCGAACACACACACACACGCGCACCCAGTGATTGGCTGCCACGCCACGTGGTGTAGCTAGCAGCTCCTTTTATGGTCATGCTGTCTGGGAGCAGCGGGTTCAAACCGGAGGAGCTTCTGAGAATCTCAGAGAACACGGAGTTCTGACACGCGCACGCGCCCCCCTAGAGGAGGGTGGTCCGGTCTGGTCCGCGTCATCCTTTGTTTACAACCATAGCGGCTCTTAGCCGGACCGAACCGAACCGAAGGTTCGGAGATGCCGTGTCGGAAGGAGAACTACCTCCTACTGGAGCAGTCCGTCTCGGTGGACTCCAGGGACGTGGACGCGCTGGTCTCCAGGATCGGAGAGGTCCTGCAGCTCCACAACAACCCGGGCGTCACTCAGAAGACCGGGACCGCACCGGAACACAACTCCCACAGCTGCTGCCTGCGTCTCCGGAACTACCGGGACAGCAGCCGGTCCGATCCGTATCAGCTGCCCTCCACCCATAGCGACAGGGACCGGGACCAGATCCGACGCTGGAGCAGGAAGCGGGTCCGCGGGGATCAGGACGACCCGCAGCGGCTCCTGCAGGACCTGCTGCTCTCCGGAAACCTGATCAAGGAGGCGGTCAGGAGGCTGCAGTTCTCCCCCCAGGACAGCGTGCCCTGCTCCTAACGGGACCGGGACTCTTATGGACCCCTAATGCAACTAGACCTGTAACAGACCGGGACCCGTAATGAACCGGATGTTGTGGTTTCAATTTCAGCCCGTTTGGTTGTGATGCTAACTGCTAGCCGCCCGGCTAGCATTTGGAAGCGCGTGTCGGACGTGCAGAGAAGGGGTTCATTGAGTGCATCCGCGGGCACGCGCACTAACATGCGTGAACAATCATCTTATCCGGGTGTTTGTGGGGGCGGGGCTTGAGCGGACTGTTTGTTTACAGCCTGGACCCGACCGGAAGTAGGTGACTGAGAGCAGCTGTTTGTTGATGTTCGCATCAGCTGATAATTGTTTTTTATTTGTGTTGGTCACGTGACACAACATCAGATGTTTTCTTGAGGCTTTTTGTTGTACTAATAAACAATCTGTTGTTTACAACCGGAAGTAGCGCCTATTGTGTTTCTGCTGCAGCACACAGAACCATGTTATTGAGCTGCAGCGATCTCTACTGGGTCTGATCTAAACCCAGACAAGGTCTGAAAGTTATGATTTATAGAGAAATGTTCAGACTTGTACACCATCACACACACACACACACCAGAATCAAATGAGAACCTGAATGAAACCTGCTTCTCAACAGAGCTCCACTTTTAGCTGCTGCATCAAATTCAAGTCGCTAACACTAGCATATGAGGTCCTGAAAGTTACAGCTTCCATCTACTTGAATCTTCTTGCTAAGGCTTACGTCACGACTCCGTCACATTTTTAATTAATTCAATATTTGTTTTTGGCACATTCAATTATTTAATTAATGCCATTTAATTATTGGCACATTTAATGACTGAATGCTGCATTTATTTTTTTAATGCCTTATTTATTTTGTCACTTTTGGCTCTCCATACAGACTATGCGGTTTATTTTTAGAACATAACTCCTGAGATAAACAGGGATCCCTGTATACTGATGATCTTCAGCTCTTTTTTGTGAATTAAACAACAGTTGTGTTAAGTGGTACATGTTGATTCCCAAATTAAGTTAAGTATGTACTTATCTTATTTAGGAGCTTTACTTTTTTATTAGAGACCATAGCTGCTGTTGTCAGCAAGGATGTGTGGAGGATTTTCCTCCTCTGGTCATTCAGTTCTTCCTGTGCCCCCCATCCTGGCACCTCGTCGACCTGAATCCGTGTACTCTTTGTTAGCAAAAAGGGAATAATGAAAATGATCCGTTTTCTCGTTTGGCCGTATTTCCGATTTTGTTTTGCCATAACAAAAACCAAATAATGGCAACTTCCGGTTATTCCGTTTCAGAAACGAAAAAATGAAGAGTACACAGATTATTTTCACTCTCCCTTACCATAGACAGAATTGACAGAGCTCCTCAGATGAGGAGCAAAACATCTTCAAAGAACCAAAGAAGTCCAGTTGCCTTTATTTAAAACTCTTTTTGGATTATCAAGACCTGGATGACCCAGAACCTTCATCAGCGTAGTTTGTTAGGGTTAGTTGTTTGTTGTCTCAATGGTAACTTCTTGGTTAGATTATCATTTGTAAGTCGCTTTGGATAAAGGCGTCTGCTAAATACATAAACATAACATAGAGTAAGTGTTGGTTCTAGTGAAGTTCCCGTGGCTGTAAGAACCAGAGGAACAAATGAAGAAAAACAGCAGCTCAGAGGAAACATCATTTATTCACAACCTGGTTTTAAACAATGGTAACAGAACACTAGTCAGAATAACAGAATTCCAAAGAGGTCAGTGAAGTACACATGGCCTGATGATTACACATAAAACTAGAAACAAAAGAACAGCTGCTAAACATAAATGTGCTGAAGAAAAACTAAACTTAGAGCTCCTCCTACTGTGAACAGGAGCCAATCAGCAGCAGGAAACATTCAACAGGCAGATCTCTGCTGCCTTCAATCATCAAACAAAAACTCAACTCACATAAAACAAAATATTGACCAAGTCCTCAGCGACTCAGAATCCTCCGTCTTAGTTTACCTGTGACTGTCCCGCCATCAGCATGTAGTCGTCCAGCTGAGCGTCCAGATGTCTCCGAGACATGGACATGTAATCCTCCAGGTCCCGGTCTAGCCGGCTCCTGGAAAGGGACATGTACTCATCCAGCTGTGCGTCTAGCTCCCTCTTGGTTGGAACAGCCTTTCTGTGAAAGCCGCCCCTCTTTACTGCTGTGACTCCACCATAACGCAGCGTCTGACTCAGCCGTCTTCGTCCTGTCAATGAAATCAGCTTTAAAGTTTGATGTAACTGGTTGAGGTGAGACATCAGGAGTTTCCAGGTGAATCCTCATAAAACAAACAAACTTAGTTTGGGATGCACCTGGATAAACCTGGCTACCATGGATACCACGGGGGAGTTTGGTGAGGCCCTGGAGAAAGACTCGTCGTAGGGTTGGGTGATGTTTAACTTTTTTCCAGTCGCCTATCATCAGGCCAAACATCGACAGTGGGTCACGTACTCACACAAGTGACATTTTTACATGTTTGTGGGCGGAGCAATGTAAAAATATGGACTGATTTGATAAATTAGAACTCAAAAGTCCAAAAATGAAGGCACTAGAGTTACCAAAAAACACAGTCTCCTTCGCCTTTAAACCAGCTGCTTGTTCAGACCTATAGGTGGCAGCAAAGAGCTCCAACATCTAGTGGTCACCCTCCTGCAGAGGATGCTAAGCTAACACAGAGCTATCAGCTGCTGCTGCTCTGTCTGGCTGGCGCAGGTCCCTCTCTCCCTGTTTTTTTTTTTTCCTCCCTCTCTCTGTGTGTATGTGTCTAAGCCATGTGGTCGGTCAGCAGAACGCGACCGCCCGCCCGCCCGCCCGCCCCCCGTCAGAGGGGAGCACGGCTGACAGACAGCAAGAGGAGGACAACAGGAGGAATGCTGAGGAGATGAGTTTTAGCAGGAAGCAGCTCCTTCAAAGCTAATCTTTAGTAAAGACTAGAAGCTACTGTTTGTTACCTGGGTTTTAACTTTTTTACTCTTTCACTTTCCAAAGTATCTCCGGACATTTCGGGGGGCGGAGTATTGACGTTTCGGTCATCCAATCAGAAGCGAGTGCTGTGCATATCATGAATACTAATGAGAATCCTGCTGTTTCAAATTCAGGTGTCAGATGGGAAACTTCTAAAGCTTCTATTATAAGCATCAAAGCTTCTTTCTTTATAAAAATGACACAGATAGCATTGAATTACACTAGAGAACAATGCAAAACTATAAAATAACCCAGAAAACCACCCCTTTAAGGGCCGTCAGAGTTAATGCGTTATTAACGCATCCATGAGATTTCGTGTTTTATATTGGATTCCGTGCTGTTTGGTGAATTCCATGTTTCCACATTGTGGAACTCATAGGGTCCTACTTGTAATGCATGTGAACGCCACTGTGACGCACGGTGAAGCACCTGGATACCCCGCTGAAACCACCAGTTAAAATGAGTCAGCTGGGTGGCTCAGGTTAGTAGGTACTCACTCATCCAGGTGATCCTGAAACTCCACCTGTACTTGTTTTTGAAGCTCCAGAAGCCTGGAGGTCGTACAGTCAACAGGCGGCAGGTCACGTGCTGCCATCCGAGTCGAGTCCAGACGCTCCTCCTCCCCTTCTTGATCTTCTGAGAAACACAAAGGATGTAAAACACAGGTGTTCCTCAGGGCAGGGTATAAAACACCTAGACTCATGAGGTAAACAAACTGAAGCATGATGGGACTGGCGGACGCTGCGCTCTCAGCAAGGTGTTCCAACTTGAGGTTTTGGGACTTAAACTGTCCAGCCATGATGTTAGCAGCAGCACACCTGTCTCACCTGTGGCAGTGACACTTTCTTCTTAGAATGCGCCCGCCTCAGTGACCTGCTTCGCCGTGGTCGAGTGGTGTCAAAAGTTGTGGCAGAGGACTGGTTGAGCTGTCTCCCCAGAACCTGAGAGAATCTGGTGAACACAAACAGAACCTTAGAGACCGTGGACGAGCGAAGGTAAACGAGTTCCTGCATTGTCTCACCGCTCATTCAGGGAAACCACAGAGGTGCCTCTGAGGTGCAACGAGTCACGAGGAGAAGAATCCATTGGGCTTTTATTCTCCAGCAAGAAACCAAAAACACCTGAAAGACAGAGATTTCAACAAGTTTTTACACTAAAATAAGTCCCCTCTAATCAGGTTCCTCCCTCCTCGTCTCCTCTGGAAGGATCTCTGTTATGGATTCAGAGCTCTTTGTTTGTGATCAGCAGCAGTTCAGTTATGTCAGATCATATCAATTGAATCAGGGTTTTCTCGCAGCTTGCATATGATGCATAGGGGAACACCTGTCAGTGCTCCTAGTACGCTGATGATGCAGATCAGCCTTCGGCGGACTCAGCCTCTCTACCAGGTCGCAGTAAGTTTGTTTTTTCTGCGGCTGTGAAACTGGACGGTCTGTCCTTCAGATTTATTCCCGCCCCGTCCTCGCTGTCCGGTTGGGTTGTGTGGGCCGGTTTCACAATGGGGACAGATAAAATAAGGACACGACCTGTCCCCGACGGACCCCGGAATGGAAACAAAGCAGGAGTGTCTTGGGGTGTTTACACACAGAGGAAATCTTTTATTATTATTATTTAAAACAACACCCTTCTGAAAATGTACTTAAAATGAATAAATAGAATAATAAAGTACTGTAGTTTAGGGTCTGTCCAATTAAAGTCAGGGATCATTTTACTGTTTTTCTACTGTTTTGAACTGAAATGCAATTTAAATGGATTTTTTCAGAAATTAAAGGAGCTTGAGTTTATAATATTAAAGTTCAGGTCTATTATTTGATTCTGTCCTCCACTAAAATTATTTTAAATAATAAAAAATATTTATTTTGGGGGCAAATTTTCTTGTTGGTTTAAAATACAATCAATTGCGATTAATTAATTACAAAGTCGTCTAGAGAAGATCTATTCTTCATAAACAAACATAACGACACATTGTTGACCTTTTTTATTGATGTGGATGCTGGAAATGTCAAGTCTGCTCAGACGTTTCATACAACAGCTTTTACAGGTGTGATGTCATCATCACATGGCTGCTCCATTGATCTGATGTCACACAGTGGAAAATGGATGTATTTTGTTTTCTGACACAGGCCTATTTTTATTATTGTGTTTGGATTTTAAAGTGTGTGTTTGTTTCTTCACCTCTGTAGGTGGGTGACTTTATTATACCTTCAGGTGGATCAGTCTTAAAGACAAGAGGCCAACATCAGTTTAAGTATATTGAACAGAAGTATACTCTTTACCTGGTTTTAGTGGTTATTGGTCTTGCGTTTTGTCCTCTACGTTTTACTGTTGAACACTTTGGTTTAACTTGATGGTTTTTGAGCTACAAAAATAAATGAGACTGATGCATCTGTTTGGTAAAACATAACATCTACTGCTAAATAAATATATTTAAATACGTTTTCATAATTGTTTTGTTTTGCTTTTAATTGGACAACAGAAGGAAACAATCCTCAAATATAACTAAATATTATGCAGGCATTATGTCTGTCTGTCCTCCTGACTGTCTGTTCTCCAGACTGTCTGTCCTCCTGTCCATCTGTCTGTCCTCCTGTCCATCTGTCTGTCCTCCTGACTGTCTGTCTGTCCTCCTGTCTCTCTGTCCTCCAGACTGTCTGTCCTCCTGTCCATCTGTCTGTCCTCCTGACTGTCTGTCTGTTCTCCAGACTGTCTGTCCTCCTGTCCATCTGTCTGTCCTCCTGTCCATCTGTCTGTCCTCCTGACTGTCTGTCTGTCCTCCTGTCTGTCTGTCCTCCTGTCTGTCTGATCTCCTGTCCATCTGTCTGTCCTCCTGTCCATCTGTCCTCCTGTCCATCTGTCTGTCCTCCTGACTGTCTGTCCTCCTGTCTGTCTGTCCTGCTGACTGTCCTGCCTGTCTGTCTGTCCTCCTGACTGTCTGTCCTCCTGTCCATCTGTCTGTCCTCCTGTCCATCTGTCTGTCCTCCTGACTGTCTGTCCTCCTGTCTGTCTGTCCTGCTGACTGTCTGTCTGTCCTGCTGACTGTCTGTCTGTCCTCCTGCCTGACTGTCTGTCCTCCTGACTGTATGTCTTCCTGACTGTCTGTCCTTCTGACTGTCTGTCTGTCCTCCTGTCTATCTGTCTGTCCTCCTGACTGTCATCCTGTCCATCTGTCTGTCCTCCTGACTGTCTGTCCTCCTGCCTGTCTGTCCTCCTGACTGTCTGTCCTCCTGACTGCCTGTCCTCCTGTCTGTCTGTCCTGCTGACTGTCTGTCTGTCCTCCTGCCTGTCCTCCTGACTGCCTGTCCTCCTGCCTGTCTGTCCTCCTGGCTGTCTGTCTGACTGTCTGTCTTCCTGACTGTCTGCCTGCCTGTCTGTCCTCCTGACTGTCTGTCCTCCTGTCCATCTGTCTGTCCTCCTGTCCATCTGTCCTCCTGTCCATCTGTCTGTCCTCCTGACTGTCTGTCCTCCTGCCTGTCTGTCCTCCTGTCTGTCTGTCCTCCTGCCTGTCTGTCTGTCCTCCTGTCTGTCTGTCCTCCTGCCTGCCTGTCCTCCTGTCCATCTGTCTGTCCTCCTGTCTGTCTGTCCTCCTGTCCATCTGTCTGTCCTCCTGACTGTCTGTCCTCCTGCACTGTCTGTCTGTCCTCCTGTCCATCTGTCTGTCCTCCTGTACATCTGTCTGTCCTCCTGTCTGTCTGTCCTGCTGACTGTCTGTCCCCCTGCCTGTCCTCCTGACTGTCTGTCCTCCTGCCTGTCTTCCTGACTGTCTGTCCTCCTGACTGTCTGTCCACCTGTCTGTCCTCCTGACTGTCTGTCCTCCTGACTGCCTGTCCTCCTGTCCATCTGTCTGTCTGTCCTCCTGACTGCCTGTCCTCCTGCCCATCTGTCCTCCTGCCTGTATGTCTTCCTGACTGTCTGTCCTCCTGCCTGCCTGTCTTCCTGACTGTCTTCCTGACTGTCTGTCTGCCTGCCTGTCTTCCTGACTGTCTGTCCTCCTGACTGTCTGTCCTCCTGTCTGTCTTCCTGACTGTCTGTCCTCCTGCCCTGTCTGTCTGTCCTCCTGACTGTCTGTCCTCCTGTCCATCTGTCTGTCCTCCTGACTGTCTGTCCTCCTGTTCTGTCTGTCCTCCTGTCCATCTGTCTGTCCTCCAGACTGCCTGTCCTCCTGTCCATCTGTCTGTCCTCCTGACTGCCTGTCCTCCTGTCCATCTGCCTGTCCTCCTGTCCATCTGTCTGTCCTCCTGCCTGTCTGTCCTCCTGACTGTATGTCTTCCTGACTGTCTGTCCTCCTGCCTGTCTGTCTTCCTGACTGTCTGTCCTCCTGTCCATCTGTCTGTCCTCCTGACTGTCTGTCCTCCTGTCTGTCTGCCCTGCTGACTGTCTGTCCCCCTGCCTGTCCTCCTGACTGCCTGTCCTCCTGCCTGTCTGTCCTCCTGACTGTATATCTTCCTGCCTGTCTGTCCTCCTGACTGTCTGTCCTCCTGCCTGTCTTCCTGACTGTCTGTCCTCCTGACTGTCTGTCCTCCTGTCTGTCTTCCTGACTGTCTGTCCTCCTGCCTGTCTGTCTTCCTGACTGTCTGTCCTTCTGACTGTCTGTCTGTCCTCCTGTCCATCTGTCTGTCCTCCTGACTGTCTGTCCTCCTGTCCATCTGTCTGTCCTCCTGACTGTCTGTCTTCCTGACTGTCTGTCCTCCTGCCTGTCTGTCCTCCTGTCTGTCTGTCCTCCTGACTGTCTGTCTGTCCTCCTGACTGTCTGTCCTCCTGTCTATCTGTCTGTCCTCCTCCTGACTGTCTGTCCTCCTGACTGTATGTCTTCCTGACTGTCTGTCCTCCTGAATGTCTGTCTGTCCTCCTGTCCATCTGTCTGTCCTCCTGACTGTCCTCCTGTCCATCTGTCTGTCCTCCTGACTGTCTGTCCTTCTGGCTGTCTGTCTGTCCTCC
>SSNR01000220.1:279945-291806 GCA_006937965.1 Callopanchax toddi | reverse complement strand
CCTGATCACCTGTAGCCTGATCACCTGTAGCCTGATCACCTGTAGTCTGATCACCTGTAACCTGATCACCTGTAACCTGATCACCTGTAGTCTGATCACCTGTAGCCTGATCACCTGTAGCCTGATCACCTGTAGCCTGATCACCTGTAACCTGATCACCTGTAACCTGATCACCTGTAGCCTGATCACCTGTAGCCTGATCACCTGTAGTCTGATCACCTGTAACCTGATCACCTGTAACCTGATCACCTGTAGTCTGATCACCTGTAGCCTGATCACCTGTAGTCTGATCACCTGTAACCTGATCACCTGTAGTCTGATCACCTGTAGTCTGATCACCTGTAACCTGATCACCTGTAACCTGATCATCTGTAGTCTGATCACCTGTAACCTGATCACCTGTTGCCTGATCACCTGTAGTCTGATCACCTGTAGTCTGATCACCTGTAGCCTGATCACCTGTAGTCTGATCACCTGTAGCCTGATCACCTGTAGCCTGATCACCTGTAACCTGATCACCTGTAACCTGATCACCTGTAGCCTGATCACCTGTAGTCTGATCACCTGTAACCTGATCACCTGTAACCTGATCACCTGTAGTCTGATCACCTGTAGCCTGATCACCTGTAGTCTGATCACCTGTAGTCTGATCACCTGTAGTCTGATCACCTGTAGTCTGATCACCTGTACCCTGATCACCTGTAACCTGATCACCTGTAGTCTGATCACCTGTGGCCTGATCACCTGTAGTCTGATCACCTGTAGCCTGATCACCTGTAGCCTGATCACCTGTATCCTGATCACCTGTAACCTGATCACCTGTAACCTGATCACCTGTAGCCTGATCACCTGTAGCCTGATCACCTGTAGTCTGATCACCTGTAGTCTGATCACCTGTAGTCTGATCACCTGTAGCCTGATCATCTGTAGTCTAATCACCTGTGGCCTGATCACTTGTAGTCTAATCACCTGTAGCCTGATCACCTGTAGCCTGATCACCTGTAGTCTGATCACCTGTAGCCTGATCACCTGTAGCCTGATCACCTGTTGCCTGATCACCTGTAGTCTGATCACCTGTAGTCTGATCACCTGTAGCCTGATCACCTGTAGTCTGATCACCTGTAGCCTGATCACCTGTAGTCTAATCACCTGTAGCCTGATCACCTGTAACCTGATCACCTGTAGACCTGATCACCTGTAGCCTGATCACCTGTAGTCTGATCACCTGTAGTCTGATCACCTGTAGCCTGATCACCTGTAGTCTGATCACCTGTAGTCTGATCACCTGTAGCCTGATCACCTGTAGTCTGATCACCTGTTGTCTGATCACCATGTTTTATTGTGCGGCGCTCTGTATCAGCACGTTTTGTTTTGCAGCTCTGTTGTCTGAAAGGTGTAACAGGTGTGTTTGGCTCTGCCCCCAGGTGTGTACTCACCTGCAGGTCTGGGTGTGGATGACCTGCGCAGGTTGTGCATTGTGCGACTGAGCTTCGTCAAAGGTTGGGGTTGTGACTACCCACGACAGAGCATCAAAGACACACCCTGCTGGCTGGAGGTTCACCTGCACAGAGCGCTGCAGCTGCTGGACCAGGTGCTGCATGCCCTGCCCCCCCGCGAGCTCTCACTCACCTGACATCACACTGACTGCTGCTGACGCCCAACGTTGACCTTCCAGATGACCCCTGACTCCTTCTAGAGGATTCTACACTCCTGTTCTTGTTTTTTCACACCTCAGCACCTGATTGGTTGGTTGAGACGGACTCTGGACTCTCAGCCAATCACAGCCTTACATGATTTATACCTCTAGGGGTCCATTTACACAGAAATCTGTTGTTCATATTCAATACTGCAGACATGGCTGTTTGGTGGCGCCCCCTTGTGGGAGGCTTCATTATAGACCATACGCTCCGCCCCCTCCATGTATTTACGGGTTTTCTCTGATCTCAGAACAGTTTCCTGTGAACTGACCCTTTTTCTGCTGCTAAAAATGGTGTTTAATTTAAAATCAGCTGATACCAAAAATAAGTACCGGTAGTTATTCAGGATTTTATTTTGACAGATTTTTTTTTTATTGATCATTGCAAGAAGACCTGGCTTCAGACATCAAGATGGCGGTTCGTTACCTCGATCAGAAGAACAAGATGGCGGGTTGTTACCTCGATCAGAAGAACAAGATGGCGGGTTGTTACCTCGACTAGAAGAACAAGATGGCGGGTCGTTACCTCGACTAGAAGAACAAGATGGCGGGTTGTTACCTCGACTAGAAGAACAAGATGGCGGGTCGTTACCTCGACTAGAAGAACAAGATAGCGGGTCGTTACCTCGACTAGAAGAACAAGATGGCGGGTCGTTACCTCGACTAGAAGAACAAGATGGCGGGTCGTTACCTCGACCAGAAGTAGTTTTTTCCACCAAAACTTTATTTAGAAGTTTTTTCTCCTCAAAACTTAATTTGGACTCTGAACTTTTTAACCTGGTGAACTTTAAAAATGTTCATTTTGAACAGATTTAAGTGCTTTTCAGGAGCAGAACATCTTTGACCTACGTTTAAATGTTGCATTATAACAAAAGAGTAAATTCCTTTGTCCATCAGACAGGAAATAACAGCAGCAACAGTATATTTACTACAATAAAAGGCTGTACAGAGAATGAAAATATATGGACAAAATGAGCAACAGTAAACTACCAGACCTTCCAACATGTGTATAAAATAGTACTAGTAATTGAGTACTTATTGAATAATTATTTGGAGTGAATTTTTTTCATTTCATAAACATTTTATTTGGTGTTTAATTTACTGCAGCATAGAGCTTCATCCCCTCACATTTCTCATCACCTGAAAAACCTGCAGACAAGAATGAATTCACTGTCAAAGGTTTGATCAAATGACTCCTAACACCAGGCTTTACAACCGAGCAGTCCATAAGATCTGGATCTGGACCTTTGGTAGGGGATTAGAGCTGAGGTCACGTTGAGTGGTGTGTGTGTGTGTGCATGCAAGTGTGTGTGTTTGCTTTAGTCAGGTGAATGTGCTGAAGTGTAAACTTGTGTCTTGGATCCCACAAGAGAAGTGAGCGCCGCTCCGCGGTAGCACCACGTCCTTGGCGAGTATTCTAGTGTCTCCTTAAGCGAAGCGCCGTTGAACGCAGCTTGCAAAATCACGTGATAGTCACAATATCTCACGGGAACTGAGAACAGGAAGTATGAAGCGCATCTTGTGGTCTGTATTTGGTCAAACTGTCATCGTGAGCTATTTATTGGAATAGTTTGTTTCTAAAAGCTCAGTTATATAAATATTCCTCAATGAAACGCTCCTCGTCCATGCACTGCCGCTTGTTTATGTTTGCCACACTAGTAGCGGTTCAGTGTATTGTCATAATGTCTGCATCATAAAGTACTACACAACGTCGTGACACGCGTCTCAGCTCAGAAATAGAACTGTCGCGTATCTTTAGCGCCGTGGCGTGGACCAGCGCATCTGGGACGTGGCGGTCCTCGAGGGACTGCTGTAATTGACTACAATGATCTCTATTCAAAATCACGGCTGGGCGCTACGCGGCGCAGCGCTGATGTTTTATGTGGGACCCACAAGTGATTTAGAATCACTAACGCAGTGACACAGCTCTACACGTCTGGAACAAGGACATCAAACATCAAGTCCAGAAAATGGAACGCTCCTTCTTTCTTAGTTCTTTTATCCTGTGCACCAATCGTCAGCTCTTCAACCTAAAACACACCAGGAAACATAAAATTGAACAATACATAAATCTCTTATTTACTCAACAGGCTCCATCCCAGCTCCCGTCAGAACTAAATGAACTCGATGGATCGGATCAGTTTGGAGTTCTACAGCAAAGCGTCTTAAATGGCTTGTGAATAAAAAGGTAGAATGTTGGTTTTTAATCAAATGAATTATTTTGCAGCCATTTCTAAAACCATGTTTTAACTTTATGATAAATGTTTACTGGTTCTAAGTTGGTTAAAGCTTCCACTTTCCCCTCATTTTGTATTTGAAACATAACAAACTGTGCGTACAGTGCAGGTAATAGTCAGTATACCGTAAATGTACCTGTGCATCAGCACAGTGGGACATCAGTGGCTTTAATCAGACTCCTGGACTGAGCCACAGATACAGACTTCTCTATTCCACTGCAGAGATCCTCATACAGAGTCTGAGTCGAGTTAAAAATGCCTCAGAAAACAAGTGATATCCTAATCCTACATCAAATTTTAGAATCTTAGTTTAATTATCACTATTACCTTGATTTCATTGTCTGAAATGGGTTTCTTTTTCAGGGCCGTGGTCATCCTGTAATAGAGATAAAAATCAATCTAATTTATTAGCTAATGAGACAACGGGACCAGGTTAAGGGCTGTGTCACCTGAAGAAGTCTAATATTATTTTAGATTTTAAGCCTCTAACTCATGAAGAATTTGCAGCTAAATGCAACCAAGACACAATACTGATGTTCATTACAGAATACATCAGAAATGACCACTGTCACATAAATAATCCACACCACAATGGGCTATAGCCAACTTTGATCAGGTTTGTTTATGTAAATATTACTGGATTCAGGTAGTTAATAAAGCCAGTGTCATCTCATCTCACTGCAAGAGACACTTTTAAAGTTCATTTAACAAGAAATCAACAAAACACTTGAGAGTATTTGTTTAGCCACAGTGGAAACATTTGAATCCTTTTTAGATGAGGTTACGTTATTAAGCTCTTGTACCTGCTGCGGTACACCTGATTTGTACAATAACCCAGCTCTGGCCGTGAGGCTGAGCTCTCTGGGGTTGACACAAGTTGAGGAGGTGCTCACTGTTGGCACAACCTCAGTATAGTCAAAGCTAGCTACGGGTATCATGGGTGTGTAGTGGTGGCGTCTCTGAGGTGGACTCCATGTCAGGGTCACTGCATTTAAAGGCACACTATGCAGTTTTGACTAGTTTTGGCGCCCCCTAGTGTCTGTTTTAAATCACTGCTGTAAAAACATTAGCATTGTCTCTGCTCAGAAACCCCTAAATCTACCTGTGTAAATGTGTCCTCAGCCTTCACTGCTACTGGAGCGGTTCATCACTCAGTCAAAGAAATCAGCTGTTCAAGCAGGGAGAGATGGGAAAAAAATCAGGAATCATGAGCTAAAAACACTCCGGTGCTAGCATAACAGCTAGCCACATTGGGTTAGCTTAACTCTCGTGAGACACGTGACTTTGTGAGACTTCAGGGCACCGGACCAGAGACTCAGAAGTTACAAACGTGGTATTCTGGATCCAAGCAGCAGATGGGGCTGAGGGACTTTTATTAACCCTGTAGGGTCAGATTAGCACAGACTGGCTAAAAAGTTTAAAAAAAAAGTTTAAAGTCACTTATTTTACTTCATTATCAATATAATATATATTTAGGATCACAGAAGATGATAAAAAAGAGCAATTGCTAATGTTTTTAAATGCCTCCATTTAATAAAATAGTAAATTTGTGAGGTCTATGTAAAATCTCTAACTCAGATAAACAATGATTGTAATCAGCACATCATGGTTGATGTTTATACGCCACTGGCAGCCAGGTCCTACTCAATCACTGACCAAAGATCATGACATCATATCCTGTTATGTTGGATCCTCTGAGCATTCAGTAGCTTTTGATCACATTTCAGATCTAAACCACTTTTATAATGAGGGAGTCTGTACCGTCTGCTGTTGCTGCTCCAGCATCTGGCTCCTCCTTTCTGAAGAATTCTGTCACCTGATTGGATCTGATTGATGGGAGGAGCCTGTGATGTGGTTGATGGTGTTTCAGCATCTCTCTGGTTCCTGTCAGCCTGAATCCTTAAAGTCTTCCTCAGATTGGCTCTGCAGGACAGTCTGGTCTCAGTCCACTGGATCCTGGTCTATAGGGCCTCATTTATAAAACTTTACGTAGAATCCTTTCTAAAGTCTCAGCCAAAACATTTACTCATGCAAAGTAATTTTCAGACCTATAACACTACGTAGGCTACGCACACACACATCCACACAGTTCTGCTTTATGGATCAGCTCCCGCCTCCTACACGCCCACATTCTGCCATATATGGTCAAAGTTCCTCATGAATATTCTGCTGATACATAAGCTAGACAGATAGACTGATTGATTGATTGATTGATTGATTGATTGATTGATTGATTGATTGATTGAAGGTCCCATATTATCTAAAATCCACTTTCTAAAGATCTTTTAAGTCATGTCAATATCAAAGACTGTGTCTGAAACCCAAAAGTGTTAAAATATTTTCACCGTTTTCACTTCCTGATTCTCGTTTTTAGGAAATGTGTTTTGAGCTAATGCTAAAACGGGTGGTTTCTAAATCTTTCCCCTGCTGACGTCAAGAAGGGAAAAGACCACTCCTCTCTAGAGGACAGAGCCAATCATGAGCACCTTTGTCTACCTGAGCCCACGGGTCATGGTGAAGCTACGAGCAAAGCATGGCAGTTACTGTAGATGGTTGATCAACGAGCACTAATGTAAAGTATTGTTTTATTCCCTTCATCTGAGACCCTGGAGACCCACCAACATCTAGTGAATGTGTGGAGGAGAGAGATGGGCGGGGCTTAGAGAAGCTCAGCTCCCCAACTGCCCCGCCCATTAGAAAGGAAAGTTTAGCTTCAGGAGGTTGGATGAGGGGTGGAAGAACAACAGCTGACCTTAAAGCTTCTCTCTGTAATCTGCAAACAAGCTAGGTATAGCTAACTATCTTACACACACACACACACACACACACACACACACACACACACACACACACACACACACACACACACACACACACACACAGTCTCAGTGTTCTCTGTGGATCAGGAGGGGGTGTTTCTAGAGTCCATGATGAGTTCTCCTGTCTTCTTGATGTTGATGGTTTCTTAGCACCAGAGGGAGACTTTGTCCACCTCTGCCCTGGCTGTATGCTTTCCGTCCTCCTCTTAAATTAGTCTGACCACAGTGGTGTTGTCGGCGTATTTGATGATTCGGTTGGTTAGGTGAAGTGGAGAGCAGTCGTAGGTGTTCAGGGCATACAGTAGTGGGATCAGAACACAGCCTCCGGGAGAACCGGTGCTGATTGTGAGTGTGGAAGAGTGGAGGGGGCCAAATCTCCCATTCTGTGAGTGACTTGACAGGAAATGTTTCATCCATGTGCAGGTGGTGGTGGGGATCTGAAGTCCCAGCAGTTTGGAGTGGAGAATGTCCGGTATGATGAAGGCTGAGCTGTAAGAGCATCCTCACGTAGCTCTTCTTGTTTTTCAGGTGGCTCAGTGCTGTGTGGAGTGAGGGCAATGGCCTCCTCTGTGGACCGGTTTTCCCTGTATGCAAACTGGTGTGGTTCAACATGGGGGGTTTCTCTCTGATGTATTGGGAGACTGATCGCTCCAAGCACTTATGGATGTTAGAGCTGTAAGTCTGCAGTCATTGAGGCTGTCTATGGCAGGTTGTTTTGGGACGGGGATGATGTGGGGACGGGCGGTGACCTGTGACAGGGACAAGTTGACACTGACAGGTTAAAGCTGTAGCAGACGGCTGTTTCTCTCCTTCTCTCACTTCCAGCATGTTCTGCTGCAAATTGTGCCAGCGCCCATGAATAGAGGACCCAAGAAAGTGTGGCGGTTTGACGAGACAGTCAGACAACGGGATTGTCCGTCCAATAGTTGCTTTCATGTGATTGGCTGAGGCTTTTAGACAAGTGCAAGAAAACCACTTTATTAATTCTTTGTTTTTTTTTAATTGCCACAATATAGTTATAGCTACATTATGTTAGAATGGTGTTAAAAGGAATGAAAAAATGTTTGAAGCTAATTTGTTTTTCAAATTACCAAGAGCACCTTTAAAGTAAGGGCCAATTTGACCAATGCAGAGCTTTTCAGAGTAGATGTAAAGTGCATAATATGGAACCTTTAAAACTTTATTATCCTCAATGAAGCAATTAGTTTTGCAGCCAGCAAAGAACAGACATAAAGAAAACACAAATACATTTGACAGAATAATAAAATAACCATCATCCATTGTGCAACAAGGATTCAAACAACATGCTTACAGCTTCTATTAACGCAGATCAAATCAAATTGTTAGCTTAAAGCTGCACTGTGTCATTTTCAAACAAGCTAGCTATAGCTAGCTAACACGTCAGAGCTCTCACCCCTCCCATTGGGTATAATCCTCATCCCGCGCCTCCCCCGGACATGGGACCACACATCGCCACCGTAACAAGAGAGGTCAAAACACCAGCTGTTGAAACGCTATATGCTAATGTTCACCCAGGTTTTTTCTCTTTCTACGTCCAAACGTTTTTAGTTTTCTGCTAGCTGAAAAGGTGTTTTTCTTTTTGGAACTCTGGTATCTTTTCCTAAAATTGAAGCACTACCTTGCTGTAGGCTGTTTCTGTCCTTCTCTCACTTCTGGGATGTTCTGCTGAAAAATGCACCAGGACGGATTAATGGAGGATCCAAGCAGTGAGGAAGTGAGGCGAGACAGACAGCTGGATTGTCCAATAGTTGCTTTTGGTCCGAAACGTCTGATTGGCTGAGGTTTTTAGAGAACTGCAAAGGAACCACCTTATTGATTTCTTTCATTTTTTAAATCGCCACAATATATTTATAGTTATACTATGTTAGAACGTTGTTAAGAGGCATGAAAAAAACGTTTTAAGCTACGTTGTTTACCAAATTCCCTCTAGTACCTTTAAGAGGCTAACACTGACAGGGTAAGGTCTAGAAAACTTCACAGAGACTGAAATGGAGGTTGTTGTGGTGGAAGAACAGAAACATGTTTTATTAGTGATCACATGTTGACGCATCACTAATCCTCTGAAGGTCTCCGAGTGTCAGAGAGCTGCTGCAGGTGAACGCTGTCAGTGTGACAGAGATGGAGCTCAGTGAGGACTGAGATAGTCCAGATCTAAGGGGATCAGGTCCTGTTGTTCATCCTATCAGACTAATATCAGCCCACCTGAACCAGCAGGTTAAAGAAACCTGAAGGTCAGAAGCTGCAGGTGGTTCTGGTGGGTCGCTTGATCTAACACCAGGTCCAGTTCAGCTCATAGATCCATAGGATGCTGTAGAGAATCTAAATCAGCTGATCAGCCAGTCTTCATCATGGACCTGGAAATCTATCTGGTCTCTAAAAACTCTCCTCATTGGCTGATCTTCAAGGAGTTCAGAGCATCCATTACACAGAGAGTCACTGCAGGATTCATCGTCTCAGAAATCACAAGAACTGATTCACACCTGATCACAGTTAATGCACCAATAAGAGCAGCTGCTCTACAGTCTGAACAGACTGATAGAACTCTGACATGGAACATGTTCTCATTCAGGTTCTCATTTCATTCTGTTCAGAGATGGTGNGTAGCCTGATCACCTGTAGCCTGATCACCTGTAGCCTGATCACCTGTAGCCTGATCACCTGTAGCCTGATCACCTGTAGCCTGATCACCTGTAGCCTGATCACCTGTAGCCTGATCACCTGTAGTCTAATCACCTGTAGTCTGATCACCTGTAGTCTAATCACCTGTGGCCTGATCACTTGTAGTCTGATCACCTGTAGTCTAATCACCTGTAACCTGATCACCTGTAACCTGATCACCTGTAGTCTGATCACCTGTAGCCTGATCACCTGTAGTCTGATCACCTGTAGTCTGATCACCTGTAGTCTGATCACCTGTAGTCTGATCACCTGTAGTCTGATCACCTGTAGTCTAATCACCTGTGGCCTGATCACTTGTAGTCTGATCACCTGTAACCTGATCACCTGTAGCCTGATCACCTGTAGTCTGATCACCTGTAGTCTGATCACCTGTAGCCTGATCACCTGTAGTCTGATCACCTGTAGTCTAATCACCTGTAGCCTGATCACCTGTTGTCTGATCACCATGTTTTATTGTGCGGCGCTCTGTATCAGCACGTTTTGTTTTGCAGCTCTGTTGTCTGAAAGGTGTAACAGGTGTGTTTGGCTCTGCCCCCAGGTGTGTACTCACCTGCAGGTCTGGGTGTGGATGACCTGCGCAGGTTGTGCATTGTGCGACTGAGCTTCGTCAAAGGTTGGGGTTGTGACTACCCACGACAGAGCATCAAAGACACACCCTGCTGGCTGGAGGTTCACCTGCACAGAGCGCTGCAGCTGCTGGACCAGGTGCTGCATGCCCTGCCCCCCCGCGAGCTCTCACTCACCTGACATCACACTGACTGCTGCTGACGCCCAACGTTGACCTTCCAGATGACCCCTGACTCCTTCTAGAGGATTCTACACTCCTGTTCTTGTTTTTTCACACCTCAGCACCTGATTGGTTGGTTGAGACGGACTCTGGACTCTCAGCCAATCACAGCCTTACATGATTTATACCTCTAGGGGTCCATTTACACAGAAATCTGTTGTTCATATTCAATACTGCAGACATGGCTGTTTGGTGGCGCCCCCTTGTGGGAGGCTTCATTATAGACCATACGCTCCGCCCCCTCCATGTATTTACGGGTTTTCTCTGATCTCAGAACAGTTTCCTGTGAACTGACCCTTTTTCTGCTGCTAAAAATGGTGTTTAATTTAAAATCAGCTGATACCAAAAATAAGTACCGGTAGTTATTCAGGATTTTATTTTGACAGATTTTTTTTTTATTGATCATTGCAAGAAGACCTGGCTTCAGACATCAAGATGGCGGTTCGTTACCTCGATCAGAAGAACAAGATGGCGGGTTGTTACCTCGACTAGAAGAACAAGATGGCGGGTCGTTACCTCGACTAGAAGAACAAGATGGCGGGTCGTTACCTCGACTAGAAGAACAAGATGGCGGGTCGTTACCTCGACTAGAAGAACAAGATGGCGGGTCGTTACCTCGACTAGAAGAACAAGATAGCGGGTCGTTACCTCGACTAGAAGAACAAGATGGCGGGTCGTTACCTCGACCAGAAGTAGTTTTTTCCACCAAAACTTTATTTAGAAGTTTTTTCTCCTCAAAACTTAATTTGGACTCTGAACTTTTTAACCTGGTGAACTTTAAAAATGTTAATTTTGAACAGATTTAAGTGCTTTTCAGGAGCAGAACATCTTTGGCCTACGTTTAAATGTTGCATTATAACAAAAGAGTAAATTCCTTTGTCCATCAGACAGGAAATAACAGCAGCAACAGTATATTTACTACAATAAAAGGCTGTACAGAGAATGAAAATATATGGACAAAATGAGCAACAGTAAACTACCAGACCTTCCAACATGTGTATAAAATAGTACTAGTAATTGAGTACTTATTGAATAATTATTTGGAGTGAATTTTTTTCATTTCATAAACATTTTATTTGGTGTTTAATTTACTGCAGCATAGAGCTTCATCCCCTCACATTTCTCATCACCTGAAAAACCTGCAGACAAGAATGAATTCACTGTCAAAGGTTTGATCAAATGACTCCTAACACCAGGCTTTACAACCGAGCAGTCCATAAGATCTGGATCTGGACCTTTGGTAGGGGATTAGAGCTGAGGTCACGTTGAGTGGTGTGTGTGTGTGTGCATGCAAGTGTGTGTGTTTGCTTTAGTCAGGTGAATGTGCTGAAGTGTAAACTTGTGTCTTGGATCCCACAAGAGAAGTGAGCGCCGCTCCGCGGTAGCACCACGTCCTTGGCGAGTATTCTAGTGTCTCCTTAAGCGAAGCGCCGTTGAACGCAGCTTGCAAAATCACGTGATAGTCACAATATCTCACGGGAACTGAGAACAGGAAGTATGAAGCGCATCTTGTGGTCTGTATTTGGTCAAACTGTCATCGTGAGCTATTTATTGGAATAGTTTGTTTCTAAAAGCTCAGTTATATAAATATTCCTCAATGAAACGCTCCTCGTCCATGCACT
>SSNR01000220.1:230548-271963 GCA_006937965.1 Callopanchax toddi | reverse complement strand
CCCCCCCCCCCCCCCCCCCCCCCCGCTTACTTCCGTCGATGGTTGCAAGGTCTTTCCGGTCGTGGTCTTTCCGGTCGTGGTTGGGACGCCATTTTGGACGCCATTTTGAGGTCCGCAGCCAGATCCTATCCTACTCATTAGCAACGCACACATAGGTGTCTCAACAAAAAGTGTCCCTAAACATAGTTCCACATAACATTTCTCTTTCAAAATATTGAAGGAAAAAAAAACATAAAAGAGCCAGTTTTTTGAACGGCTCTTTGAGGTAAATGGCTCCCTTCAAAGAGCCACAAATCCCATCTTTAAACCCCAAGTGGTTCGGCTGAAAACTCTAGATGGCGCCAATAAAGGAGAATTTCCCGCCTGTGAGGTTTAAATGTTTTTTAGGCGGTACCAGTGTTAACTTCCTTTTTAGGCAGTTCCTTAGATTTAACCCAATCGTAGACGTCAGCTTGGTATAACGGGGCGGGACTTAGTAAAGCTCTTGCTGGACCAATAAATGGCAGCATCGTTTGGTCCATGAATATTGATAAGCAAGGGGGCGTGGCCTGCGGCTGGAGGCCGGGCAGTAGTGAAGATGGCGGTTTAGTAGTCGCCTGGTTTCAGTCGGAGAAGGAGCGCTTTGCGAACTGACTTTTATTTTCTGTTTCTTTGTCGCTTTTTGTTTTTTTTTTTCCTTCCACGTTTTGCTCTTCATCATGGAGATGAAGAAGAGGGTCATCCTGGAGCTGAGGAACAGAAGTCCCGCCGAGGTTTGTGATCAGGACGAAGTCCTTTAGGAGGAGGACACAGAGTCAGTCCGACATGATGCTGGGACGAAACAGCCTCTGAAAGCGCTCGTCTGCCGGTCAGACTGAGGAGCCGCTGCGTTGCTTTGGAGCTCAGATAGAGGTCCCGGTCCCGGTGGACTCAACCGCATGCCCATCTTCTCTCCCTCCGACTTCTCGTCGGATACCGGGGGAGCCTCGCGTGAGTCGAACTCAGTTAGCAGCTAACATGCTAACGTGGCTAGCGTCTGGTCCGCACATCCCGAGCCGCTTACCGGCGCCGGTGCTCGGTTGATTGGATGAAATATGACCGTAGGTTTGTTGAGTTCCGTCCGTTCGAGGTCCCGTCTAATTCCCGTTTAGCCTCAGTGTTTGTTGCTGATCCTTCATGGCGCATCGAGCCGGACTCCGTTTTTTAAAAGTCCAAGACTAGCGTTAAACTGGTTATAAACCCAAACACCGGGAAGTCTCCACACCGTTTGTGTTATTGTGTCGTTTCAGGTGTTGCAGGTCCGTTCGTCGTACTTTTTAAATCTCCCGGTAGCTGTTAAATCCGGTGGTGGTGAAGTTTCTGGAGCCGCTGTTCCCGCCCACACCGCTGTTGCTGCGGCTCGGAGCCTCCATGATGAACTGTTAGCTTGTGGCGGATTTTACCGCCGATCATCCGGTTGCATCCAGATGGTTTGTTCGCAGAGAGCTGCTGGTGGCCGGTTAACTGTCAGGGATCTCTGGACCGAGCAGGAGACCGTTCAGAACCGAATCTCCGTCGCTCTTCTAATAAATAATCACTGGTTTCCTTCATGTTCCACGTTTTAAGAAAAAAAAAAAAACAGCTGAGAAACTTGTTTATTGACTGAATCCGGTTTTCTGGTGGGCTGAGTTTAACGTGAACACAAACTAAAACTGGTTTTCCCTCCTTTTATATCCAGTTCTCAGAAGTTTTGATCCTAAAGTGTAGTTTTTAATAAATTTTTTAGTTGCTCTTGACTGTTTTTGTTCTGTTTAAAGGCCCCAGTCTGGACTAGAGACAATTAAAATGACTTAACACGGCAGTGACAGAAGATTAAAGATACTCAGTAAAGAAACGCGTTTCCCTGGACAGTGACATTCTTTTGCTGAATACACTGGATGTCAAAAAATACATCAAAGTATAAAATACGTAAATAGATGATAAAATGAGTAATAACAATAATTTTTTTTAAAGAATAGAAATATAAACTATTTAGAAATATAAGCTTTACAGAATGAAGACTACGTAATCATGCAGTAGTGCACTACATTAGCTGTACAACAATCAGCAGTAATGATGATGATGATGAAGATTGTGTAAATTGTGCAGATGAATTCAAGTAAGCTGGTAGCTACAGTTACAGGCAGCATGTGCAGATAAGTGATGACACAACCAATAGAAGAGACCTAAGTTATAGTGCAGTGATAATAATAATAATGCATCAGTTTTATATAGCGCTTTTCTTGGTCACTCAAAGACGCTTTACAGAGTTGCATTATTCATTCACACAGTCATTCTCACCGGTGGTGGTAAACTACGACAGACGTCTGTAGCCACAGCTGCCCTGGGGCAGTCTGACAGAAGAGAGGCTGCCATTCTGACCATCGGCCCTTCTGACCACCACCAACATTCACACACAGTCACACTCACATTCACACAGGCAAGGTGGGTGAAGTGTCTTGCCCAAGGACACAACGACAATCTAACCCAGCCAGAGCTGGGGATCGAACCGGTGACCCTCCGGTTACCAGACCGGCCACTCTCCCAACTGAGCTAGTGCTGCCCCCACTGAGCTAGTGCCAGTGCCAGTGATGGGATAAGGAGACCTCCATCTCTTCTACCTCATCATGCTCACCTCTCTACTTTTCTCTCCTTCACTCCCCTCCTCCTCTACTTCAGCCTGTGTACTTTCTAATATAACTGGACAGTGTTGGATTCGCTTCAGTCACTAATATCATATCACACTAGGAATATTTAAACATTACACGTGTCACGGTACAGATCACAAGCACTGGTCATGATTTTCAGACGGCTCAGCTCTTAACTTGATGAAAAATTATCCATCATTCTTTTTATTTTATATCCTTCACTTTGTTAGGACTAGCCTAGCATACGCACCTCTCTGACTCCCTACAAGTTAATTCTGTGTACCACTAGAGGGAGGTTTTGTATCACTGGTGGTCCACGTAGCACAGATTTAGAATGACTGGTCTAAGTAATTTCCCAAGTGAGGGACTGCTGGTCCAAGACCATTATGTCTGGCAGCGTCCTGGTTACAGGTGTCTCTGGTTGTCAGGTGGCCGAGCTGGTGGTGGATAACTGTCACTCCAGTGATGGAGAGGTGGAGGGTCTGACGGACGAGTACACGCGGCTGGAGATTCTCAGCATGGTGAACGTTGGCATCAGTTCACTCTCCAAACTGCCCTCGCTGCCCAAACTACGCAAGGTGAGTCCACCCAGGTCTGCAGTGGGGTCCTGGCTCCGAGCGCCTTCATGATGAGCGCTTCTGTGTTCCAGCTGGAGGTGAGCGACAACTCCATCGCCACTGGTTTGGACTCACTGGTGGAGAAGTGTCCCAACCTGACCTACCTGAACCTGAGTGGTAACAAGATCAAAGAGCTGAGCAGCATCGAGCCACTGGTGAGTCTGAGGGGTGGAGTCTCTGAGTCTGAGGGGTGGAGTCTGAGTCTGAGGGGTGGAGTCTCTGAGGTCCATCAAGGTTAATGGTTAAGTCAAACGTCTGAGATGTTTTTATGATTCTAGTCCATCTGACTGTAGATGTTTCTCCTGTCAGTTATGTTTGTAAGGCTGGAGCCCCTCCCCTTCTCTCCCCTCCCCTCTCCTCCCCTCCTCGCCTCTCCTCTCACCCTCCTCTACTCCACCCAACCGTCCTTCTGATCAGACATGATGAATTCATCCAGATTAGTCCCAGTAATACCACAGTGAGGTTTTTAGACCCAGACACCAATGGGATGCTTCTGGTGGAGTCACACCAACATCTGCTCCCAAACAGAGTTCCTCCTGACTTTAACCTGTGGTTGACTCTGCAGCAGAACCTGAAGAACCTGAAGAGTCTGGACTTGTACAGCTGCGACGTGTCTTCTCTGGGTGACTACAGGGAGAGCGTGTTTGAGCTGCTGCCTCAGCTCACGTACCTGGACGGCTTCGACCAGGAGGACAATGAGGTTCCTGACTCGGAGGACGGTGAGTCCAGAGGCCTGTTGGTCCACCTTCCAGAAAGTCCAGGGTGCTCATTTATAAAACTTTGCGTAGAATCCTTATTAAAACATACTTAAGCTCAGCAAAAAAATTTCACTTACGCATAATCCATTTCCAATTTATGAAACTCTGCGTACGCACAGATCCACACAGTTCTGCTTTATAAATCACTCTTAACTAGAACTGTGCTCAGCTGTTTTTGGATCAGAACCGTCCTACACACCCACATTCATACGGTCAATGCAAAGTACCTCATGAATAATCGATATGCATAAGCCGGTGGATTTTTGGCTTTTAACAGTAAATCGTGACAAGAGAGGTTTAGAAAACGTAATTTCACAGAGGCTGAAACTTGAGGTGGTTGTGGTGGATGGACGGGAAAATGATTTATTAGGTGATCAAATGTGGACGGATTAGAGAACACGGAAGTGCTCCGAGAGTCAGAGACCTGATGCAGCGCTGCTGTCAGTCTGACAGAGAGATCATAGGATCTAAGAGAAACATTTAATTTAAAGCTGCACTCAGCAGGTTGGTGAACAAGCTAGCTATCGCTAGCTATTTTACAGAAACACGTGTCAGAGCTCTCACCCTTCCCGTCAACTAAAATCTGTAGGCCAGCCTTCCCGCGGACATGGGACCATGCATTGCTACGGTAACTGTACAAAACAAAACTCCAGCCGTAGAAATGTTCCCCCTGGTTTTTCCTCTTTCTACGTCCAAACGTTTTTAGTTTTCTGCTAGCTGAAAAGGTGTTTTTCTTTTTGGGACTCTGGTATTTTTTCCTAAAATTGAAACGCTAACAGCTGGCTGTTTCTGTCCTCCTCTCACTTCCTGGATGTTCTCCTACAAAATGCTCCCGGGCGGATTAATGGCGGGACAGACAGCCGGATTGTCCAATCCTATCGTTCAGTCCGAGGTTTTTAGAGAACTGCGGGACAACCACTTTATTGTTTTCTTTCAGGGTTTTTTAATCACCACAATATATTTATAGCTGTACTATGTTAGAACGTTGTTAAGAGGCATGAAAAAAACCCGTTAAAAGCTACATTGTTAACCAAATCAACGAGTGCAGCTTTAATCCAAAGGGGAAGAAACGTCATGTTGTTCATCCTATCAAAAAAACAGTCAACCTGTCGGATAATTCACTGGTTGAAGGGAAACCGAGAACAGCCGATGACACCGGGTTCAGGGCCCGGTTCAGCGTGTGTGTGTGTGAGGGTCTACAAGTCTTAAATTGTCTTAAATTCACCATTTTTCCATCTCACTAGCTGCTCTGCAGGTTTCACGTCTCTAAAATATGCTTAAACAAGATCCAGTTTGATTAAAGTTATCACATTTTTACGTTTTTTCGTACAGATCCTAAAGTAAACGTGACTTACACTTTCAGGCCCTTTTTTTGCGTAAGCAAGTTTTGTAAATGAGCACCCAGGTCTAGAGCTCCTACCTGGACCTGGGGATCAGCGGGTTCGAGGTCTAACCTGACACTCTGTTCCAGATGAGGAGGATGAAGCTGGTCCACCGGGAGATGATGATGATGACGATGATGATGATGAAGTGGAGGAGGAGGAGGGCTCTGAGGGGGACGACGAGGTGGGCCTGTCTTACCTGATGAAGGAGGGGATCCAGGTGAGTCTCGGGGTGTTGGTGACCAGTGGGGGGCGCTCTTCAGGCTCCTGACAGCGTTGTCTTTCAGGATGAAGAAGATGATGGAGATTACGTAGAGGAGGAAGAAGAGGATGAGGAGGAAGAGGAAGGTTAGTGACTTTTTACTGTAGTTTTCTGTTACCGTGGCGATCAGCAGATTCTTGGACTGTTCAGAACATCAGACTGAACCTGGTCTCCCTCATCTCCCTGATCTCCCTCAGCTCAGCCTCCTCCTGCTTCTGGAGAGTTTCTAATCTTATTCTGGCTTTGGCCTCCTCAGATAAACCTTATTATTGGTCTGTTCCAGCAAATAAACTGGGAAAGGGGGACCTCTAGTGGTAGAGACTGGAACAGGTAACAGTCTTGGCAAAATCTTCATTTTGATTGTAGTTGAATGTCCACATCTATGTCTGGTGATCATTTCCTGATACGATGGATGGATGATGTCATCGGTGACTAGTCCTATTCGCCACAGTGATGTCACGTCATCAGTTGAAATACGACCTGACACTGTTGGTGTTGTGACGGTTCTGAGACGATGAAGTGAATATTTATTTTGAGTGTTGGTGTTTAAACCTGCTCTTCTGTGGATCTTTTCTGTTCGGAGACAAACGCCTTCCCTCAGATTTTTACACGTTGTCCCGTTTTTGTAGCTTTTTCATGTGTAAATCCTGAACTGTGTTGGGAGCAGGTTGAGTTTGGTTTCGATGAAGGAACCTGCAGGTGTTTCCTCTGCATCAGGTCACCTGATCACTGTTACCTTTCTGTTTTCACCAGACGAGGACGGCGCTGCTGTTCAGGGCGAGAAGAGGAAGAGAGACGCGGACGATGAAGGAGATGATGACGATGACGAGTAGCTGACGTGTCTGGCCCCGCCCACACCCAATGACCCCCCCCACCTCCCTGAGATGGGCGTGGCCTCTAAGCTGCAGACAGGAAGTAATCAAATCAGGGAAGTTTCTACCTGGGCTGATGATGTCACAGTTACCTCGGTAACGGGAACAGGAGCCAATCCGATCAGAGGGGGTTACTGATCATCAGCTGATGGCTGGTTGTCAATAACAACAAAACACACTAGACTCAAACAAAACCCACTACCCATGAGCCTCAGCGGCTCTGCCCTGTGACATCACAGCTGTCTCCATCTTGGCTGATGATTGGTCCAACATTCAGGTTCTGCTGTCTGATTGGATGTCTCTCTGGGACATTTTAAACTGACTGTTACTGCGCTAGCCCCGCCCCCGCCCGCCCACCTGTCTGCAGCTCCTCCTGGTGTAAATAGTGAACCGGTGTCTGTAGGTTCTGTGGTGTCGTCTGTCAGTGGACCGGATCGGACCGAGCCGGACCGGAACACCATTTTATTTTTTTATTCCTGTTTCTGATGGTGTCGCTGTAACCCGAGACTTTTTAAATAAAAACACTGAAACTAAAAACTGGCTTTTATTTGAGTCCGGATCCAGGTTTAAAAGGACTAATGTGGTCCTGACCAGAACCCCTGATCTAGTCCAGAACTCCTGGTCCTCTGATGTCATTCTCCCTCCACCGTTTGACCTGGTCTGGGTTCCATGATGGTAACAAAAAGATTCTGAGGTGAGAATTCCACCCAGTCTGTTTTCTATCTGATGATTCCAAGACCTGCAGGCTCCACCCTGACCCTTAATCAGACTACTGACCCACTGTACTCTGATTACTTAACACTGTAATCTGATACAACTGATCAGACTGCTGAGTCATGCAGCAGCACCTTCCTGACCTCTGATCTCAAATGCCTGACTGAAGCAACAATTGTCGTCATGGAAACAGACATTAGGAAGTTTGCATCCAGTTTGAATATGATTAAGACACTCGGTTCAAACTGGTCTCAGTTTAGACTAACAAATATAAAACGACCCTACAGTTCTTTGTGGACTTCTCACTGCGTTCAGAACCATCAAACCACAAACTGACAGAAACTCCACCTGCACTTCCCTCTATGCTGCTCTTCTTTTCCCTCACCGTCACCACAGAGCTCCACCCTTTACAACTGGGTCCTGGAGTTCCTAACAGACGGGTGCCAGATCCTCGACGTTGAGCCCCCTCCTGTCCACCCTGCTAACTCATGGCTGCTCAGCCGAGCTGCCTGATGGTGAAGTTTGCAGATGATACAGCTGTAGGACGCATCGACGAGTCTGACTACAGGAGGGAGGTGGGACACCTGGAGGGCTTGTGTGGAGAAAACAACCTCTGATCAATGTGAAGAAGAGCAAGGAGATGATGGTGGACTTCAGAAGGAGCAGACGCCCTCCTCTTGCCCCCCTGAGGGACAGCAGTGGACGTGGTCTCCAGGCAGCTTCAGGTATCTGGGCGTCCACATATCGAACGGCCTCACCTGGAGCTGCTACACCTCCAGCCTGGTTAAACTGGCATACCAGGGCCTTTACCTCCTCAGGAGGCTGAGATGAGACGCGCTGACATCATTTTATAGGTGCATGGTGGAGAGTGTCCTGTGCTCCTGCACCACCGTCTGGCATGGCAGAGAAGGTCATTAAAGCAGCACAGAGGACTGTGGGATGCAGCCTATCCACCACAGACCTCTACACCTCCAGATGCAGGAAACAAACCTGCATCATGCATGAGACCCCCCCCCCCCACACGCTCTCCTTCAGGCTGCAGAGCAGAAAGAGCCAGACCACCAGGCTGAGGAACAGCGTTTTCCCACAATGCTGTGAACTGTGGAGGACCACTGTAGCCCCCCACCGTACACGCACACACACACACACACACAGAACTGATTGAGATACAGCAGGTTCAGTTTGCAGCTTTTATTTTAGCACATGTTCCACTCAGGACTCAGAGGAACTACATCTCCCATCATGCCCAGCAGGTTTAAGGCCTCATTAAAAGGAAGTTCATCAGTCTCCTAAAACGCTGAGTTCTGATTGGCTGACCTTATTATTGCTACAAACAGAGCCGAGCTGCAGAAAACTTCACAGAATAAAAAATCTTTACAAAAATAAACTGCTGGTTTTCTTCAGTGAGTCGACCTGTTTCCACTGGTTATACTGGATCAGAACCTGCTGCCTGTTGCCACGGCGACACCTGTCGGGTCACAGGTGGGTCTGGTTTAACGGTCACCTGACTGAGCAGAACCATGTGATCTAGTAGGACTAAGTTTACCAGGTCCAGAAGAACTACTGACCCAACAAAACCTAAACAACCATGACTACAGCTTCATCTGAGGGGGGCACCTTGACCTCTGACCTTCCTGTCACATCAGACTTCAGCAGATGGGGGGTCAGAGGTCAGGTCAGTATACAGGTAACACTGGAAAATGTAAAATATGGTGCAAAGGTTGATTTCTGTCAGTAGCTCGACTTAAAGGAGAATCTAATCTTTGTCCATCAGGCGTGAGCGGCTCAGAACGGACTTCTGTCCAGGTGGAGGGAGCATGGACCGCCAGCGTACTTCCTGGAGTGAGGGGCTTGCTCCGGTTGATCCAGACTCTCCTCCTGGCCCTGGACACAGGACCTGGGTCTGCACGTATCAGTGGTGGGGAACCAGGATGCAGAGCTTCTGCTGCCTTGGATCGAGTTACTGGTGGGGACACGTCACCTCCGTCCACCTTAAATCTACATCTAGGACCTTCACTGTTTGACAGAACTTTTTTCCCAATCGGAGTTGACAGAGAACTTTGACCCCTGAGCTGGTGACCACTGCCCTGTGGCCTGCTGGGTAACTGAGTTCTTCCTAAACTAAACTCATAAGTTAAAAAACAAAGCTTCACCTGGGATTCGATACTGCAGTCCTCCAGTTACAGGACCATCGTCTTAACCCACTGACCCTCCTAAGATGGCGACAGCGCTGTAGTCTTCTGTCTGAGAGGCGGAGAACCAGAGTGGACGAGGTCTGGAAGGCGGACCAGTTACAGTTCCTGACCCACAAAGAACAACTTCCTCTCATGACTACATTTTATATTCATAAGTGTAAATTTATTAACGAGACTTTTGTCTTCATTTTCTTAAGGTGGAACTTTACATGAAATCAATAAAAGAGGATTTGAGGTTAGGGTTAGCAGATGTCATGGCTCCACACACCAACACTGGAAACTTCACTCTGGACTTCAAGCACCTCTCCATTCTTCCTCCAGACTCTGGGAACTTGGTTTCCAGATGAGATGCTTGATTGTCTCGTCAGAAAAGAGGACTTTGGACCACTGAGAGTGTGACACTTTGAGCTACAATACTCAACCTTTAAACAAGAGTCAAAGTTTCTGAGATTTAGAAGTTGTAGTTTTCATGAGCTGTAAATGACAACAAATAAAGGCTTTAAATATCTGGCTTTGCATGTAAAGAGTCGATCTCGTAGATTAGATTCACCTTTAGGTTGAATTATTTACATAAATGAACTTTTGCACCATGTTTGAATTTTTAGTTTCACCTGTACACTCAAAAACAACAGGTTCTGGTACTGTCAACGATCTCATCAGGGTCCAGATCTGATCCAAATAAATCCACCTGTGTACCCCTGACCTCTGACCCTCTCACTGTTACCTGTCCGTACCTCTACGGAAAGCCAAAAGCACCATTACAGTGATTCTCACTAGAGCCCATTCAGAGTTCATCAGAAGATTTTATTAAACCTTTAGCTTTAAACTCACCAGTGAATGAGATTAAATGTCATTAGTGTGAATTCTGGAACAGCGCCACCTGGTGGCCTCTGACCACCACCAGGTCCCTCAGACCACCACCAGGTCTCTCAGACCACCACCAGGTCTCTCAGACCACCACCAGGTCTCTCAGACCACCACCAGGTCTCTCAGACCACCACCAGGTCCCTCAGACCACCACCAGGTCCCTCAGACACCACCAGGTCCCTCAGACCACCACCAGGTCCCTCAGACCACCACCAGGTCCCTCTGACCACCACCAGGTCCCTCAGACCACCACCAGGTCCCTCAGACCACCACCAGTAGATAAGGTGGTTGAAGTGTCTCCAAGGACACAAAGACAAAGTAACCCAGCTGGATCTGGGCTCAAACTGCAGACCCTCTGGTTGACAGACGGCTGCTCTGCCTACTGAGCTACACGCCGCCCCGACTCAAAGTCGAGATTAAAAAAACACAAGGAGGAGTTAGGGGAAAAACTGGAGATCAAAGAAAGAAAAACCACAAAAGTATATACTTCAGGAAAACGTATATACCTCAGTACTACTTATGTACCTCAGTACTACGTAGTGGAATTTGTTTTCTACATTTGACCCATCCCTGAGGATCTGAGGGCGTCTTCACTAAGGTATTTTGACACATGGCGCTGTCCGGGGGTGGAGACCTGTCTCCCACACGGTAGACGTCCTCTCGTCCTCTGAGCCTCAAGCTGCAGCAGAACAAAGTCAGAGATCAGCTCCGGGATGAAGGACATCACTGGCTTCAGTCAGACAGACGGACAAAGAATGACCTGAGCTGATCTTTAATAGGTTCAACTTTAACGTGGACCTAATGGAGTTTTAACGTGGAGCTTGTAAAAAACATTTTGGTCCTTTTGGCTTTCTCTAACCTCCTGATCTTCTGAACCAGAACCTTAGGTCCAACCTGAGCACCATTCTAACAACACAGAGCACAAGCCCCTCCCACTTGACCACACAGATGGGAGGGGGAGGGGCTTATAAAGGTGAGGTAAGTACCTGATTGGTCAGCTGGCTTCTACTGTCTGAAATCGTAAAAGGACTGAGAGCATTTAGATGCATCAAAGATAAGGTCAGGGGTCAGGGTTAGAGGCCGAGGGTTTGGGTTAAAGGTCACAGGTTTGGGGTCAAGTATTAGGGTTTAGAGATCAGAGGGAGAGGTCCGGGGTTAAAACTCTTGGGGACTTTTTCTGGATCTGGACTTTAACAGAATTTAAAAGTGGTTCATTCAAACGTTCAAAGTTTTGGAGCTTCTTTTGGTCCACGAGTCTTTACCCTCCGGCCTACATCAGGCTCTTGGGGTTGGGGTTCTGTTTGGTACCATTGGAGCAGGTGGGGTCCAGTTGTAGGTACAGCAGCTTCAGCTCCTTGACCTCCTGCAGCACCTCATGGGCCTGGTTCCAGGCTGCCGCTGCCTCTTTCAGGAGTCTCTCAGCTTCGGCTCGACCTGCTTGAGGTGATGGTTTTCCTCCTTTGGCTTTCTGGTCCCTGTCGATTTGGACCTCCATTAGCAGTTGCTCTGTCCTCTCAAGCTTCTCTCCAATCAGCTCCTCCAGACGGCTGAGTGGTGCCGTGGTTCCTGTTCGCGTCAAGGCTGAAGGCGGAGATGTTGCTGGGGACTTGTTCCTGTCATCTCTGGACTCTGAGAGGGTCAGGATCTCACCCATGGAGGAACAGCGGCTTTTCTCTGCCGGGGTGAGGTGTTCCTCTGGCTGGGAGCTCTGGGTCAAACTCGTCCTCTCCCACACCGCTGGCTCACGTGGAAGGCTCTGAGATTTTCCAAAAGACTCTGCAGTTCTGGATGAAAGAGTGCCATCTGTTGTAGACCTGGGGCATTCTGGACTTGGGTAGGAAGCAGACTGGTCCAAGCCTTCACCGTCACTGGAGCCGAGTCTCTCAGCGTCGTCCTCCTGGATCAGGTCTAGGGTTAGCATACCGTCAGAGGAGGAGGTGGAGGCCTAGGAGGAGATGGGTTAGAGAACTGCATCAGCTGGTTCAGAGAAGAGCACCAACAAGAACCAGGACTGATCTGGTCTGGTCCGGTCTTGGTGGATTGGTGTGTGTGTGTGATACTGACCACAGCCAGCAGGTGGCCTCGGGTTGGTAGCCGGCGGTTCTGAGGAATCTTCACGCGGTCTCGAGTCAGGTGTGACAGCTGAGGGTCCTGGACTGTCACCTTGGCGGAGCAGCAGACAGAACTCATTAATCAGGTTTGTCACTTCCTCTTTAATCGCTAATGATTCCTCCAATCAGAACTCGGAACATACCTCGTCCAGGATCCGGTTCTTGGCTTTGGTAATGGCAGCATTCAGGGTGTTGATCCAGGACTCCTTCTCCTCTGGACTGACAGCCAGGAAGACCAGGTTCGGTACCTGAAACAAGTGACACACCTGGATCTATCACTGACACAGAAGGTGGGATTCTACTAATATCTCCACAACTTTGTGTGTGTGTGTTCAGGTGTGTGTGCAGAAATGTTTACAGGTGACAGTGCTAAGTGTGTACAGCTGCATGTACAGGTGTACCGTGTTTCCCGGCGAGCTGCAGCGCTGCAGTCTGAACTTGCTGTGGTTTTTCTTGCTGCGGCTCTTGAGCTTTCTGATCTCTTCACATCGCTCGTAGTCGGACAGGTCCAACACCTCGTCGGCCCGACCGAGCTCCTTCACCTGCAGACACAACAAACGGAAGATATAGGCAACCCATGATGACCCCACCCACGTTTCCTTAAAGTTTACGGGACAGTTCCAAAGAAAAAACATGGGTTGTTTTTAGGGATGTTCCGATACCACTTTTTTCAAAACCGATCCGATACTTAAATCTGAGTACTCGCCGATACCGAGTACCGATACTTCTACCACACACAAAAATGCAACAAATTGGAATACAGGTTTTATTTTTTTCTTCTCTGCTTTTTACAACAAATAACTGAGTTAGATAAAAAATGAAAATATATTACTAAAAATTATCACAAAACTAAAATATAAGGTGAAAAATAACCATTTTCTGTGATTTCACAGTGAAATTATTGCAGTTTTCCACATTTTAACCAAATAAAATGAACTATTTGGCACCATCTCCAGCTCTCAACCCACACTGTTCCTCTTTAGCTCAATAGCTCCCCCTAGTGTTCAATATAGGAAACTACAACAGAAATCACAAGTCACAGACCGTGAAGCCACTGGTATCGGTTCCTGGTATCGGGCAACTTTAACCGATATCGATACCAGTATCGGTATCGGTGCATCCCTAGTTGTTCTGACTGGTCTGCTGTTCCTGTGCAGGTTAACCTGAGATGGCGCCCCCTGCTGGTTAGCCAAGAGGATCCTTGCCTTGTTGTCTGGGTGGCAGGGCAGCATTTCCAGCACCCACCACCCTTTTCCAGTCAAGAACCATGACCTCAGATTTGGAGTTGATGATGTTCATCCCACCTGCTGCACACTTACCTGCTAGCAACAGTCGCATCAACAAAAGCAGAGTGGAACAACGCCCATTTGTGGGACGGCATGTAGCGTCTCGCTGTTAAGTGTACAGCTTTCTACTGACACCACAAACGTATAAATCCATCTCTAACTAACACAGTCAGATCATTAATGTTACAATTCAGACTAAAAACACTAACCAAGCAAGTCATGACAATCAGCTCAAGTAATGAAGTGAATTAACAACAAAATAAAGTCAAATCCACTGATACAGTATGTCCCAGCAAAATAAACTAAAATTATTATTTCAGATCACTCACAAAACTCCCATAGGCCGCTTTGGCATTTTAAGGAAAAGTAACAAAAAACTCCTCAAAACAGGTTAAACTACATGAACCAAAGTATTCAGTCAACACTATAAGTGGTCCACTAACATTCAGCCACAACGATAACAAGGACATGTCGCTGTTTCATGAATAAAATCACTTACCAGGACTTGGAGCTCTTTAGCTTAGCATTAGCTCATCAGCAGTTTCAATGTAGATAACATAGCACGACAGTTTCAGTAAAACAAACAAAACCAACGACTCACCGTGGAGTTGATTAAATCAGGACACAACATGGAATCAATCAGCTGGGTTGTCACAAGCTGTCAAGTAGTTTTCATTCAATAAGTATCCATTTCATGAGAAAGCACGCCAGTCATAGACAGCAGCAGCTTCAGAACCTGTCATCGTCCCACCATAATGTAAGGATGGTCACATTGTTCCTCAGGAAACCACACAAAGGACACAACCTGTCTCCTTTATTCATCATGGCAGCAGAAATGCTACCAATCCTCATCAAAACCTCAGAAATCCAGAACTTGTTTTTTACAGCTAGAGCCTGATGCTCTGGTGAAGACTGCTGTTTCCACTGGTCCTGTGTCTGCCTGTGGTCCTACTGGGGTCTCCCCTGAACCTGTCTGCCCGTTTGATGTTACAAAATGTTACTTTGGTGCCAGAGATCAGGGAAACAGAGGTGGACTGACTGTTATTTTTCTGCTTTTGAACAAATAGCACAAGCTTTGCAGTGGCCACCAGAAGTTTGGTCTCTCCTGTTGCAGAATCAGGGGTATGATGAGACTTTGGATTACAAAAAGGTTAAAGATGCCATTCTGAAGGTTTATGAGCTTGTAGACAGATATGTAGGTCTTTTTGAAAAAGTCCCAGTCAGCCCTATGTGGAGTTCCCCAGAGATACAGGAAGCCTTTTTGATAGACGGTGTACTTCCTGTAATGTTGTTGACTTTGTAAACAGAGAACTGGTGTTGTTGGAAGAGTTCAGAAACGGTTTACCTGACCACACCGTAATGCACTTGAATGAACAGAAGGTAGAGTCTTCTGCTGCTGTTCTAGCAGATAAGTGTGTACTGACTCACAAGTCCACCTTTCAGTCCCACCCAGTGGAGGACTCTTCATTTAAGATGATGAAAAACCAAGGATGGTTCCACCAGAGCTGGACAAAGAACGTTTCTATTGTCACAAAAAGGTCATGTTGTTGCTAACTGTTTGGCATCAAAGCATAAAGTATGACCGCCAAAAGATGTGGGGCTGATCAGATAGATAACTGGTGTTGAACAAATGGTTAACCGATCCCTGTTTTACTCCCGTCTTGTTGGATGGCTCAGTCTCACTTATGGGTAAAGCTACAGATGAGCGTCAGTTGGGATCCTACAGGATACAGGTGGTTCACAGTCTGATGTCTTACCATTTTCTGACTTGTCTTCATGCGGCTACAGTGCCTCTAGGCCTGTTCATACAGTATATTTACAGTCTCCATTGATCTCTGGTGTTTTTCCTGTTGCCGTTTGCCCAGCGCTGCCAATAAAGAAGGTTTCCTTCCTATTAGGCAGTGACATTACCGGTAGTAAGGTAACACCTGGCCTAGAGCTCCCAAAACCTAAAGATGATGAGACTCCACCCGTCACTCCTACAGGTGTGCTCACTCGTACACAAAAACAATTCAAACAAACTGTAAGTGAAGTTGATTTATCTGATAGTTTGTTTGTGTCAGTCCTCACAGATAACGCAGAACAGGACACCTCAGACACTGTAGGAACAGGATGTGCTGCTGAGGCCCTCTGCTGAGCACTCACCCCGGCACTCGTGCTGGCCTGTGTGCCGCCAGGCGGCTGATTCAACGCTAAAACCTTGTTTTGACAAAGTGGTAAATGCTGACAAAGCCAGAGGTGAAAATATACCCTTTTACATTAAAGACGGGATCTTAATGCTCTTAAAGGTGTCTGGTTGCCCTCCCTGATTCCGATTGGAATGTTGTTCGACAGATTGTGATGCCCTCAGCGTTCAGACAACATGTTTTGTCCTCAGCACACGAAAACCTGTGGTCAGGACACCCAGACATACACAAAACATACCACCTCACTCTGCAGCATTCCTTTTGACCTGGATTAAAGACAGATGTAGCAAAGTTTAGTCACAGTTGTTATGTCTGTCAGATGGACGGTAAGCCACACACAGTCCCTCACGCTCCGCTCCTTCCCACCTCGCTGTTGGTGAATCTTTTGAATGCACAATCATCATTGACTGTGTGGGCCCACTACTTGGGCGATCAGACGAATCTATCGACTATCGGCAAGAGAAATTTATTCGTCCCCTAATTAATTTCTTAATTATTAACAAAGTTTGGTTGAAGTCAAAGGACACAGCCAACATAAAAATAATAAATAATGCTTTTTTTTACACACAAACTCCTCCCACCTAAAAGCAAAGTTTGTTTCCTCGTCCTCTGAGAGCAGCGGTGATTTATTTAAATAAATCTCCGCCGCAGTTTGAAGTCTTTTGAGTGATTTGGTGACGGAGCAGCAGCTGCTAGCACTGTGTTAGCTTAGTTAGCATACTCAGCAGGAGGGTGAACACTAAATGTTGGAGCTCTTTGCTGCCACTATACGTCTGTTTAAAGCCAAACTAACCCCAAATAGTTGACGTTGTGTTTTTTGGCAACTATTTCCTCAGTTCTTGGACCTTTAAGGAGGAGCTGAATCTCACGAATACCTCTTGTGTGATCATGCATCCTCCGGCGAGAGACTGATGACACATAATTGAGTAATTCCTACCGGAACCAGCAGGTTGAAAGAAACCTGAGAGGTCAGAAGCTGCAGGTGGTTCTGGTGGGTCGCTTGATCTAACACCAGGTCCAGTTCAGCACATAGATCCATAGGATGCTGTAGAGAATCTAAATCAGCTGATCAGTCTTCATCATGGACCTGGAAATCTACCTGGTCTCTAAAAACTCTCCCCATTGGCTGATCTTCAAGGAGTTCATAGAGTCACTGCAGGACTCATCGTCTCAGTAATCACAAGAACTGATTCACACCTGATCACAGTTAATGCACCAATAAGATCAGCTGCTCTACAACCTGAACAGACCGATAGAACTCTGACATGGAACATGTTCTCATTCAGGTTCTCATTTCATTCTGTTCAGAGACTGTGTGTGTGTGGGTGTGTGTGTGGGTCTATCTCCTGTAAATGTCTTTACTTCACCGTGTTACCATCTCACCAGGGTCAGAGTCTTTCCACATTTTTACGTCACGTTTTTTCTATAAATCACAAAGTTTGTGTAGAAACGGACTCACACAACATTCAGACCCTGTTTGTGCATCAGCAGCTTTATAAATGAGGTCCATGGTCACATGTCCAACATGTCTGAAGACCCTTCCAAAGAGGAGAACAGTTCACCTTGTTTGTTTGAGTCTCACAGCAGGAGACACCAAACACAGCATCAATCTCCATGGAAACAGCATCCATTATTAACCAGCTTTAAACTGAGACTTCCTGGGAGGGAGGGAGGCCCCACCACCTCACACACACACACACACACACACACACACACACACACACACACACACACACACACACACACACACTTGGTGGGACACTCGGTGCAGTTTCAGCTCCAGCAGCTCGATTCATGTTGGACTTGTTTAGATCTTGTCTTCATGAAAGTCTGAGGACAGTCAGGCCGTTGGAGGACTCTGAGGTGGTTTAAGTTATTAGACATCAGGTCCCCGTCCACATCAGACCTCTAATCAACCAACTATAACGAGCTGCAGCAAAACTCAATGACATCATCAGCAGTCCAGTACCCTGATCCAGTCCACAAGCCCTAGTCCTGGCTCTGGTTCTAGTCCTGGTTCTGATTCTGGTTTTGGTCCTGGTTCTGGTTTTGGTCCTGGTTCTGGTCCTGGTTCTGTTTTTGGTTCTAGTCCTGGTTCTGATTCTGGTTTTGGTCCTGGTTCTGGTTTTGGTCCTGGTCCTGGTTCTGTTTTTGGTTCTAGTCTTGGTTCTGTTTCTGGTCCTGGATCTGATTCTGATTCAGGTTTTGGTCCTGGTCCTGGTTCTGTTTCTGGTTCTAGTCCTGGTCCTGGTCCCTGAACCCGAGCCAGAGAGGTAATGTTCGATGTTCCAGTAACCAGTTTTCGTGTCTGGGGATTGGACCACCAAACCCCCACCTTGGTCTGCTACTCGATCCACGTTGCACCAGACCCTTCGTGTTCCTCCTGCAGGTGGACCAGTCCATGTACCTGCTTCGAGCTGCGGAGGTCATTGGGTCATGGAGAGGAACCAGAAGGTCACTGACCTGAGGAGCTTCACCTTGTGAACAGTTCAAAATAGAGCTCAGATTTCATAAGTTAATCAGACTATTGGTCTTTCTCAGGTCTTCCACATGGAGAACCTGCAAACCCAGAGTCCATCTTATTGCAGATTCTCAGGCTAACTGAGGATCAGGACCAGGAGGTTCTGGAAGTCCATTCTATATGAGATGAAGGTTCTAAGAGACCTTCAGCCCAAGTCGCTGCAGTGAAACCAGATCCCTGTATGTCTGCAGTTCAGACAGAAACTCAGCTCCTGAAGAACGTCAGCTGTAATAGTGGAAACCAGAACTTCAGAACCCAGAGGATTCTCTGATCTCCTTCAGACCTGAATCTTTAGGTTTCATTCAGTTTATGATGAAGATGAGTTCTAGAACCAAAACGCTGCACTGTCTCTTTAAATCTGTTGACTGGCTGGAGTTAGTGATGACATCACACATGGTGATTATCTCCACGACAACAGCATCTCTCACGTGTTATCTCTGACAGATGGTTACCATGGTGACTATCAAGGCTCAGATACTGACAAGTGACCGTCACCTGTAAGCCCCGCCCCCTGACTTACCTCCTTCTCACAGATAAATAGCTGGTCTCCTCTCAGAACCACAAAGCGGTTCTTCCAGATCTCTCTGAAGATCCCCTTCCCACAGAACTTCCTGATCCAGCCCACTTTATCTGGTGTTGAGTTCTGGGATCCTGAGTCCAGCAGACCCTGAAACAGGAAACAGGAAGGTGTCAGGTGGGTTCCAGAAGCCCACTGGTCCAGAACCAGGCTGTGAGGAAGACGTCAAACAATAAACTCAAAGGAACTGAATGCTGACAGCTGTGTTTCTGGTCCACAGAGTGGACAAACAACTGGATCAGATCCAGAATCCAGGTCCAGAGTCACGCCAGGCTTCAGGGTCCAGTTTCTTAAAGGTCCCATATTATCTAAAATCCACTTTCTAAAGGTCTTCTAACAGTCATATCAGTCCCAAAGACTGTGTCTGAGACCCAAAAGTGTAAAAATATTTTCACCGTTTTCACTTCCTGATTCTCATTTTGTGAAATGTGTTTTGAGCTAATGCTAAAACGGATGGTTTCTAAATCTTTCCCCTGCTGACGTCAAGAAGGGAAAAGACCACTCCTCTCTAGAGGACAGAATCAGAATCAGCTTTAATTGTCATTGAACCAGGCAGCATCCTGGTAAAACGAGACGCGTTCAGTACAACCTGAACAAGATTAGACACACAGAACATGTAGGACACATTACAGGAACAGGCAGACCGCGGACGCCGCCCGAGGGCGCACCCTTTTGATGCAGAGGGGGATAGATGGTAAACAAGAGCGAAGACAGAGCCAATCAGAGCACCTTTGGCTACCTGAGCCCAACCCACCCTTTAAAAACCACGGGAGCGCGCATCCTCACAAACCTTAGCAAACAGTCGTGTGGGGCAGCGTGTAGCTCAGTGGGTAGAGTGGCCGTTTGGCAACCGGAGGGTCGCCGGTTCAATCCCAGATCCGCCTGGGTTACTTTGTCGTTGTGTCCTTGGGCAAGACACTTCACCCACCTTGTCTACTGGTGGTGGTCAGAGGGACCTGGTGGTGGTCAGAGGGACCTGGTGGTGGTCAGAGGGACTTGGTGGTGGTCAGAGGGACTTGGTGGTGGTCAGATGGACCTGGTGGTGGTCAGAGGCACTTGGTGGTGGTCAGAGAGACCTGGTGGTGGTCAGAGGGACTTGGTGGTGGTCAGAGGGACCTGGTGGTGGTCAGAGGGACCTGGTGGTGGTCAGAGGGACCTGGTGGTGGTCAGAGGGACCTGGTGGTGGTCAGAGGGACCTGGTGGTGGTCAGAGGGACCTGGTGGTGGTCAGAGGGACCTGGTGGTGGTCAGAGGGACCTGGTGGTGGTCAGAGGGACTTGGTGGTGGTCAGAGGGACCTGGTGGTGGTCAGAGGGACCTGGTGTGGTGGTCAGAGGGACTTGGCGGTGGTCAGATGGACCTGGTGGTGGTCAGAGGGACCTGGTGGTGGTCAGAGGGACCTGGTCAGTCCATGGCATCCCCGCCTCTGTCAGTGCACGCCAGGACAGCTGAGGCTACAATGTAGCTGATCACCACCAGTGAGTGAATGGGTGAATGACTGATGTGTTGTACAGAGCTTTGGGGAGTGTAGAACACTCTAGAAAGCGCTCTATAAATACAGAACATTTACCATAACAGTCATGGTGAAGCTACGAGCAAAGCACGACAGTTGCTTAGTAGATGGTTGCATCAACGAACACAAAAGTCTTTTTTACTCCCTTCACCTGAGCTCCTGAAGACCCACTGATGTCTAGTGAACGTGTGGAGATGGGCGCCTCCCCAACTGCCTCGCCCATTTGAAAGGAAAGTTTAGAGGAGGAGGAGGGGGTGGAAGAACAACAGCTGCACTTAAAGTAAGGGTCAATTTGACCAATGATCATTAAAACCCAGATCATAATTGAGATTATAGTTAGATTTATCGAGCAGCCCTAGTGGGTGTTTAATAACACCATGCTCAGTGAGGGAGGACCATCATTACTCACAGAAACAGCTGGAGTTAGTGGATGTACGCTCTGAGGATTGAACCACAGCGTTTGTAAAATCCACTCATGGAGGGAAGAAGAAGTGAAACCACTAAAGATTCAGATGAACACTTCTGAGGAAACATGGTCACAGAAACCCTGCAGCTGCACAGCTCAGCAGGAAGGCGGAAGAAGAGCTCCGCTCTGCAGACAGCATCGACAGAAGGCAGCAAGGAGCTCACGCCGACGCTCCCTAGGGTTGGGTATTGAATCACGGTACTCCTTTGGTACCTACTAAAACCATTCTAATCTAAAGTTTAGCTGCATTTTGTAAAGGTAAACCGGAACAGAGCAAAATAAGATTTGTGCTGCGAAAAACAGGAATACCAGCAATTAGTCAAAACACCTCATCACACATGGAATCAGCCTGTGAGCTGCAGCCTGTACAAAAAAATCAGACCCGAGTTTGCAGCCTTCATCCTCTGCTGCATCAACAAAAACAGGGTTCACTTTAATAAGTAGGTCAGTCGTGGTGCCTTCAGGGTTTAGTTTAGGTCAGTCGTGGTGCCTTCAGGGTTCAGTTTAATAACTTGGTCAGTCGTGGTGCCTTCAGGGTTTAGTTTAATAACTTGGTCAGTCGTGGTGCCTTCAGGGTTTAGTTTAGGTCAGTCATGGTGCCTTCAGGGTTTAGTTTAGGTCCGTCGTGGTGCCTTCAGGGTTCAGTTTAATAACTTGGTCAGTCGTGGTGCCTTCAGGGTTTAGTTTAGGTCAGTCGTGGTGCCTTCAGGGTTCAGTTTAATAACTTGGTCAGTCGTGGTGCCTTCAGGGTTTAGTTTAGGTCAGTCGTGGTGCCTTCAGGGTTCAGTTTAATAACTTGGTCCGTCGTGGTGCCTTCAGGGTTTAGTTTAATAACTTGGTCAGTCGTGGTGCCTTCAGGGTTTAGTTTAATAACTTGGTCAGTCGTGGTGCCTTCAGGGTTCAGTTTAATAACTTGGTCAGTCGTGGTGCCTTCAGGGTTTAGTTTAGGTCAGTCATGGTGCCTTCAGGGTTTAGTTTAGGTCAGTCGTGGTGCCTTCAGGGTTCAGTTTAATAACTTGGTCAGTCGTGGTGCCTTCAGGGTTCAGTTTAATAACTTGGTCAGTCGTGGTGCCTTCAGGGTTGAGTTTAGGTCAGTCATGGTGCCTTCAGGGTTCAGTTTAATAACTTGGTCCGTCGTGGTGCCTTCAGGGTTTAGTTTAGGTAAGTCGTGGTGCCTTCAGGGTTTAGTTTAATAACTTGGTCAGTCGTGGTGCCTTCAGGGTTCAGTTTAATAACTTGGTCAGTCGTGGTGCCTTCAGGGTTTAGTTTAGGTCAGTCATGGTGCCTTCAGGGTTCAGTTTAATAACTTGGTCAGTCGTGGTGCCTTCAGGGTTTAGTTTAGGTCAGTCATGGTGCCTTCAGGGTTCAGTTTAATAACTTGGTCCGTCGTGGTGCCTTCAGGGTTTAGTTTAGGTCAGTCGTGGTGCCTTCAGGGTTCAGTTTAATAACTTTACTCAGTCCATGGTGCCTTCAGGGTTTAGTTTAATTACTTATTCAGTCATGGTGCCTTCAGGGTTCAGTTTAATAACTTTAGTCAATCCATGGTGCCTTCAGGGTCCAGTTTATTACCATTAGTCTGCCTGTGGTGAGTTCAGGGTCCGGTTTAATGAGGTTAGTCAAGCCGTGGTGCCTTCAGGTGTCAGGTGTAGATTACTTAAGCCTATTAGACGTGTGTAATGTGAACCTGAAGCTGCTGGTAGATTAACTGTCACTCTGCCTTGAACTTCCTCATTTAACTCTGTTTCCTCATTTAACGACGCAGTGTTTTACCGGAACGCATCGCCGCCTCTTACCGGTTCCGTCGAACCTTCGTTAGAATTCTATTATTTAACTTGATTCCATAAAAACAAAGCATACTCTTATTGTGAAAAGCCGAACTCGAGTCCCCAGCAGAAAACGGCTTGGGTCGCCTTCAAAATAAAAGCTTAAACTAATCCTGGAGTCTTTTGTTCCTCAGAGTTCGGTTTAACGGGATAAACGGGGCCGTCAGAAGCCCCCGGTGTCACTTCCGTTAATACTTACCCGTTTTCCGGAGTTGTTCTTCTTCATGTTGGCGGCTGTCAAGCTGCCGGTCACGGGACTTCTCCCACTTTCACGGGAACTCCGTAATTGTCCACGGAGTGGCGGGAGGATCCAGTGAACCCCTTAAGACCCGGTTAAAGTCCGGCCGGCAGCAGGACCGGGACCTCCGCCTCGGTCCGCCGCTCCGGTCCCCTTTGGAACTCTCGTGCCGCTCCGCTGCCGCTTACTCCGCCGAGTTCCGCTTCTCTCTGACCGGCCAGGAGCGGCTCTGATGCTCGGTGTCCGGTTTCTCCTCCTCCTGGACTCCTGCTGGCTCAGTGGCTCCTCGGCAGCCTCGCAGCGCCACCCTCCGGCGGACAGCAGCAACAGCAGCCTCGGACCGGAGCAGTGGGTTTTGCAGGACCGGTACTGGGACTGGGATCAGGACTAGGACTATAACTGGTATCAGGACTAGGACCTGGACCAGGACTATGACTGGGACCAGGATCAGGACTGTAACTGGTATCAGAACTATGACTGGGACCCAGACCAGGACTAGGACTGGGACCAGGACTAGTACTGGGACCAGGACTATGACTGGGACCCAGACCAGGACTAGTACTGGGAGCAGGACTAGTACTGGGACCAGGATCAGAACTATGACTGGTATCAGGACCTGGACCAGGACTAGGACTGGGACCAGGACTAGTACTTGGACCAGGACTATGACTGGGACCCAGACCAGGACTAGTACTGGGACCAGGACTAGTACTGGGACCAGGACTAGGACTGGGCTCAGACCAGGACGATGACTCGGACTTGGACTGCTGAACTCTTGGCTCAGTTTGATGTTCCTCCTCAGAACCTGAAGCTCCAGGTCCTGGGCTCAGACCGGATACGGCGTTCATCCGGTTCACCCTGAGCTAGATGTTGGCAGATGTTTAAACCTCAGAGCTGACCTGGAGTCAGTTTCACTGTGGAGACTTGAGCGGATAACGAACTGGGTCAGACAGAGAGACGGAGGCTGATCTGCAGATTATCTGCTGACACAGATCATCGAAGGCACAACATCCCAAACAACACCAGCAGCAGAAGATTAGTCCCTCAAACAGAAACCTGATCCGGATCCAGATCCTCCTCATCAGCTGGCTCCAGAACCAGCAGCTGTTCACTGATTGTGAGGGTTCTGTGATGTTCTGCACTTTGTAGACAGGATGCTGGTCATATTTTAAAACTGACGGTCAAAACCTTCATCCTGAGGGACAGGAGGACGTCTGCTGATGGGGAGGTCAGGGTCAGGGTTCGATTCATATCGACTCACATATATGTGACGAAATAAATGTAAAAATGTATTCAATCAAAAGTATTGAGGAATTATGAAAATAAAGTCTGTAAATGATAAATGATGTTAGATTATGAATGAATTATTAACCGTTTTAATTAGTAAATAGAAGCAGATCATATATTTTCTTCTTCTTCAAACTTGTGTTGATGTTCATTTTATTTGTTTGTTAATCATTTCCCTTTTGAATAAACAATAAAACAAATAAAACCCTTTGTGGTCCCTGACTTAGAAAAGCTCATTAACTCGGTTTCATTCAGACTTTCTCAGTCCAACAGAACTTTTACTTTTATACTTTAAGACTGAATGAATTGACTAAATGAAGTTATTGCACATTTTCTAGTTTTCATAGAATATCACAGTCAGTCCTGGTTCTGGTTCTGTCTCCGGTTCTTGATATTCCTTCAGATTTTCCTTTAAATCATGCTATACTGTTTTGCTTGTTTTTAGCACCCCCTAGTGTCCGTTTTAAATCACTGTCCTAAAAACATTAGCACCATTGTTTATGCTGAGAAACACCTAAATCTAACTGTTGTGTTAACCTGTGTTCAATCAGGGGGAGATTTTAAAAAATCAGGAATCATGAGCTAAAAACACTCCGGAGCTAGCATAACAGCTAGTCACATTGGGTTAGCCTAACCCTCGTGAGATACGTGACTTTATGAGACTTCAGGGCTCCAGATCAGACAAACGTGGTATTCTGGATCCAAGCAGCAGAGTGACTTTTTATCAACCCTGTGTAAAGGGTCATATGAGCACAGACTGGCTCAAGAAAAAGATTTTAAAATACGATAAAGTTACATAGTGTGACTTTAAATGAGTCAAAGTTGACTCATTTTCGTTCTTGTTGAACAGAAAATGTGAACTTCAGACCATCAAACTGTCATGCGCCTTTATTTTTTTACAGATTCATCTTCACACAACAGCAGGTCATGAGCTCCAAAACCAACTAAACACAACAAAAAGTTAGAAATGAGAAGAGAACAGTCTGCTCTGAGCCTGGAGGAAACAGAAAGGCAACAAACCATCGGTGGAACCTCCACCAGAGAGAGGAACTTCAAACTAACTAATGTTTCTTAGTCTGTCCTGATGTCAGGGGTCAAAGGTCAGCACGTGACCTTCAACCTGACCAATCGGGTGCTCTCCTCCCACAGCCTCCTCGCCACCTCATCATCCTGTCCTTCTGGCGCCGCTTCCTTCTCAACGCAGTCGCTATGGAAACAAAGCAAACACACCTGAATGAATTCTACTGTGACCTGAGAGAATTCTACATTACCTCCAGGTAGGAGGGAGGTATGTGACATCATCACAGGGCCGTAGCTAGCACAAATGATGTGTGGTGAGTTGTAGCTCCTCCTACCTGAAGTAACGGCCAGATCGCTCCTCCAGACCCGGCGTCACGGCGCAGAACAGGGTGGTCTGGCAGCCCTGCCAGGGGGTCTTCATCAGCAGCAGGCCAGGGATCCTCATCAGCACCCCCATCAGGGGAAACCGTCCCTCGACGTGACGACTGAGCTCGGTCCGAATCACTCCTGGGTGGAGACAGAACGCAGAAACACCGGCACCTGGAGGACAGGTGAGAATTCAGTGTTGGTTCCACGTCCTCCATCTTTCTGTTCTTCAGGTTCAGGAAGTGTTTCTGGTGTCTGTAGGAACTTCACCGTAGTGGATTCCTATGTTTAATCATTTAAAAAGTGTTCTGTTTTACTCTGTTTAAACCTTTCTGTAGCTAAAGGCCCATCTGATGAATATCAAATATCAAAGAGCTGCAGGAGGGGCCTGGAGTGTCTGCTACTGTAGGTTTTATGTAATGTTTTTGGGTTTTTTTGCTCTTTAATTTCTGTTGTTTAAAAAGTGTCTGAAACCCACCCGTGGGTAACCCTGTTGTCTCGTGGTCTCAGCTGGGTCGTCAGAAAACAATCAGAGCAGTTAGGGGCTGAAAAGGTTTCTCCCCTCTCTGAAACCACTCACTGGTCTCAGCCATGTGCTACAGCATAAACTGCTGCGTCCACAGCATACGTTTGGTGGCTATGACTAACGACATCACCTGTGTTCAGCTCTTCCTATGTGAAGACATTCCAGGGTAAAGACATTTGTGTCTATCTGCAAGTGTCCACCAAGCAAAGACACCGAACAAAGCAAACCTGTCCTAGTTGCTGTGTCCAATGTCTCCCTGCCACCTGTTTTAAAAAGTGCCTTAATCCTATTCCTGTTGTCACTGATGAAGCAGAAGGTCTCACACAGCCACGACCTTAAAAACATACTTTCCCGGTTTGTCTGTGGGACTGTGGAATAGCCAGCAGTTAACAAGCAGACTTCATTATTGCATATGTCAACCACCTGTAACTCCTCTGCAATCTGTCACCCTCCCATTTCTCTTCCATCGTGTCCTCCACTCTTCCATCCTCTAGTACATTAGAAACCTGCTAATATGTTTATATATTTAACACACTTTTATCCAAAGCGACTTACAAATGATAATGTAACCAAGAATTAACTTTGAGGCTAACAAACCTCTAACCCTGACATTAACCCTAAACAAACTACTCAGATGGTCTAACACTAGTCTGACTGTGACACAGGATAAAGGGAAGAGCATGAAGAGAGCCCAGAGGAGAAGAGAAGGTAGAAGCTAGTCTAGAAGATGTTCTCTGAAGAGAACACAATTTATTGAGGAGTTCACCTCGATAACGATTAATGGACGACAACTACCTGTATGCTCAAAAACAAAGGTCGTCCACTAGATGGGGCTGTAGCAGCATAATGCTCCACAGACTAAAATTTCCAGCAAACACAAATATTTAAGATACAATCAGTTCTATTGTACAGATGGATATCACATCATGTGAATATTGTCACATTTGAGTTGTTAGGTCATCAGGTTCTCTTGAACTGCAGGTGGAGGATGTCTTTCTGCACAGTTTGACTTCTGTCTTTAACTCATCCTCCTTGCTGAATCCATCATGTTGCCAAATGATTAATGGACAATTTTCTAGGAATAAGTTTCTTCTCGACCAAATTTACCGCCAACACCGCTCCATTTTGTAGTCCGCTTGTGACTGTCAGCAGTAACCCGCGGAGCGCCGCTACACTGAGCAGAGGGCGGCCAGCTCTGATGGCGTACAGAGCTACTTCATCAACATCCACTGGGTTTAGCCCAGCAGAGGTGATGTTTGGTAGGACTTTGCCAGAGAACTTGTCTCCAAACTGGCCAGACAAAGAGTTGGTAAGGGAAACAGATGCTAATGCTAAATGGAAGCAGGCGCTCACAGGAGGAACAGTGTGAGGAGTTTGCCAGAACTGAGTCCAGGTTCTAAAGTTCTCATAAAACTAGATGGAGAGAAACACAAACCCAGGCACTGTCCATGGTGCTAGTTCAACCCCCAGGTCTTGTATAGTGAACACAGCTATAGGAGGTCAGTTCAGGCGTAGCCGTAAACATCTTTTGTATTTTCCACCAGGAGATACTAGAACATATACTGACCCTGTGAAGGAGGCAGTAACTAGTGGTGTAACAACTGAAACCAACACTGATCGTTTGATGTCTGACAGGATGTCAGGAAATACATCTCCGTCTGAGACTGTCACACGTTCAGGAAGAGTGAGTAAACCTCCATCTAGGCTCGACCTGTGATGTATATTCATGTCATGATGGGGTATTGTGTTTTTGACTGTGTATAGATGTGACTATTGGTTAAACAGTTAGAGGTTTAGAAAAAAGAAAGTAAAGAAAATTAATGTATGGTTTTGAAAAGGATAAGTGTGAGATAATATTAGGTCGAGTTTGTTCATGTTCAGGTGGATCGATGCAAATCAAATGTTACTTTTCTATATTGGAATGTCTGTCTGTGATATGTTTCGTGTTATGTGGATTGATGTGAAAAAAAAGATGGATCTAAAATGCTAACAGGTTCTTTTCTGGAAAAAAGAGAGATGTAATGAATGGACTTTCCTATGTTTACACCTGTCAGTGAATGCATCATTGCTAGGCGCGCGGGGGCTCTTGGGAAAAAGAATGTTTGAGGTTCACGTTATGGATTAGAGACGTTTGAGCACTTGCTCCAAGATTGGTGTTGATTATTATTATGTCAAAGGACATCACAGAAACCCACCCAGCTAATAGAAACCGTGTGTGTGTGTGTGTGTGTGTGTGTGTGTGTGTGTGTGTGTGTGTGTTGGTGGTGCAGCGCATTTATCATCAAGCAGCCACATTATTCTGTGAGACAAAAAGACCACAGAAATCCTGACAGTGACATGAATCTGACTGAGAGACAGACATCTGCTGGAACGTCCAGAGGACTGAGAGACAAACATCTGCTAGAACGTCCAGAGGACTGAGAGACAAACATCTGCTAGAACGTCCAGAGGACTGAGAGACAAACATCTGCTAGAACGTCCAGAGGACTGAGAGACAAACATCTGCTGGAACGTCCAGAGGACTGAGAGACAAACATCTGCTAGAACGTCCAGAGTAACAATGTAGTAATGGACTGAATATTATTTTAGTGTTCTAGTATTTTGTTCTAAGGATTCATTTAGATGTTGTGTGATGTTGATGTTAAGATGCACTTGAATGCAACCTGTAGAGCTGTCTGTCAGCTGGTTGCTATGACAACAGAGGCGAGCTGTGCAAGGAGCAGAGTGTAGAGATTGAGAACTGGAGTGGTTTAACAAGAGAAGAAATGTATAAATACCTTGTCTGAATACAAATGTATGTATGTGTATATATATATATATATATATGTATATGTATATATACTGTATGTCTGTGTGTGTGTTTGTGTGTATTGTTGGTAAATCTGTCAGTGTGCTGCTGCAAGAAAACTGAATTTCTCTGCAGAACTTCCAGGGGGTTAATAAAAGTCTACTGAGCTGCTCAGAATTGGGATCATATTGAAATAATGCTTCCATCCAGTCAGCTGGTTCCTTCATAACAAGTCAAATCTGCAAAATTATCATTTATCATGAATCTGATTTAAATCCAACTAATCACATTCACTCTAATCAGCTGTCCTGAATCTGGACCAGAGGGATCTGGATTTGTTGTTTTGAGGTGACCTGATGTGACCTGGAACTTTACAGGTAAACTGAGCTTAATTTAATTGACTGAACATTTTCTAGTGATGAGTAAAAAGAAGGTGCAAAGCTTCACTACATGAATTGAGTGTTTCTGGTTTTTCAGAGACCTACGAGTCGTCGAGCGAGTTCTCGAGTGAACAGGATGTTGGCTAGCTTGCTTTGCCGATAGCTCTCCAGAGCACTGTATGGCCGCTGGTCGAAGAACAAGTCATCAAAGTGGATACGACCTGATAAAAAGAACAAACACTAGCATCACAGGTCATAACATCAACGGTCAACATCACAGGTCATAACATCACAGGTCAGATCATCACAGGTTGTATCATCACAGGTCATGCCATTACAGATCATAACTTTACAGATCCATAAAGGTTATGAACAGGACCAGTGACAAAGGGCAGTCCTGGTGGAGTCCAACCCTCATCTGGAACAGGTCCGACTTACTCCTGGCTATGCAGACCAAACTCACACTCCTCTGGTACAGGGACTGAATGGCCCTTAACAAAAGGCCATCAATCTTTCACTCCTGAATCGCCTCACAGGTGCACCTGGGGACATAGTCATAAAACTTCTCCAAATCCGCAAGACACATGGGTAAACTCCCATGCCAAGGTGTTTTTATGGACAAACTGTGACTTGCACAGAAGTCCAATAACAAAACACCACTCAGGTTCAGATTGGGCCGTTCCTCCCAGTCACGCCCCTCTAGGTCAGTCTGTCATTGCCCATGTGAGCATTGAAGTCCCTCAGCAGGACGATGGAGTCCCCAGTCAGAGCACCATCCACCACTCATCCCAGGGACTCCAAAAAGGGTGGGTACTCTGAACTACTATTTGGTGCATAAACACAAACAACAGTCAGGACCTGTACCCCAACTTGAAGGTGCAGGAAGCTACCCTTTCATCCCCAAACCCCAACATACAGGCTGATAGTTTTGGAGTTAACAAAAAGGCACCCTAGTTCTCCGCCTCTCAACTGGATCAACTCCAACAAAGAAGACTGTCCTACACCTTTCAAGGACTTGGGTTCCAGAACCAACGCTATGTGTCAAGGTGAGTCTGACTATTTCTAGCCGGTACCGCTTAACCTCTTCCACAAGCTCCATCTCCTTCCCTGCCAGAGAGGTAACGTTCCATGTCCCGATAGCCAGTTTTCATGTCTAGTGATCGTATTTTGCCAGAGCTCTCACCTTGGTCTGCTACCTGTCCTCAGGTGGATGAGCACATGTATCCGGTTCAGGCTGGGTCCGGCCAGGCCCCATTAGTAAAAACATGGCCACCAGGCGCTTGCTCACATGCCCCAACCCCAGGCCTGGCTTCAGGGTGGGACCTCTGGTAACCCTCCGGGCCGGGTACTCAGACTGTGATCTTACTTCAATGAAAGGTCTTCTGATGTTTATCAAACTGAACTATTTATTGGCCAATATTAATACAACTAATTAATCATTAGTTTAACTTTTTAAGTACTAAACACTAATCCTGATACTCCATCAGGTGGTTTTAGGCCTTAGTGGTTTGATCTGAATTAGAAACAATGATCTTAAAGGAGGTTAGAGGTCAGGGGTCATACCTCCCTGATGGGCAATGGATGACACGTTGATCACACGGCTGGGGGCGGAGCTCTTCAGCATTGGCAGCAGCAGATTGGTCAGCAGGAAGTGACCAAGATGATTGACAGCAATCTGAGTCTCAAAACCATCTTCTGTGATCCACCTGGGACACATCATCACACCTGCAGACAGGTAGAGTCACTGTCATGCACGGGTAAGCATGAAACAAACAGGTGAGCTCACCTGCGTTGTTGATGAGGACATCCAGTCTGTCTTCACTGTCCAGGAAGTCCTTAGCAAACTGTGTGACTGAGTACATTGATGCCAGGTCCAGGTGCCTGATGACCACGTTTCCATTTCCTGTATCACGTCGGATCTCCTCAGCTGCCTGCTCTGCCCGGACTAGGTCCCTGCAGGCCATCACCACCCTGGCCCCTAGGCCAGGAGACAAACGCATCTGTCCTCAGGTGCTCTTAGTGATCAGAGAGATTTAATTATTCTTAATGTCATGTTACCCAGCAGAGGTCAGAGGTCACAGCTGTGCCCAGAGAGCCTGGTACAACCAGAGCTAACTAAACCTTCTCAGAGAGTTTTAGAGCTGAAACTTTAATCCACCAACAGGTTGATTCACTGAAGTCTTTAGAATGAAACCTTCCCAGATTTTCACTGAAACCAAACTGCTGCTCCTTCTAGTTTTACTACTACTACTACTTGTAGTAAGTAGTCATAGTTCTATGTACTACTACTACTAGTAGTAAGTAGTCATAGTTCTATGTACTACTGCTATTAGTGCTACAACTACTAATACTACTACTAGTGCTGCTCCTCCTCCTACTACTAGTAGTTGTAGCAGTAATAGCAGTAGTACATAGAACTATGACTACTTTTTTTCTATCTGGCTCTCGAGGCGAGCGGACGCATCTCCCCTTCTCTCCCTCCCTCCCCGTCCTCCCCGGCTCTCCGTCCTGTCTACTTTCTCTGGAGAACCTGCTTTCATCTCCCGCTGGACTTTTAACCATGAATTGGATCAGCTGGCCGAGGAATGCGATGGACAAATTTCCTTTTTCCCACTACTCGAAGATGTTTACATAAATTGGATCATGGCGACTGGGCTCTGCTGTTTGGCTTATGTGGGACCTGGATCGTCGGGAAATTTGGAGCTGCGGGACCGATTGGCAAACAGCCCAGGCTCTGTGGACGGTGCCGTGCTGTGTGTGAACTCTCAATCCCACTGGACAAGCTGAATCACAGGTTGGCTCTGAACTGTGTGTGAACTCTAAACCAGCTGGATGAGCTGACGCTGGGGCTGGACGCTTTGCGATCTGGTCGCGCTTTCGGACTCATATGCAGGAAAACATCTTGGAGGAATGGTCAGCAGGGTTCTGTCTGTGGTTCTGGACTGGTCAGCGGAGGGACGAACAGCTGAGAGGACTGTCCAGCCGACTTTTGGTGGATTTGACCCTTATTCGGCTGCTAGAAGTGACCTGACCGCTAAAGACTGAAGGATGTGGAACCTTATCGCTCCTGCTCAAAACAAATCTGTTATTTTCAATTCGACTCCCCTCTCAGGCCTTGAAAAAAGGCCGAAGTCAAAACAAACAGTCCAGTTGCAGCTGAGCGTGGATCCTCCCCCTCCCTCCCTCACATGTACTGATTCAAACACACACATGCTACTGATGACGCACAAACACCTCCTAACATTCAACATTTCGCCTTGGACCTTATCAACTCCCTCCTCCCTGCAAACTTGGTCTGAAGGCCAGGGCGTAGGGCTCCTCACCCCCCCCCCCCATCACGTGTCTTATGTTTTTTGTGACTGTCAGAGTTTGCGCTACTCCCCGCCCTTTGTTTACTTTTTCTGCTGCCCCTAGTTTTTGTTTTTTCCTTTTTATTATTTGGCCCAAATATAGTTAGTTCTAGTCCAAGTCAATGTCCAGTCTCATCATTTACCATGTAGATCTCCTGTATGCCCAAATCTCTGTTTTGTTTTTTATTTTCAATGTTTTCTCAGTTTTGTTCTTTTGGTTGTGTTGTGAAGCGCTTTGTGATGTATATCTGTGAAAGGCGCTATATAAATAAACTTTACTTACTTACTTTACTTACTATGTATTACTACTACTAGTAGTAAGTAGTCATAGTTCTATGTACTACTGCTATTAGTGCTACAACTACTAATACTACTACTAGTGCTACTACTACTAGTAGTAGTAGTAAGTAGTCATAGTTCTATGTACTACTACTAGTGCTACTAGTACTACTACTACAAGTGCCACTACTACTACTATTGGTGCAACTACTAATATTATTAGTGCTAATACTACTACTACTATTTATACTTCTTCTAATATTTCTTCTACTACTTCTACTACTACTACTAGTGTTACTATTACTACTTTATCGGCTACTAATACTACTAGTGCTACTACTATTTCTACTACTACTACTTCTACTACAACTACTACTGCTACTTCTTCTACTACTTATTATTTTACTACTTCTACTACTTATATTACTACGACTTGTACTTCTACTTCTACTGTTATTTCTTCTAGTACTACTACTACACTACTTCTAACTCTACTTCTTCTGATACTACTTGTACTGCTGCTGATCAGCTGATGATGTCATTTGTTTATAAACCCAAGGAAGGAAAAAGTTAGTTCCAACAACAACAACCTCAGAGGGTGAAAGGTCAGATGTGTCTTCTGTTTCTGTGATGGTTATGTTGTCAGGACCCGTTACCAGGGTGACCTCTGACAGGTGAGCTGGAGCAGACTCACCTCTTCCTGCCAGGTCTCTGCAGGTCTCTTTTCCGATGCCGGTGTTCGCTCCGGTGACCAGAACTGTCTTTCCATCCAAACGGACTGAACAACGACACAATCCTCCTGCGATCCACTTCCTCAGCACCACCACACCTGCAAACACAATCAGCTGTTACCCTGGAAACTAAGGGCGAGTTCTGGGCCTTAGAGAGAAACAGCATTGGAGGAGGACCAGACCAGTTCTGGACCTCATGGAGGAGGACTGGTCCAGTTCTGGACCCTCTGGACCTCATGGAGGAGGACTGGCCTTGTCCTGGACTTGATAATCAAACCATATAATTCTTTGCATCTTTTTTCTGTTTAAAAAAGCACATTCAGTAAAAGTGAAATATATCAAAAACAAAATAAATAACATAAGAGGGTTGTCTCCTCTGCTACCTGCTGGTCTGTGTCTAGGTGTGTTCCACATGCAGCCATTCTTCCTAATCAGGTAAATAATCTGCTGTGTGGCTCCTCTCCCAGCACTCTACACCAAAGAACAGGACACTGGTCACCACTGGTAGATGGACAACAATAGAGTCCTGCATATGTTGAAGGATCTCAGCCCTCTTAAGAAATAAAGATGTGTTTGTCCCTTCAGGTCCAGCATGTCCATGTGAGCGGTCCAGTCCAGCTGTACTCCCAGTCAGGTATCCTTGGCTGGAGACTCCAGTTCTAGAGGGCTGCAATCCAGCATGTTTTAGATATTTTTCAGCACTATACCACCTGATTTGAATCAGTGGGTGATTAACAGGCTTAAAGGAACTTGAGAAAATGCTGGAGATGTAATTTAACAAAAGATCCAGGTGTGTTGGATCAGGATGAATACTAAAACCTGTAGGACAGCAGCGGCCCTCAAGGACTGGATAATGTCCTCAGCGAGCCAAAGGAACTGGTTTGGACCTCCTCCTTCTGAAGTCCACAATCGTCTCCGTGGTTTTGGTGGTGGTGTTTGGTAGATGGTTGTGGCTGCACCAGTAAACAAAATCCCTGGTGGTTCTTCTTTGTTTCACAACCTCCTTCATACATCCCAGAATCAAGATTCAAGATGTTTTGATGTCATATCGTGTATGCTACTACACGCAGTGTTGGGTAGTATCGGAATACATGTATTTAGAATACTATTTTGACGTACTGTATTCCAGTACAGTTACTATTTTTAAACATGGTATTCAGAATACAGTTACTTTTGTAATACCATTGGAATACCTGGAATACTTGTGTCTCCATGTTGTGTAGGTTATCTATCCCATAATGCCCCTAAACAACGTGCCTCCATTACCATAACAACCCTACCAAAACAAGAGGGTACACTCCCGACCAGCCGGTAGCAACAGGTAGCAACCTAGCCTCGTATGGATTCAGACCAAGAGATGGGGTGGTTGGAGGCACAACCACAGCTGAATCAACCTACCAGCAGTGGAGGAATAAATGCATTCACGTCCTGGAAATTCAAGCTAATTTTCATTCTAAAAAAGGAACGGGGCGAGCGAAATTTGACGGTGCAGTGTGATCTTTGTCTGCCAGCTAACAACCTACTAGCTGTGTCCAAAGACTCTAATCTAATCTGAAGAAACACCTTAAAGTTAGTTTTATCTTTCTAGTTTTGCTTCCTTAGTGCTTTATTTAACAGCCTGTATCGTGTTAGTTCTGTCATTTCTCACATTTACAGTGTCGGTGCTGTATCTGAAATGACGTTAGCTTGATGATGTTGCTGTGGTTTCCTGCAATTGTGGGTTTCATGTTAAGAGCTTTCCATCTGGAGTGCAATGAACATCAATGAACATCACTTTGCAATAGACTTAAATCGTGTTTTATAGGGGAAGTATTCTAAGTATTCCAAGTATTTAGAATACAGTACCAGGATTAAGCAAAGTAACGGAATACAGTACAAAATACATTTTAAAACAGGTATTCAGTATTCTGTAACTGAATACATTTGCAAAGTATTCTCCCCAACACTGACTACACGTTACTGTCTAATACCACACTGCATTTCAAAGTCCTGGAAAAAAAACAAGCACGAGGCAACACAACTAATAAAACTAAGCACCATAAAGACTAAGACCAATAAAGACAATGATTATTCATTTATTAGATGCTTTTATCCAAAGCGTCTTAATAACACACCTATCAGGCATGTTGTGATCTGTGGGGGAACCTGGAGGAAACCCAAGCATGTATGGGGAGAACATGCTAACTCCACACAGATAGACTGCAGCTGGGATTCGAACTTACGACCTTCTCGCTGCGAGGAAACAGTGCTAACCACTATGCCATCATGCAGCCATAATAAACAGGGGTAGTATTTTCTAGCTGTACAAAAATATAGTCGTGCAAATTTTTGTACATTTATTGTCCAAGGTCACAGATGTATTGTTTGTCTGAGCTTAACAGTTTCACTGCCTCGGGGTTAAAGCTGTGTCTCAGCCTGGTGGATCAGCGCCTGGTGCTACACAGCTAGCCAGAGGGGACGGGGACAAACGGCGTGTTTGGTGGGTGGGTGAGGTCTTTTTAAATGCAGGATGCATCTTTCACTATAAATGTCTGTGATGGTGAGTGGGGCTGCTTCCTATCTTCTGTGAAACATTCACATCCTTCTACAGAGCTTTTTATCGGCTGCAGAAAAGTTGTCATACCACACAAAAATGCAGGAGCAGATGACATTCTCCACCATGCACTGGTAGAAGATCCTTAGGACTGAAATGCTAAGACCAGCGAGCCTCAACCTTCTGAGGAAGTACAGACGCTGGCGTGCATTCTTAACCAGGATGGAGCTGTTGTTGCTCCAGGTAAGGCCCTTGATAAGGTGCACACTATGGTGCCTGAAGCAGTCACTGCTTCCACTGTTGCTCCACTGTGGTCTGTGTGTCAGGTGTCCATCACCCAGGAGCCTGTTCCTAACTCCAGCTTCATCCTCATCTTCTGTCCAAGCAGTCAGGATGGATGGTGTTGAAGGTGCTTGAGAAGTCAAAGTACATAATCCTCACAGATTCTCTGCAGGTACAATTTTGCTCTCTGTAGCGCGTCAAGATGTATCCACAACAACAGGAGGCTGGTAAGCAAACTGTAGGATCTATGTGAGTTCCAAACCACGAATGGTGCGGTCCCGTTCAGGGGGAGGGAGGTGCTGAGCGTGTCACAAGCTCGCTGTAACTCCTCAGTAGTGCTAGTGCATCTCCTTGGACACATCCCCTCCCCTTGAACTGAAGACTGGGTCTTGAATTTGCTGCGTAGTCCAGACAGATCCAGATCTGGGTCCAGATCTGGACCGCGGTCTGCCATTTGGTGATGACTGCTCTGGACTATCTCACAAACTATTGAATAAAGTGTTGGAGAGAGGGGTGTGTTTGGCTCAGGAAATGAGCAAATGAGCATTTTGACTGTAATATTGCAACAGTTGCAGGAATGACATCACATGCTGGTTCTGGATCAGCTGTCAGGGGGACATAAACAAAGATGCTAACAGCCCTCAGCAGACAAAATGGTCTCGTCATAACTGCCAGAAGTTTAATGTTCTTGGTGCTCCTCGATGGTGACGTGACTCGGGTTACACCAGCGGTTGTTAATAATCACGGTGATCCCTCCTCCTACCTGCTTAAAGCTAGTTGTAATGTCCCGCTCTGCGCCGTCTCCTCAGAAAGCCTGTGATGATGGCTGAGCTGTAGGGAACAAAATAAAACTCCTGACTTGCTGACCGTGTGCGTGACCTGCTGAAGTCCAAACAGAACCAGAACATTGGAGCATTGAGAACCTGATCTGTGTTCCTGTTGTCTGTGATTTGGGTTATTTTAGTTTGTTCTGATGTTTTTCATGTGAACGAGCTCTTTGGATGCTGTCTTCTGTTTTCTTTGACCTGACACGTTAATGGTTTCAGTCACAGATCATCTGAGCTGTTAGAGGTCGCTTCAGACAGAAATGATCAAACGGTGAAACCAGACTTTACTGATGATGAAATGAAGAATCTTACAGATCAGAGTGACTCCCACTGCAGCTCCACACTTCAGCAGCAGAACCCCCTGCTCGTCAGACCCAGCACCAGATCCCGGGCCACTGCCGGTCCATGGCAGGACCAGGAAGTCCCCCGGAGCTGCACCTTTCATTCCTGCAAAACAGAATAGACTGAGAGCTGAGGAGAGCTGGAGCCACAAGATTAACAGATTAGAGCTGATTATAGAACCCAGAGCTGATCTGGGATCAGGAACTCTGACTGCTGAAAACCAGAAGAAACTGCTGAAACAACAAGTGCAGATACAGGAGGACTGGTGTCTATACTGGTCCAGACTCCAGACTATAAACTGGTGTCTATACTGGTCCAGACTCCAGACTATAAACTGGTGTCTATACTGGTCCAGACTATAAACTGGTGTCTATACTGGTCCAGACTCCAGACTATAAACTGGTGTCTATACTGGTCCAGACTCCAGACTATAAACTGGTGTCTATACTGGTCCAGACTCCAGACTATAAACTGGTGTCTATACTGGTCCAGACTATAAACTGGTGTCTATACTGGTCCAGACTATAAACTGGTGTCTATACTGGTCCAGATTATAAACTGGTGTCTATACTGGTCCAGATTATAAACTGGTGTCTATACTGGTCCAGATTATAAACTGGTGTCTATACTGGTCCAGACTATAAACTGGTGTCTATCAGTGCTTTAACTGGGCCGGTACAGAACAGTATGCAGTACCGGGACTTTTAAATTTCACCCCTCGGTGTACCAGGGGTTTTTCCAGTGTTACATCGAGATCATTTAGATCTTTCCAGGTGGTCGTAGTTGCAAGCAGCACATGGTTGGAGGTGCAGAGAAGGAGGGGTACGGGGAAACGCAGGTGGATGGTAGAACTCATCTGGACGTAAGCAGGTGCTTTACCAGAGTCTGTCACCTGTCATATTCAGTGACTACAGGAGGGTCACAGAAGTAGGTGAAACACCTGATGAGAGAGGAAAATCGGAGGAAAACGATCCCAGCTGGTCAATAGATTGAGTTTCTGAAGATCTGGACATGTTTTCAGATAAGAGAATATTGTTAAAGTATCATGTTGAGACCAGGCCTGATACTGAGAGGAAATCTATTTACAGAAGGAAACAGCTGATTTAAATCTGAGTCTAAAAGGAACTCATCACTTCTTTAAGGAGCTTTTATTTACGTCTTTATTTTTTAGTTTTCATGTCCACATTAACAGTAGGAAACTCCAGGACATTAAAAAATTATATTCAACCATTAATTTAGCAGGTCAAATGTTTAGAACCAGTTCTCACCTGACTGAGAACCTCAGAAGGTAGAATCCAAACACAAAGACCTGACTGAACCTATAGAACAAACAGGATCAAAGGCAGCATCAGAAGAACTGAACCAGCTGGTATTACAGGGGAATAACGTGAGAACCAATTCACATGGATGAAGAATGAGTTCATAGTGAAGGAGAGTCTGATGGATGTGAATCAGAGAGATCTGGTGATGAAGCAGAGCAGCAGCAGCTACAGTCAATCAGTCTAAAGACTTTATTAAAGCCAGAGGGAAATGAGGTTCTTCAGGAACTCTTTGAAGGTTTTTAAAGAATGATTCTAGATGTTCTATCTGTGGACAGGAAGGATCTCCTGTAGTGGTCTGNTCACTTTATTCAAATACTCATGGGCGTCGCACCCGTGGGGGATGTGGGTGTTTTAACACCCACACGTTTCTCAGTGAGATCGTTCAACACCCACACTTTTCCAGCCGTTTTGCTCCAAACCTCCTCCTGTCTGATTTCTCCTCACAGCGATCGCTGTTTGTCCCCTCTCCCTCCTCTCCTCCTCTCCTGTTGCTCCTTGAAACCTGACACCAGCCGGCTGCCCATCACTTTCGATCCTCCTGCTCCCTCTCTCCTGCTCTGAGTCTGTACACCAACCGGCTGTCAATCAATCGATCAGCTTTCCGCTATAAATCCCGCCTCTCTTGTCATTGTCATTCGGCTTGAGATGAATCTGATTCTTAATTTCCCTGTCAGCAGAAGTTACCTAAAACACAGTCTCTCAGTCAGATCCTCACAATTCAGCTTTTATTTTCCTGTTTCTCACTCAGTGTAACAATTTAACAAATATGCAAAAAAGTGTAAGTGAAATTACTGTAAAAGCTAAAATCATATTTAAATAAATATTTATATTTAGAATTAATCATAGTTTTAAAACTGAGCCAAAATGATTGAAATTGGACATCAGTTTCAGTAAGAAATTTCTGAGGGTTCATGAAGGTTCACAGGGAAGCAATAAAATAAATTTAAGTTCAAGTTATTACAGTTTGTTAAGTAGTACAGTCAGTTAAAGCAAGTTGAAATATTTTTACAGCTAAATACTTCATTTAATAAGTGATGAACTTTGTAGGTCATAAGTTGAGCTGTATGGTTCAAACTGGATGCAATAACACAACTTAGGTTTAATTTTTGGAAAACGTGTAATGGACTTAGGCCATTCAGAAATGTGTCGTTAGTAATTCATAATTCAGACTTTATCATAGGTTGCATGTTAGTAAATTGCTGATCAATTTGTCTATTAATGTCTTGTAATATTGTTTATTAATGTCCTGATTTTCACATGCACCACCACCATTCATTCACCATGTGTTTAATGTTATATTCACATGCAATTCTCATGAAACTAAATGTAACAAATCATTTGATGTATTTTTCTAATGAAAACAAAAGACAAGCGTCCATTAAGCCTTTAATGCACAGCAGCCATATGAAGGCAGTAACTTTAACTCAGTTTTCTGTTTGTCATGTTGATATTCAATCCACTTCAGGGCAGTGTTAGTCCTTTGTAATATATTAACAATATGGATCATCTTGTATTTGGAATATTGACTGCCTGGGCACCTCTCAAAGTGGCACTTCATGACATTCTTGATGGGTGCACTTCTTGACCAGTGCTGTCAAATCCTATAACACATCTGTGTAACCCATATCTTAGTCACCACCTACAGTATGTCTTAATATACAGTATTACTTTTTTGCATAACATGCACACAGTTCATTGGTATCCATATATTTTTATAATGTAGTTAGGTCATTATTTATGTTTATATGTTTTCCAGATGTTTGTTTCTTTGTAAATAAAAGTAGTTAGATTAATATTTGAACTTTAAAATAAAAAAAATCTAGTTACAAAATCAGATTTTTTGATAATTTCACTCCTTTGCTGCACACTGTCCACATACATGGACAGTAAAATAACTTCTATATAAAACCATATTTAAAAAAAATCAAAATGTTTTTCAGTTTAGGTTCATAAAATCAATATTTTAAAAATATAGACAATTTTTTCATAACACGCATGAAAGGGTTAAGAGTTTCAATTTACAGTCGATGGCATCTACGGACCGCATCCCCCACACTTTTGAAAAGCTTGCTACACCCCTGGTGGTCTGTGATGGACAGGAAGGATCTTCCTCCTCTGGCTGGCATGGAGACGTTCGACTCCCTGTGCGGCGCAGGATTCCACTCCGTACTCGCCCCTCTGGTTGGGAGCGAGGGAATCAGGGAACCCAGCATGGACACACGACAATGGGGGGTCCGACCTGGCCCTGAAGCCAACCAGAGGCCGACAGGAACAATAATAATAATATAATAATAATAACTTTATTTATATAGCACCTTTCTCAGGCCAATGGCCACAAAGTGCTTTACAAT
>SSNR01000220.1:210085-230482 GCA_006937965.1 Callopanchax toddi | reverse complement strand
TCCAGACTATAAACTGGTGTCTATACTGGTCCAGACTCCAGACTATAAACTGGTGTCTATACTGGTCCAGACTATAAACTGGTGTCTATACTGGTCCAGACTATAAACTGGTGTCTATACTGGTCCAGACTATAAACTGGTGTCTATACTGGTCCAGACTCCAGACTATAAACTGGTGTCTATACTGGTCCAGACTCCAGACTATAAACTGGTGTCTATACTGGTCCAGACTATAAACTGGTGTCTATACTGGTCCAGACTCCAGACTATAAACTGGTGTCTATACTGGTCCAGACTATAAACTGGTGTCTATACTGGTCCAGACTCCAGACTATAAACTGGTGTCTATACTGGTCCAGACTCCAGACTATAAACTGGTGTCTATACTGGTCCAGACTCCAGACTATAAACTGGTGTCTATACTGGTCCAGACTATAAACTGGTGTCTATACTGGTCCAGACTATAAACTGGTGTCTATACTGGTCCAGATTATAAACTGGTGTCTATACTGGTCCAGATTATAAACTGGTGTCTATACTGGTCCAGATTATAAACTGGTGTCTATACTGGTCCAGACTATAAACTGGTGTCTATCAGTGCTTTAACTGGGCCGGTACAGAACAGTATGCAGTACCGGGACTTTTAAATTTCACCCCTCGGTGTACCAGGGGTTTTTCCAGTGTTACATCGAGATCATTTAGATCTTTCCAGGTGGTCGTAGTTGCTTGTAGTACAAGCAGCACATGGTTGGAGGTGCAGAGAAGGAGGGGTACGGGGAAACGCAGGTGGATGGTAGAACTCATCTGGACGTAAGCAGGTGTTTTACCAGAGTCTGTCACCTGTCATATTCAGTGACTACAGGAGGGTCACAGAAGTAGGTGAAACACCTGATGAGAGAGGAAAATCGGAGGAAAACGATCCCAGCTGGTCAATAGATTGAGTTTCTGAAGATCTGGACATGTTTTCAGATAAGAGAATATTGTTAAAGTATCATGTTGAGACCAGGCCTGATACTGAGAGGAAATCTATTTACAGAAGGAAACAGCTGATTTAAATCTGAGTCTAAAAGGAACTCATCACTTCTTTAAGGAGCTTTTATTTACATCTTTATTTTTTAGTTTTCATGTCCACATTAACACTAGGAAACTCCAGGACATTAAAAAATTATATTCAACCATTAATTTAGCAGGTCAAATGTCTAGAACCAGTTCTCACCTGACTGAGAACCTCAGAAGGTAGAACCCAAACACAAAGACCTGACTGAACCTATAGAACAAACAGGATCAAAGGCAGCATCAGAAGAACTGAACCAGCTGGTATTACAGGGGAATAACGTGAGAACCAATTCACATGGATGAAGAATGAGTTCATAGTGAAGGAGAGTCTGATGGATGTGAATCAGAGAGATCTGGTGATGAAGCAGAGCAGCAGCAGCTACAGTCAATCAGTCTAAAGACTTTATTAAAGCCAGAGGGAAATGAGGTTCTTCAGGAACTCTTTGAAGGTTTTTAAAGAATGATTCTAGATGTTCTATCTGTGGACAGGAAGGATCTCCTGTAGTGGTCTGTGATGGACAGGAAGGATCTCCTGTAGTGGTCTGTGATGGACAGGAAGGATCTTCCTCCTCTGGCTGGCATGGAGACGTTCGACTCCCTGTGCGGCGCAGGATTCCACTCCGTACTCGCCCCTCTGGTTGGGAGCGAGGGAATCAGGGAACCCAGCATGGACACACGACAATGGGGGTCCGACCTGGCCCTGAAGCCAACCAGAGGCCGACAGGAACAATAATAATAATATAATAATAATAACTTTATTTATATAGCACCTTTCTCAGGCCAATGGCCACAAAGTGCTTTACAATAAAAACAATTATAAAAACACAAAGGATAAAACTTGATAAGAACATAATAAAACGCAAAATAAAAACATGATAAGAACATTATAAAACACAAAAATAAAAACTTGATAAGAACACTATAAAACACAAAATAAAAACATGATAAGAAGCTGATAAAATGCAAAATAAAAACACGATAAAACAAAAACATCATGCAACCTAAAATCAGTTAAAAGCCAGTCTGAATAAATGAGTTTTCAACTGTTTCCTAAAAGAGTCAACAGAATCCAGGCTACGCAGAGGAGGAGGTAAAGCGTTCCATGATCTTGGAGCCACTACTTTAAAAGATTGATCTCCCCTGGACTTAAAATGTGATCTAGGAACCTCCAACAGCCTCTGACTAGCAAGGACTGTCAGTGTGAGGGAGGAGGAGTGAGTGCTGCTAAGAGAAGCCATATTCTGTTTTATCCTGAGTAAAAATTTAGTTTTTAATATTTCTGTGATTCTTTGCAGCGGGTTGCCAGTGGGTGATGTGGCACTGGGCCTTCTGCAGCAGTGGCACCTTGCTGTGTGGTTTGTCGTGTCTTGTTTGCACCACAGTGTGTTTGTTGCATGGGTAACGTGGGGGTGCTGCTGCTCCAGCTGGCCTTGGCCTGCTGGTAAGTCCCCACTGCATTAGTTTTATTATTTTTTAAATTCCTTTTAATGCCAAATGTTTTTATGTTAATAAATGTTTTTTATTAATTGAAACCACTTCTTCTTCTTGGAAAACAACAAACCTACGTGTCTTGTGTTTTAAATGGTCAAATGAGAGCTTGACTATTTCCTGGGGTGAAATTCCCCAGCTGGCGTTGTTTTCATTATAAAGTGAAGCTCTCTTAACTAGCGCCCCCTCCTTGCCACATTTGTTTTGTAGTTGTGTAATTGTGGTTGTTTTGATTGAGTGATTGTTATGGTTGCGTGGTTGTTGTGTAGTTGGTTAGTTGTGTATCTGTAGTTGTGTATTTGTGGTAGTTGTGTATTTGTGGTTGTTTTGATTGAGTGATTGTTGTGCAGCTATAAGGTTATGTTTGTGTGGTTGTTGTGTAGTTGGTTAGTTGTGTATCTGTAGTTGTGTATTTGTGGTTGTTTGTTTTTGTGATTGTTTTTTTGTAGTTGTTCATCTATGTTTGTTTTGTAGTTGTTTTGATTTTGTGATTGTTGTGTAGTTATGGTCGTGTAGTTGCTGTGTTTAAACCTAAAGTAAACACTTGTTGTAATTTTTTTTCCATAAGTGTTATTTGAAACTTGCAACATTACAAGGAAAACGAGAATCTTGTGGGAAATAATTTTAGTAGTTTATGCTAGGTCAGCTCGTGACGTCAAAGCACGTGGCACCGCCCCCTCCGTGAAAACAAAAACAAAATGGCTGCCTCTCTCTCTCTGCCTCCTGCTTTGGCGCCTACAGGCCTCCCGGTTAATCGGTACTTGTGACCGATTGTGGGTCTGCGGCCGTGAACTTCGCTGCTTCCGGTAACCGGAGAGGATCCAGAGCTTAAATCACCGGTAGAGAGCCGATAACCTAAAAAGCCGCAGATGATTTCTGTTCCTCCTAAAAAATTTCACGGACCAATGAAAAGCATAGCTATTAGAAAGGAAGTGACGTTTAACTGATGCGGGCCAATCAGCGGCTCTGACACAGACAGAGGGAAGAAGACCCGCCCCCGCTGCATGTCTGACTGAAGCGCGCCTGAAGAGAAACCCTCCGAACCGGCAGCAGGTAAGCCCGCATAGCTCACATCGGCCGGGCCCGGGATGGGCCCCGGAGACCGCTGAGGTGGGGCCAGAGGTGTAGTGATGTTCCCGGTGTGTGAGAGCTGGAGGGGAGAGCAAAGCCACGGGGTTCACGGTGCGGGTCTTTGTGCTCACCAGGACTCCCAGTGCGGGTCCTGGGCCCCTCTGACCCACTAACTGAGTCCTAAAGTGTCCCGGTCCCTGGCCGTCCGGACCGCAGGCTTCCTCCGGAGCGGTCCGGTCGGTTTAAAGAAACAAAGCTCGAGTACACCTGGAGATCCCGCGCCCCCTGTGGCAGCGGCCGGTATTGCTTTGACTGCTTCAAAACAAAACTTTATTCCAAAGCGTTTGTTTTCCTGGACAGCCTTAAAACTGGTTTCTGTCAGATCAGTTAGGTAACCAGGTCAGCTAGTTTGTTGGTTGGTGAGCTCGTTATTTGTGGCAGTTTTTAAGTACAGGTTTTCCTCTACCTCCCTCGCCCACGGTGTCCCACAAGGTTCTGTTTTGGGGCCTCTACTGTTCCTATTCTATCTGCTTTCTCTTCAGCTCAATTCAAAGTTTGTTTAAAGAAATCTCCTACTATCTTTATGCTGATGACCTCCAACTGTCCCATCTCCTCTAAGCTCCATGAGATGTCTCAGCTCCAGCTGCTCCAGACGTGTTTAGACTCCATTAAAACTGGATGCTGGGAACTTTCTACAAACCTGAAATCCTCCTCTGTTCTCTGGACCTGCTGGTTCCTATAGTCATTCTCCTTGTCAACCTGCTTCATTTACCAAACCTCCAGCTCTGACTCTGGATGCTCATGTCAGTTCTCTGGTTCTCTCTTCCTTATTTCATCTCTTCTGCTCTGGACTACTGCAGCTCTCTGTTCTCCTGTCTGAACAGAACCTCCCTGGATCGGTTCCAGGTGGTTCAGAATCTTCTGACTAAGTCCTCCAGATAGACCCACGTCACCCCGCTACTCTACCAGCTTCACTGGCTGCCTGGAGGACAATGACAGGGATGTTCTCTGAGCTTCACTCTGAAGGCTTCATATGGTTTACAGCTGGTGTAAATCATATGAAGCCACAGTTATCTTCTGTTTTCAAATGAACTTTTGCAAAATTTTGTAAGTTTTGGATTGTAGATTTTTTTTCTGCAGCTGTTTAAAACTAAAAGTATATAACAGTATTATAAAATAATAATAACTGTAGAAGGTTTGACACACTCACATACTCTTCTCCAGACAGAGCATCTGTGAACTCCACCAGGGGATCGAGGGTTTTGTTCATAGATTTGATCACATTAATGTTGGTACCAGGTGCCTGGTTATTCTCTCTGCTTTCAGGACCTGTGATATGCCCTCTTGTTCAAGCACCCGCTGAATCACCTGTTGTTGAGAATCCATCTTGGTGTTTCAGTGATGAGGTGGTGAGGAGGGAGGTTGAGCTCGGCCTGGGCATTAGACATTTCTCTCTTCCTTTCCCGCCACGCCGCGTCCCAGATGCGCTGGTCCACGCCACGGCGCTAAAGATACACGACAGTTCTATTTCTGAGCCGAGGTGCGGCTGAGACGTGTGTCACGACATTGTGGAGGACTTTATGATGCAGAAATGACCACAATACGCTGAACCGCTACTAGTACGGCAAACATAAACAACCCTCAGTACATGGACGAGGAGCGTTTCATATTGATGTAATTCAGCTTTTAGAAACAGACTATTCCAATAAACTGACCTGTTGTTGAAGAATCAAAAGATAATCCCACAAAACATGACAGTAGTTCTGACCAAATACAGACCAGAAGATGCGCTTCATACTTCCTGTTCCCAGTTCCACCGAGACATTGTGACTATCGCGTGATTTTGCAAGCTAAGTTTATCAACGCTCCGCTTCGGGGAGTCCAAAAGACTCGTCTTAGATGTGGCACTTCATGCTCACTTCTACTGTGGGACCCAGGCTTAAGGCTACGTCCAATTTTTTTCTCAGGCAAGAAAAATGTACCAGTATTAGCAGGAATATGATATGATATGGCCCACCCCTAAAAGTCGGAGTGGCAGGAACCCTTTTCATTTGAACATTTTAAATGTAAATTTGGTGCATTAAAAAAACTATTTACAATAAATAAGTGACGCTTAGCCTGGTGGTGGGGGGGCCAAGAACATAAAGCACTGGGGGAACTGCACAGGCGCTGCACTGCCAGACCCCCAGACCTCGGTCAACGAGTTCACAGAGAGGTGCACACCAAATGTTAGCGTACCTCAATGAAAAAACTATGTGCACCCCTGATAATACGGTAATATCATATGAGTTTCATTACCTGGTGGTTTCTGATGTGGTTTCCATAGCAACATGGATACAGAGCTGTTTATGGAGTGTGAGGAGGAGGAGCTGGAGCCATGGCAGCAGGTGGATGATTGCGTAGAAGAAGATGAGGTGGACTTCATGGACAGCTACTGTGAGCCAGGTGAGAACTCAAGGCCAATTCATCCTCCACGAGAAGAAAGAACTTTGTTCTCGCTGGGGGTCTGCGAGAACGAGAGAAGAGTTTGTTTCATTCTCCACGAGAACTCAGCTGCCAAATTCTTTCAGCAAACGGGTGTGTGCAGATTAAACGATCCCTCCTCAGGTGAGGAGGCATTCAGGTCTGGATTGACCGGCGCAAACCCTCGCGCTGGTCCCGGACCTGAATGCCTCCTCTGGTCCGTCGCGCAGGTTCGTCCACACAAAGCAGCTGCAGCAGGCGCCGGAGAAAAAGTTACATCAACCGCTACCTGCACTAACCACGCTCACTCCCTTTTTTGACCAATCACAGCAGTTGTTCTCAGACATCCTGCCAAAAAAAAGTTCGGCTCAGCTGATGTGCACAGGAACAATCCGTTAGCGCTGCTGAACTGTCTGTGAGAACACAATGACGTCATTTTGTTCTTGCAGACCCCCTGGCTCGATTAGAGCCTATTCAACTTCAGCCAGACTAACACGTTTACATGCATTTAAAAAAAACAGCAATAGTTAGGTTTTCTGATGTGTATGTAAACGCACTGATATCCAATCAGAAGCGAGGGGTGTGCATATCATTAATAATGAGGAATCCTCCTGTTTCAAGCACAGCTCTGCATCAGAGAAGAGAAGCTTCAGAGCTTTTTTTCTTTATAAAAATGACTCATAAGGCATTGATTTACACTAGAGAACACTGCAAATGTATAAAATAAATGAGTAAAGCACACCTTTAAAGAACAGATTAAAAAGCGCTAGTGTTATTTATAGAGCGGGGGCAAAGGTGCATGTGTGTGGCGTTGGCATGAGTTTCCGGTTAACGGATTACTAACCGTTAAGAGCTTCAGTAGGGATGGGCGTTATTATCACAGTTTTTGACGTGTTTGGCGATGATCCAATCACCTGTCCCGTTATCACGATGACCGTGACTTTTCCATTTATTGTGCAGCCCGAAACCTAGCCCAACGTTTAACAATGGTCCAACAAATGTACCACACTACTATGTGTATACCACAATTCAGCGTAATTACCTGTCTGTTCTGTCTTTGTAGTTGAGGATTCCCTGTCTCCGCCTCCTGCCTCAGAGACTCCACCCCCCAGGACTCCTCCCTCCTACCCACCGTGTCCTACAGGTAGCTGTTAGTGTGTGCCTGTCGCTTTAAGAGACTCGGGTGTGTTTTTACCTGGACCTGCTGTTAAGTTTGTGTTTCTGCCCTCAGCCTCGTCTCCTGTGCAGGTCATCTCCTCCATGACGCCTCCCCCTCCTTCCTCCGTCACCACCACCTCATCTACCTTCTCCCTCCCTACCACCTCCAGTCTAGCGGCCTCAGCCCCGCCCCTGGTGACTCAGGGCCCACCCCTCATCCTGACGCAGACCGCAGGAGGAACATTTCTCCTCCCAGCAGCCCCTGGGTCAGGCAGCAGCCATCCCATCTTACTGACTGCACAGGTACTGTAAACGAGCACACCTGGCTGGGTCCAGCAGGTCGTCTCCATGGTGACAGATGTTTATCTATCTTAAATTTTTTCCTGCAATCAGCACCTGAATCAGTTTGTGTCTTTAAAATGTGAGTTCAGCAACTGGCTTGACCGCTATGTGATGTCATGGTGATGTCATGGTGATGTAACGTGTCTGATGTCTGCAGGGTTTCCAGGTGCCGACAATGATGGGCCCCGGTGGTCCTCTGGTTCTGAACCTGCAGCCAGGTCAGACGGTTCAGCCTCTCACGCTGATCCAATGTAAGCAGACTTCATCCAGACACACACACACACACACACACACACACACACACACACACACACACACACACACACACACACACACAACCCCCCTACCCCAACCCCGTCTCTCTTCCTCCCACAGCCCCCTCTCTGGGTCAGCTGGTCCGGCCCACTGTTCTCTCACAAGGCCAGCCCAGAAGAGGCCCCGCCCCCGTTCAGTCAGGCTCCGCCTTCACTGCTCTGCAGCTGCCCACCACCCTGACCATCCGCACCGGGACCCCTGGACCCGGTCAGTGAACCAGGTCAGGTCTGAGTAGAATGAGAGGGGTTGGTGGACTTATTGATCTCCTGGTTTTTCAGTGAACCTGCAGGTGACGAAGGTCAGCAGCAGCAGCAACTCCCTGAAGCTGGTTGCCCCGGTCACCCTCCCCTCAGCTTCAGCCAATGGAGTCATGAGGGCCACGCCCCTCGGTGGCAGCACAGGTGAGACCCCCATCTGGATTCTAAACGGGCTGTCTTCGAGTTTAGAAGTTGTTACGATGAGGGGTGGCGGTGCGTTGACAGCAGTTTGTTGGTGGCTGTTTTTCTTTCCTCTACCCGGCGCTGTAAGCCCTCTGTTCTTCTCGGTTGTTTTTCTTTCATCCACTGTTTTGTAGTTCTGAAGAGGGAAGAGAGAGACGATGCTGAGAATGTTGAGATAGGTCAGTGGGAACATGCTGGATCCACCACCAGAAATAATTGGGATACATCCATCCATCCATCCATTTTCTGTAGCCGCTTATTCCTCCACAGAGGGTCGCGGGGGCAGCTGGTGCCTATCTCCAGCGGTCAAGGGGCGAGAGGCGGGGGACACCCTGGACAGGTCGCCAGTCCATCGCAGGGCCACACAGAGACGAACGAGACAAACAACCACACACCCACTCACACCTAAGGACAATTTACCAGCCCAATTAGCCTGACAGTCATGTCTTTGGACTGTGGGAGGAAACCGGAGTACCCGGAGGAAACCCACGCACGCACGGGGAGAACATGCAAACTCCACGCAGAGAGGCCGCAGAGCCGGGACGCGAACCCACGACCTCCTTGCTGCGAGGCAACAGTGCTAACCAACTGCGCCACCATGCAGCTAATTGGGATACATTCATACTGTAATTCTCTCATCAAAAAAACTTCTATTATAAGAGAAAGAACTTTGTTTTAATGTAATTTTACTGGACGGCGCTCAGTGACTGTGTCTGAGAGGCACCAACAGATAAACTTTACTTTCTTACTGTAGATAAAAACCAGGACTCCAGATAGCAGATAACTGATGACCTTCTCCAGGTCCGTAGGATGCCAGGTGTTTCTGTTAGGACTCAGCAGAGATGAAGGTACTCTGACTTGTTGAGGAAACAACTTTAATTCCATCCTGGTTTGTTTTGAATCTGTGAAGAACAGAACTGAGCATCAGCCTCCAGGAGACCACGGTCTAAGCTCTGGGACCTGGTTCAGTGTGTGTTCTCTGTGTGGGTGTTTCTTGGATCTGAACCTCACCATGTGTCACCTGATCTGCAGCTCCTGGACACACCCCTCCTGTCACCACGGTGACCAGCGTCCACACGGCGCCGGCCTCGACTCGAGTGGTGATGAGCGTGGAGGAGTTCTACTACGGGAGGTTTGGCGGAGACGTCAGTCTGAGAAAACCACAGATGGGAGTCAACGTCTCCTCCTTCACCTGCACCATCTGCTCCAGCCGGGCTGACAACAACCTGAGGTAGGACCACCTGGACCCACCTGGACGGCCTGTTTAACCATCAGGAGTCACTTTGTTTTACTCTCTTGAGTAAAAATGTCCACTTCCAACAAACTGTAAAAGCTTCCTTGATGAATCCATTTTTCTGCATTGATCTGTTAAACAGCTTCAGTCCAGCTCAGAACCCCAGCCTGTTGGGGTCTGGAGGACTTGGACCTTTACTTACTTCATATCCTTATTTATAAACAAAACACAAATCTGTTATTTTTTAATGAAACTAGTTTTGAGTGACTGGTATTTTTTTTATTAGCCCTATAGGTGTTGGTAAAACCCAAAATACAAACTTTGATGCTTTATCAGTTTCATCAGTAGCTGTCAGTCAAACGTACAGAGAGGGTCTGCTGGGAACGCCTGGTAGAAGAACCTGTCAAGATCAACTCCCTCCTCCAGCAGAGCTCTGACCGCGTCCCCAGAGCAGTGGGGGACATCGAGTCTGAATGGTTCTTGTTCCGCTCTGTGATTGTTGAGGCGGCTGTTGCAATGTGACCGGTGCCAGTCGTGGCGGTAACCCCCGTACCTGCTGGTGGACACCAGAGGTGAGGGGAGCTGTCAGGCTGAAGGAGGAGGCCTACAGGGCGTGGCTGGTCTGTGGGACTCCTGAGGCAGCAGACAGGTACCGGAGGGCCAAGCGGGGTGCAGCGGTGGCGATTTCTGAGGCAAAATCTCAGGCGTGGGAGGAGTTTGGTGAGACCGTGGAGAAAGACTATTGATCAGGAATCTGATCTCTGGGGCAAACAACTACACAGCAGCAGAGCCCCGGGGAAGAGGTCTGTCCTGGGTGTCTCAAGGCTGTGGGTGTTGTAGGACTGTCTTGGTTGACACGTCTCTGTATGTTTATGTTTATTCATTTAGAAGACGCTTTTATCCAAAGCGACAAACACAATTAACGATTACCCTAACAGATCTCTGAGGGGAACAGGAGAATCCAGAGGAAACCCACACATGCATGTGGAGAACATGCTAACTCCACGCAGAAAGGCCACAGCCGGGAATCAAACCTGCAACCATCTTGCTGCAAGGCAACAGTGCTAACAACTGCATCACCATGCAGCCCCCTGTAGAATTGCTTGGTCTTGAAAATAGAGTATAAAAAAAGAACTGCTTGGTCACTAGGGGCGGAGCCTGTGGAGTGGTCGCCATTTTCAACAAAGGGGTCCAGAGGGTGTGTTCTGACTTGAGGACTCCTCCAGGGCTGCCTTGTATCTCCAGTTCTGTTCAGAACCTTTATGAACAGAACGTCTAGGAGCAGCCGTGGAGTTTGGTGGAAGGAGGATCTCAGCTCTGCTTTCTGCAGAGGATGTGGTCCTCCTAGCTTCAGAAGGCTCTGACCTTCGTCTCTTCCTGGGGAGGTTCACAGCTGAGTGTGAAGCGACTGGGAGGATCAGCACCTCCAGATTTGGTTCATGATTGGTAGTCGGTTCGGTTCCGGGTCCAGTTCTGGTTTTCGGGCTTCATGTTCATCAGGTCACTTCAGGTTCAGGTTGTGTTTATCCCAGTTTGGTTTGAGGATCCCGAGGATTTCTCCTCCGTAGTGGATCCTTACCAGGGCGACAGCGTTGAGCAGCTTAATGCTAAAACACGCTGGTTGTGTTACCAGACTGGGTTTAATTGATTCTCTGATCATGTTGCAGACGATCATTGTTTGGTTTTTGTCGGACTTGTAAAAACCAAAATATTTCCATGCTGATGAACTTTTCTGGATCATGTCCTCTGCCCTTCACTGCAGCGACCTGCTCTGTTGTGGTCAGAGGGGAGGGGCTTAGTGACGGAGCTGTCTAGGTCTGTGCTCGTGATTGGTCAGGAGTAAATAATGACTAGTATTATGTTACCTGGTTGGATAAAATGAAAAAAGACAGGAAATGTTTTTTATCAAACTTTTTATCGACCCATTGTTTTTCTATTGAGCCGCTTGTCTATCAATATACAGGTCCTTCTCAAAAAATGATCATATAGTGATAAAGTTGATTATTTTCTGTAATGTACTGATAAACATTAGACTTTCATATATTTTAGATTCATTACACACAACTGAAGTAGTTCATTTCCTTTTATTGTTTTAATATTGATGATTGTGGCGTACAGCTCATGAAAACCCTAAATTCCTGTCTCAAAAAATGAGCATATCATGAAAAGGTCGTCTAAACGAGCTCTGAACCTAATCATCTGGATCAACTCATTCACTCTAAACACCTGCAAAAGATTCCTGAGGCTTTTAAAAACTCCCAGCCAGGTTCATTACTCAAAACCACAATCATGGGTCAGACTGCCGACCTGACTGCTGTCCAGAAGGACATCACTGACACCCTCAAGCAAGAGGGTCAGACACAGAAAGACATGTCTGAAGGAATAGGCTGTTCCCAGAGTGCTGTATCAAGGCACCTCAGTAGGAAGTCTGTGGAAGGAAAAAGTGTGTCAGAAAACGCTGCACAGCGAGAAGAGGTGACCGGACCCTGAGGAAGATTGTGGAGAAGGACCGATTCCAGACCTTGGGGGACCTGCGGAAGCAGTGGACTGAGTCTGGAGTAGAAACATCCAGAGCCACCGTGCACAGGCGTGTGCAGGAAATGGGCTACAGGTGCCGCATTCCCCAGGTCAAGACACTTTAGAACCAGAAACAGCGGCAGACCTGGGCTACAGAGAAGCAGCACTGGACTGGTGCTCAGTGGTCCAAAGTCATTCAGAAATCAAGGTGCCAGAGTCTGGAGGAAGACTGGGGAGAGGGAAATGCCAAACTGCCTGAAGTCCAGTGTCAAGTCCCCACAGTCAGTGATGGTCTGGGCGCCATGTCAGCTGCTGGTGTTGGTCCACTGTGTTTTATCAAGGGTCAGCAGGGTCAATGCAGCTAGCTAGCAGGAGATGTTGGAGCACTTCATGCTTCCATCTGCTGAAAAGCTTTATGGAGATGAAGATTTCATGTTTCAGCACGACCTGGCACCTGCTCCCAGTGCCCAAACCACTGGTAACTGGTTTACTGACCATGGTATTACTGTGGTACTCTCCTGACCTGAACCCCAGAGAGAATCTGTGGATATTGTGAAGAGAACGTTGAGAGACGCCAGACCCAACGCTCTGGATGAGCTTAAGGCCGCTATCGAAGCATCCTGGGCCTCCAGAACACCTCAGCAGTGCCACAGGCTGATCGCCTCCATGCCACGCCGCATTGAAGCAGTCAGTTCTGATAAAGGATTCCCCACCAAGTACTGAGTGAGAACTGAACATCATTATTTGAAGGTTGACTTTTTTGTATTAAAAACACTTTTCTTTTATTGGTCGGATGAAATATGCTCAATTTTGAGACAGGAATTTAGGGTTTTCATGAGCTGTACGCCACAATCATCAATATTAAAACAATAAAAGGAAATGAACTACTTCAGTTGTGTGTAATGAATCTAAAATAGATGAAAGTCTAATGTTTATCAGTACATTACAGAAAATAATGAACTTTATCACAATATGCTCATTTTTTGAGAAGGACCTGTACATATGTTGTTATTGAATTATCGTCCAGCTCTACATGAGAATTGTGAAGGTCATGGGTGTAGATTTAGCGTGGACAGAGGTGACGTGTCTCCACCAATACAGAGCCAGTCCAGCAGACCGAGGTTCTGTGTAGCTGTGTGAGGACCTCCGGGGAAGGAGGAGTGTGTGGATCGACTGGCGCGAGCCCTCCACCTGACAGAAGTCCACGCTGAGCTGCTCACAATGAAAGCTCCTGTCCTGGGTCTGGAGGTGGACCTGGTTGGACTGATCGTCAGACATTTTAATCCCCCAGTGGGCCTGTAACTTTGTCCGGACCGAGACCAGTCACGATCGGAACTGAGCTTCCTGTTGCTGACGCCTTTAACATTATTTTCAACAAAAAAAAAACCTCGTCTTATATTCGGGACAATACGATATTAGTAATGGATTAAAATCCTGCAGCGGTCCAAAGGTCCTCTTGCTAAAGTAAGCACAGGTCCAGGTCTGTCTAAAGTTCACCAGAGACCATCTGGATGATCCATTTTTGTGTTTTTTCCTAATAAATATCAGCATCATTTATTTCAAACTGGCGTTTACAGAGTTAAAATCCTGATCATTTGTTTTGATCAGAACTGAAGTTGATTGAAGATTCAACCAGTGCAGAGCAGTGATCACCAAGTCCAGTCCCTGAGGACCGCCGTCCAGCAGGTCTGATGAGTCCCTGCTTCAACACACCTGCTTCTAATTAGTAGGCCTTTGTAATCCTCAATAACATTCGATGGTGGAAACTGTAAATTTCCAAGTATTTTATCTGAACTGTTTTAGCTCCCAGGATCCACCAGGGCACTCAGGTTCGAGGAGATGATAAAGAATAGGGGTGCAACGGATCATCATCGATCCGTGGTTCGTACGGATCACCCTCTACGGTTCGGAACGCACGTGGTTCGCGGTTCATGTAGAGCGCGTGCGTCGCTACATAATTCCCGACGTTCTGTGGTCAAGCGCTGTGAATCTGCAGATTATTCCCCTCTTAGAAAGGCGTTCGTTTTGCATCACGTATAGAGGTTCACTCTGTTGGCTTCAGCCGTCTTAGTACACCAGAACGAAGGATCCCTGATCAACCTGATCAATATCCAGTCTCTGCTGCGCACGTGCGCGCGCGCTGCCTCTGATTCCTCCGTCTCTCTCTCCGTCAGCTGGAATCTTTCTGATAGACAAACTAGATTCACCTGTTTCTGTCTAAGATAACGTTATGTTGGGCTTTTATACGAGCTAATAAACATTAATATAACCGGAGTTCAGTCAGCAGCGCCTCGTGCGTCACGCCCCCCCCGCACCCCCCCCAGCTGTGACCGCTAGTCTGACAGAAGCAGGTCTGTGACCCTGAGGTGGCATATGAGTCTATCTCCCCCATTAATTAGTTTTAATAGGATTCAAAACTTTATTGAAGCATCAGATTGACATCTCGAGTCAAATGCAGTTTGTATTTATGAGGATTGAGCATAAAAAAGTTGCTCAGTGTTTTAGAAAATAATGAGAGAGCAAAGTTTTTTGTCTTTTCTTTTACATTATGCTGATCCGAAAATTGATCCGAACCGTGACTCAAAACCGTGAACCGATCCGATCCGTGAGTTTTCTGATCCGTTGCACCCCTAATAAAGAATAAACCTGTTTTTGTTTTTTTCGTAAATAAGAAGAAGAATATGAAGTAATCAGACCGGCTTTAAGGGTCAAAACCTCCAGGAGGATTGAAGGTTTGGTAGTTTTCAGCTGGGCTGAATTTATTTTAAACAGATCTCTGCAGAAAAAAGGGCAAAACAGATCAGTTACTAAAGTTTCTGTATCGGTTGGTTGGAATGTTCTGGTGAAGGTTCTCAGTCATCCAGGTCATGGTTCTCCTAGTTCACTGGTGTCCAAAGTCAGTCCTCAAGAACTGGCAGCTAGCATGTTTTCTTTCCTTCCATGCTCCGACACGCCTGAGGCAGATGGTCGAATCACCTGTTCTGCAGGTTATCAGTGGAAGGCCTTTAATCAGCGACTGACTGAAACCAGGTGTGTTGAAGCAGAAAAACCTCTAAAACATCCTGGATACCGGCGAGGATCAGGACTGGACTTCACACGGAGGTACCTGGACTTCTTTGGTTCCTTGAAGACATATCACTTCTCATCTGAGGAACTTTATGAGTTGTAACTGGAACACGGGGCAGGAGGAGCTCAGTAGTGCGTTCATCTTGCAGTCGGAGGGTTCGAACCCTGCTCCAGCTGACTGTCGTGTCCAGTTACAGTTCATCAGCTTGACTCTCCCATGTTCCAGTTAGAACTGATGAAGCTCCTCAGATGAGAAGAGAAACACCTTCAAAGATCCAAAGAAGTCCAGGTGCCTCCATGTGAATCCTATCAGTCTGTTGTCCTTAATGACGTCGTTAAATAGTGAGTCTGCTCTAACAGCAACGTGATGGAGATGTTGACCCACACGGACTCAAAGGTCCAGATGACTCCTGAGGATTAACGTGTGTGTGTGTGTGTGTGTGTGTGTGTGTGTGTGTGTGTGTGTGTGTGTGTGTGTGTGTGTGTGTGTGTGTGTGTGTGTGTGTGTAGGTTGATGCAGCACATGCTCCAGCACTCTGATCTCGTGGTCCGGGGTGGAGACAACCAGTGCTGCCGGTTCTGTTACAGACAGTTCTCCTCCTCGGCTCAGCTGAAGGACCACCAGGACCGTGTGCATGGCTCCACCCTCCCCTCCCGTAAGAACCACACCTGTTCTAACACCTGACATTATGAAAGTGTTGAAACTGCTGTTTGCTCCATGGAGCTGCAGCGTGTGCATCAAGAGCAGGGAGGCAGACGGGGCAGTGGAAGGTCCCACGGCAGTTTCAGAGAAAAACAGCTTCCCAAAAAAAAAGTTCATGCGTCAACTACTAAATTCATTGCCGACGATTTTAATAGTGGACATAATCATGACTAATCATGGCAGCCATAACCGTGGAGAGGCTTCAAACAGGATGTTCTCAGGTGGAAGTGTCCGCTGAGCTTAGAGATCACAGAGGGTCATCAGCAGGTTGCTACAGAGAGACTGGAAGAGTCCCAGAAAGGCATAGACATCCTTTGTCCACATCGCACACTGATGATGTTTTCATCCTGAGGAACCAGGTGATGGATGCCACACAACTCCAGGCACATTTAAGGGAGGCGAGAACAACCAAGTGTCACGTCAGATCATTGTAAACCATTTCCATTAGCGTGGTCTGAGAGCTTGACGACCTGCAGGGTACCTGAACACACCACCAGGTACAGGGGCCATGGTCATGGACCAGGGAACGTCTACCAGGGACCAGGGGGCCTCAGTGCTGTTCAGACGATTCCCACTAGAGACGGTTGTTTTTCATATGGATGTATATGATTAACCTACAAATGTGGTACAATGAACACACTACTACTAGTGTTACTTTACTCTGGTAAAGCACCAGGAAACAGCTGTGCACTTTTAGAATGTGTGCAAAACGGTAGAAAAAGATCAAATGAGTCTGCTCTGAGCTGGAGCTTTGCAACCATCACAGCCTCGTCTGTAAACGCTCTCACCCTCCAGCGTCTTCAGGAGTGGTTACTCTATAGCAGAGGTCACTGACTGGCGGTCAGAGCCGGTTCTGTCTAGACCGAACAGCAAATCCAGGACCCGGTCCCGGTCCATGAGGAGCGGGCGTTTCCAAGGAGATGCGTGAGCTCTCGGAACCCATGGGACTCGCCCTCCCCCTGCATGCATGGTTCATAACTCGGTCTGGGGGCGAGGCCGAGCGCCAAGTTAGTGGCACACCGCGGCAATTCCTTAGTTCACTACCCCTACACCGCGGCCCCTCCCACAACTCAATAAAGAGATTCTGCTGCTGCATACAGGCACACCACGCCACACCCCCCGCCAGGAAGCTGCAGAATTCTTCAAATTGGTTTATAAAGGAGTTGTAAAGAGCTCGCACGCTCATGCACCAGGCGGAGAGGATGCTAGGGAAGAGAAGAAAGGAGGAGAGGAGAAGATCAGAGCAGGTAGATGACTCTTAAGCAATGATCCGGGTCATAGTCTGGTCAAACGATATATATCACGATATAAAACAAATCCCTGTTTTGGTTGATCTTAAAAGTTCCCAGATACTATAAAGTGAAATTTGAAGATAGAGTAGAGTTCTGAGAGGGCCCAAAAGTTGAACCTGAACACAAAATGACCAGAAGGACATGAAGCTCCAACCACCAGACTGGACCTGACCCGACTCGAATAAGTTCCCCACAGCTCAGAGCTTTACTTGAACTTCAACTCAAACACTTTATCAAAAACTAAAAACCAAACTGAGAACAGGAACTGTGAACAAATAAAATACTTTTCTAATAATAATGATGATGAAGTGTTGGTTACCAAGTCAGCACATTTACCACAGCCTGTAAATAAATGTGCTCTGTTTTAGTCACCAGCTATCCATGATAAAAATATAATACATAAAGAGCGCTTCTTTGTGAACGTGCTGCTGTGTGTCACACGAGCAGCGCTGCTCCTCTGTGCTGCTGAACTAACTCATCTGATCCGAGTCGGTTTAGGACTCGGGTTAAAATTGAGAACTCTAGACTAAAGGCCAATTCATCCTCCACGAAAAGAAAGAACTTTGTTCTCGCTGGGGGGGCTGCGAGAACAAAATGACGTCATTTTGTTCTCGCAGCCCCAGTTCGGCAGCGCTAACGGCTTGTTCTTGTGCACATCAGCCGGGCCGAACTTTGTTCGGCAGGATGTCCGAGAACAACTGCTGTGATTGGTCAGAAAGGGAGGATGAGCGTGGTTTTGCGGGTAGTGGTTGACGTATTTGTCTGGCGCCTGCTGCTTTGTGCGGGCGGACTTGAAGGGTGACGGTCTGGATCGACCCGAGCTAGGAGGACCAGCGCGGACTGCGAGGGTTTGCGCTGGAGACCCGTATACCTCCGCTCCTCACGTAGCGAGGACGGATCGTTTTAAACTGCACACACACACACACCTGATACGCACACCCATTTGATACGTCGCTGAAGCAGTTCGACAGCTGAGTTCTCGGGGAGTATGAACGCTCCCTGCTGAAACAAACTTTTTTCTTGTTCTCGGCGCTCCTCAGCGAGAACAAATTTCTTTCTTCTCGTGGAGTATGAATAGGCCTTAAAGTGATTGGACTCTTCTTTTCAATGATGTTTCTTTCAAATCAAACATTTTCCCCCATCTTCCAGCTGCTGAAGAGGCAGCAGCTGCACTAACCCTAACCCTCCAAAGACACTTGCGTCCATAAACACGTATCCGCATATTGTTTGCAAACCTCACAGACGAAAAGAAAAATAACACAAAGGCACAAGCTTCACAGAGGTTATCTTCAAAGAACTTTACTTGGTTTAGCCTAGTAGTATATACTAGTATTAATGCTTATGAAAGTAGGTGTCTTTGGGGCTGCTGCGTCATGTCCTTGCACCTTAAGCAGAATTAGTATCATTAGTATCACTACTGAGGGAGTTTAAGGACTTTTTTCTCACAATGCTAGTTGTTACCATTCACTTAGTGTTTTACGCTAAGCTAATGCTAAATGAGTACTGCTGGATCAGGATAACGACTGGGCTGTTTACAGATTGTTTTTGCCCACTGATCTAACTATATAGGGAATATGGACAAAAAAAAACAAAACAACAATCACTTTTGGGTGAAGTATCCCTTTAAGGACTGGTCTCCTGTACCTGTATAGAAACTACTAAAACCAAAGGGAGTAAAAATACAACTCACTCTCCATAACTCCAAAATGTACTCTCTATAACTCCAGCCTGTACTACTACAGTAGATCCTCTTATTGTAAACCTTTACTGAACACATTTAGAATCAGTAAATTTAAAGGTACTATGAGAGATTTGGTAAATGATGTAGCTTAAAACGTTTTTAATGCCTCTTAATAACGTTCTAACATAGTAAAGCTATTAATATATTGTGGCGATTAAAAAAACAAAAGAAATCAATAAGGTGGTTTGCTGACAGTTCTCTAAAAACCTCAGCCAATCATACATTTTGGACCGAAAGCAACTATTGGACAATCCAGCTGTCTGTCTCGCTGAAGCGCCTCACTTCCTCACTGTTTGGATCCTCCATTAATGCGTGCTGGAGCATTTTAAAGCTGAACATCCAGGAAGTGAGAGAAGGTCAGAAACAGCCAGCTGGTAGCACTTCAACTTTAGGAAAAAATACCAGAGTCCCAAAAAGAAAAACACCTTTTCAGCTAGCAGAAAACTAAAAATGTTTGGACGTAGAAAGAGGAAAACCAGGGGGAGCGTTTTAATGGCTGGAGTTTGGCTCTCTATTGTTTCTGTGGCAATGCACAGTCTCGTGTCCAGAAGAGGCACGGCATAAGGATTATACCCGACGGGAGGGGTGAGAGCTCTGAGACCTGTTTGTGTAACATAGCTAGCTAAACCTAGCTGGTTTGAAGATTTCTCAGTGCAGCTTTAAGGTTTCAGATTTAAATCTGACCTAAAGTCTGCCTCATTCAGCTGCTGTCATGTTACTGATGATGTCTGTTGCTATAGCAACCAGTCAGGTCAGGTCTATGTTGTTAGGACATCCTGGAGAGCGTCAGCCACATGGTCAGCTCAGCGCTGTTCCTTCATCAGGCCTTGTGGAAGTAGAGTGTTTTGGTTTAGGGCAGGAGGCATGACAGGATCCCAGCTGCTCAGAGTTGAACTCCAGTTTGTGATGGGAGAGGGTAGTGGTGCTGGAAGCTTTGGTTTCAGTACAGGAAACGCGACTCTGCTGCTCCTCTGTCACGTTGAACTTTATCCCTCTCCCGATAACTGAGCCGGTGTTTTTGGTTTCTTTTAGTAACGTTCTCCGTGCTCCCGCTGCAGCGTGCAGTGATCAGAGTGTTGTTGTGTTTATTTACTTTGTGGATGCAAAGTGACTTACAATAACTAACATATCAGGCATGTTGAGATCTGTGGGGGATCTAGTGAAGTCACCTGGTTTAAACCAGCTGTTCTAGTGAAGTCACCTGGTTTAAACCAGCTGTTCTAGTGAAGTCACCTGGTTTAAACCAGCTGTTCTAGTGAAGTCACCTGGTTTAAACCAGCTGTTCTAGTGAAGTCACCTGGTTTAAACCAGCCGTTCTAGTGAAGTCACCTGGTTTAAACCAGCTGTTCTAGTGAAGTCACCTGGTTTAAACCAGCTGTTCTAGTGAAGTCACCTGGTTTAAACCAGCCGTTCTAATGAAGTCACCTGGTTTAAACCAGCTGTTCTAATGAAGTCACCTGGTTTAAACCAGCTGTTCTAGTGAAGTCACCTGGTTTAAACCAGCTGTTCTA
>SSNR01000220.1:157187-173607 GCA_006937965.1 Callopanchax toddi | reverse complement strand
CACCCCCTTCAGAGAGCCCCCACCTCCTTCAGAGGAGCCCCCACCTCTTCAGAGGAGCCCCCACCTCCTTCAGAGGAGGCTCCACCCCCTTCAGAGGAGCACCCACCCCTTCAGAGGAGGCTCCACCCCCTTCAGAAGAGGCTCCACCCCCTACATTCCTCTTTTCGTGCCAGTTCTGGTTTTTTGGACTTGTTACTCCTCTCCTTAGTTCTGTAGCGAGTCCTAACCACCATCTGCTCCTCCTTGTCCAGCTCCTCCTCCACTCGAATCGCAATGCGTTCTTCATTTTCTGTCTCCTCATCCTGGTGGAACAGCTGCTTCAGGTTGGTGGTCTGGCTCTCTAGAGCTCTCTGCTGTCGTCGTTGTTGGGTGGTTGCTTGGTGTTGGTTCTGTTGGGCCTCCAATGGTAGCTGGGCCCGGAGCCGGTGAAGGATGGAGAGCATGGTGCGGTACCTTGTCACAGTGGTCCTGTCGCTCTTCAGGAGGTCCTTCAATTTTCCTCCGGTCTTCATCCTGTGAACCAGCTGGTGGACCAGCATGCCGTTAAACAACCTGGAGAAAATCATCAGGAGATTTATTGGGAAGGAGCAACTAAAGAACCCCAAAGCAGAAAGGAACCTTCAAGACCTTCAGAGGGAAGGCCCAATAATCAGCATATGTATGTGAAGTGTTACATTTGATTTGCATAGTATTATTTATATACAGTAGAAATATGTATATATATATATATATGAAGTCATTTATTTGTTGTGATTTCAACCTAATTTGCTGTAAACTAGTCAACAATTTAAAAAAATATTGTTATCCAATCACAACTTTTACTTTGAAGTCACTAGGCAGAAAAACGTGTGAGCATGCTTTCTGATTGGTTAGGACTTCAGAACAGAAGGCTCAGCAGGGTGAGTTTAGAACCTGATTGACAAATCTAGAGGTTCTAGTGGTTCTGAAGGTTCATGTGAAGATGTGGGCAGTCCTGGTCCTCGAGGGCCACAGACAGTCCTGCATGTTTTAGGAGTTTCTGCATAAACACACCTGATTTGGTGTAGCCCTGAAGTCACACTGAGGAGGTAACGCAACATTTAAATGAGGTTAGTTGAAACACAGAAACCTCTAAAACAAGGACCAGGACTGACCACCTGTTTTACAGGATCTAGTGGTTCTAGAGGTTCTAACCAGGTTGTTTTGTGGATCAGAACCTCAGAAACAGATTACTGATCCAGAACCCTCTACCTTCACATAATGACGCTCAGAAATAAACTTTAAAAGTCCAGCTGTTAACGGCGTGGTTCTGGTGCCTTCACAGTGACTGACAGGACTTGTTGGATCCTGTTTATTTAAACAATGTCAGGAAGATCTAAATAAATCCTCAGGTCGACCCGTAGAGCGGACTCACCGAGCAACCTCTGGTTCTGGGAGCGGGAAACCCAGCAGCTGGTTCAGCCAGATGCTGGCCTTCAGACAGGCCTGCCACTGGGTCAGCAAGTAGACCACGTCCAGGTCCAGGTCCAGGTCCAGGAGATCTGTTACACACACACACACACACTATGCTGGTCAGCTCTGGTTTGCCTTCTGGGGCTTCAAGAACAACCTGTGAGGATTTCCTACTAAAGCTGCTCCACTGAACTCAGACATAAACGTTTCATCCCCTTTATTAAATAAGGAACTAAGAATTAACGTGCTCAAAAAACAAATAATGATCTATTTTACACAATCTGGTGGTCAACAAAAAATATGGCGACCCACTTCCTGCTCAGACACTGGTACAGGTCATGGCTCATATTCAGCTGACACACATCATGATAAACATTATTCATGAGCTAAACTTTTCTAACTTCAGCATAAAAAACATTTAACAACTGCCTTCATTAAATACATGGCTCCTACACAGATATTGAGTTGACTCTAGAGAAGGTAGAGGAGGTTAAACATGAGTCTCATCATCAGCGCCTCATAAACGAACAAGAAGCAAAGCATGAACTTCTGAACGACTCAGAAGACGTGGGACTGGATCATAGTGAGGCAGCTGTTGGAGGTCTGGTACCGGTTCTGAACACGGAGAACATTTAGTCCAGGTTCAGGATTTCTCCCAGCTGCTGTTGATGACATCACTCTGACTGAGGCGTCGCAACTTCCTAAAACTTTAGCAAACAAACTCGTCTTACTACTAGAATGTTTTGATTACCTAAACAACGTATATATCAAAACGTAGGTATTTTAGTCGTCTTTAACTCGGTGTGTCTGTCTGTTTGATGGGACTTACAGTTTTCTCTAAAATCCTCCCAGAAGGCAGAGAGTGCTCCTCCAGCCTCCACTGGCTTCAATGTTCAAACTGAACATTTCTTTTTTCAGAGCGTGAAAGACACCACAGAAATCCCTCCTCAGATCTCCTAAACTAAACATTGTAGAGACATGAAAATGAACCTGATTAGGCTCCAATCCCTCCTGTTTCTCACCATGAAAGAATGATTTCAATCCACCTTCTGGTTTTCACACAGCAGAGTTTAGTTGGAGGCCTTTCTCATCAGACACTTCACTGTCTTCTGCGCTCTAAAGGAGGGAAAATCCAGCTCTCTGATTGGCTGAGGCAGCAGTCCCCATGTTTTACAGTGTGGTGTGAAAAAGTGCTCCTCCTTCCTGATGTAGCATTGTGATAAGCATTTCTTGATATATAGTTTTTTTTTTTTGTGTCTAAGTATTTCTGAACCAGTAGTGAAAATGGCGTGGACATCATGCACCACATGTCAGGAACATCACATTTTACATACAGCCCTTACTCCTGACATGAATCACTCACACAGTTATTATAAATATGACCTAAAACAGCCGATGAGTCAGCAACATGTTGGAGCAGACAATCCTCTGGGTCTCCTGGAGTCTCCTCTATTCAGGATAAAGTTGGAGTTGAAGGGATTTCCTTGATATCCACCCAACGCCTGATTGACTAAACGTTCATTATCTGTAAGTAAGTAAAGCACTTTACAGGACAACATAAATTATTCATAAGCAGATTTATAAGAAAGAATAGAACAGGACACAGTTTAAACAGTCTGGAGTTTTTGAGTGAGAGAATCCAACGTACCACTGCCCCTCCCAAACCCCCCCCCCCCACGCGTGTCACTCTAGACTTTTCTTTGTTTTTCTCTTTGAAGTTGATGTAGCGCTCAGTAACCGGGGAATGGACAACTTTTAAGCAAATTGCTCCGACTTCTCCATGACCGCTCTCTTCCGGTATGGCGACTGTAAACAGGAAGACATGGGGCGTCCTGTGCACGGCCCCCACCTCCACAGGCATGTACTTTGATTGACAGGCAGAAACTCAAATTTCACTGGCTTAAAAAATGTGCCAGTATGAATTCAAAGGGATATAAAGGAGGAAGGAAGAATAACAAATGTCGTGGAACTCTACCCATAGATCATAGTTTAGACCTGAACTATCATTTGAAACATTTATAAAACTTTGATACATAAAAAATGCTCCAGACTGCAGATTTAACCATATACCGTAGGCAGCTTTGTAAAGGTGAGTTCTTAGCTGTTTTTAAAAGAAACCACTGAGTCCCTGACCTCAGTGACAGGAGGAGAATTCCAGAAGCTACGGAGGAAGCTTGAGTCTGGTTTTTGGGACAGAAAGCAGGCCTTGGTCAGAGGACCTCAAGGAACTGGACAGAGTGTACGGTTGCAGATATCCACCCTCTGGTGTGAATAAGAATTATTTTCACATCATTACAGTTTCCCAGCATTCCCCCTGAGGGTCTCCAGAAGACCTATACCATGCTGAAACCCGCGTACGCCAGACAGGAAGTTGGTGTGAGCCTGAGAACATTTCCACGCTCAGTTCATGCAACTGGAATGTTGTGTGGAAAAGGAAAACCAGAATTTGGTGCTACACACAATGGATACATGAGGCCCTGGGTCCTGGTTAGTACCAGGTCCTGTTTACCTGTCTTGGTCCTGTTAAACTGTCCTGGTCCAGTTTACCTGTTCTGGGTCTTGGCTGGTTTCCAATACTGATTCCCAGTAGCAAGGCCTTCAGCAGACTGAGGTCTGGAGCAGGTCGGGCGCTCTGCATCCAGAACCAGGTGACAGCCAACGGGAGTCTGAGCTGAAGGGGCAGGAGACTCAGAGAGTCTGGGGTCACCATCAGAGCCTCCAGCAGGACCTGCAGACGATCAGAAAGCTCCTCCTATAGGAGGAGGACCATCAGGATCTACTGAGGAGCACCTGATGGGTTTCTAGAGTTCTGTTTCAATCACAAGAGCTTCACCTGGTGTAGCGAGGCGAGTCGAAACCTTCTGCTGGTCCTGCTGGAAGCAGGTTGGACTGGGATGGATGTTATCTGGAGACCCTGTCTGTCGATTTCATCTACCTCAAGTCCTCCTGATTCGGGGCCCAGCAGCAGCCCATACAGAACCTGTCGGACCGGCCTGGAGGTCAGGTTGGAGCTAGGCAGGTGTTCCGGTTCAACAGCTAAAGCCAGACCCTTCATCTCATGGAGTCGCAGAACATCCAGGACAACAGGAGTGAGTCGAGTCTGGGTCAATGACAGCAGCATCCAGTCTGGGATGAACTGGAACTCCTGCACGAGAAAACAGACCCCCTTTGATCAATCCTGATCAATCCATCTCTTTAGTTAGAGTTGGGTTATCCTGACTCAGCTCTTTAGTTAGAGTTGGGTTATCCTGACTCGTCTCTTTAGTTAGAGTTGGGTTATCCTGACTCGTCTCTTTAGTTAGAGTTGGGTTATCCTGACTCGTCTCTTAGAGTTGGGTTATCCTGACTCGTCTCTTTAGTTAGAGTTGGGTTATCCTGACTCGTCTCTTTAGTTAGAGTTGGGTTATCCTGACTCGTCTCTTTAGTTAGAGTTGGGTTATCCTGACTCGTCTCTTTAGTTAGAGTTGGGTTATCCTGACTCAGCTCTTTAGTCCTGCTGCTCTAGACTCAGACTGGAGGACAAACTGACCATGTCTCTTCTCTCTGCTGGCTTTACTCTCTCTACTCTCCGTGTCTGTAGTTCCTGTTCTTGCTGTTTCTAACTTTGTTCTGTTTTAGAAACGGCGACTGGTCCAGTCCTGTTGTGTTTGTCTCTTTACTGTCCTCTCAGACTCCAGTCTCCATCCTGGTCCTGGTCCTGGTTCTGGTCCTGGAGGTTCTTGCTGTTCAGAGGAAGTTTTTTCTCCCACTGAGCTGCTCAGAATGGATTCCATCAACCAATCAGCTGGTTCCTTTATAACCAATAAATCTGACTATTTATCATCTATAATGAATCTGATTTGATTCCAGCTGAATCACATTTACTGTAATCAGTTGTCCTGAATCTGGACCTGAAGGATCTGGATCTGTTGCTCTGAGATGACCTGATGGGACCTGATGGGACCTGGAGCTTTAGAGAGAACTCAACGAATTGAACCATTTGGCTCTGAGATGAGGATCACCTGTTTCAGAGCAGGAAACTCAGGTGGGACTCGCTGGAGGAGGAACCTGCTGAGAGTGCTGGGGCACAGCTGATACCCCTCCATTCCCTGATGAAGCCTCCTCAGAATGTCCTTCTTGATCTTCTGGTTCAGATGTCCCATTAGCCCCAGTGCTGCCTGCAGGGCGTCCTGGGGCTCCTGGAATTCCCTGAGCCAGCGGAGCAGACCCTCCAGGCGGCCAGGTGACTCGCTGCCCTCTGGAACAAACTGAGTCCATTGGATCTCTCTTAGCTTCACATAGTCGTTACCGGCCAAGGCGGAAAATGTGGGTAGGAGCCGGCTCTCTAGTCCAAAGAAGATGCAAAAGCTGGAGGCGTTGAACCTCTTGCAGGAGATGTAGCTTTGGGAGCTGCTCTGGTCCACCTGCTCCCAGTGGAAATGAGAGATGGGCAGGACGCCGCCTGGCAGGTCAAAGATGTAGAAGTCACTGTCATTGGACAGAACCGGGCACCTCCATTCGAAGGCCAGGGCAGCGATTTCTTGGTCGGACTCCTCAAAGCACTGGGCCACTGGAACCTTCAGCTGGGCCAGCGTCTGCTGGAACACCAGGTCTGCCATCTGGGGCAGGATGTCCCTTGTCGTGCCACTCACTGCTGCTTGATGGCCCCTCTGAATCCGGTCCTCAGTTCTCTTCACTGATGTTTCATGCTTTTTGTTGGAGACATCCGAACCGCCATCCAGAATCACGTATGGGCTGATCCCACAGGTTCTGAGGGCCGAGACAAACCTCTCGATCAGCCTCTTGAAATCAGCGTACTCCCCACCATGGTTCTGATCCAGACCTGTCAAGGACCACATGGAAAGACATGGGAAGCTTGTTATGTGGACTGGTGACCAGAACCAGAATAACCAAACGGTTTCTGACCCAAACAGGTAAAAACGACTTGGCTCTCAGACTGCAGGTTACTTGTGGTTCCTAGTTTCTAAAAGTAGAACTGAAGTCAGAGCTTTTAGTTCTCAGGCTCCTCTATGGTGGAACCGGCTTCCAGGTTCCATGATGCAGAGACCTGTCTACTTTTAACACTGCAGACTTTCCTCTTTGATAAATCTCTTTAGTTAGAGTTATCTGGTTATCCTGACTCATCTCTTTTGTTTTGCTGCTATTGACTTAGACTCCTGAAGGACAAATTGAAGAACCTTGTGGTCTTTTTTATTCCCACCTTTTGAGTCCCTCTTCAGGTTCTGAGTATCACAAACCGGCTGAAACTCAGATTCTTTTGACTGAGAAGCACCTTAAATTTGACTTCTGTTAATTTTGGAAAAATCAAAAGTTTTCTTCCTCCTATTTGATACCAGAGATCAGTGCAAACATCTCAGAACATTTGAAGACAGAATCTCAGCTGAGGACACTCTCACCATAGGACCAGTGGTGGCCTGTTAATAGGGGCGCCGCCCCACCAGTCCAAGGGACCTAATCAGCCTGATGGGAGCTAGTGATTGGCTCTCCAATAACGTAAAAGGACTTCCTGCTTGACCTGCAGTTGGAGAGCAGCTTTAGGTGTCAGTGCTGCGTTCCACCATTTAGCTTAGAGAGCTTTTGAATTGTCTACTTTGACTTGGTGGTTGTGTCTGTTTAGACTTTGTGTAATCTTGAGTTACCTTAAGTGGTTTTATTTGTTTCTGCCAGTTCAGGACAGTTTAGAGTTTTAAGCTCCTGGTTTGGTTTCATAGTGGTTTTGGTTGTCATCCCATCCTAAGTTTTAAAGTGCCTGTGACTCCATATTTATATTAAACAGGTGTAATCTTTGATGCCTCTAGATTAGCGTTGCACCATTATAACTCAAAATACGCTGTAATTATTTCCTAACGAGCAACTCAGAGATCAGAAGAAAGCGCCGCCTTCCGGTTCTGCTGGGTTTCTCCTTATTTGGCAGCCTGACACTTCTGCTGCAGCAGGGGGCAGTGCCCAGCAGGGGACAGTGTTGTCACGTGAAAGAGAAACTAAACTGAAACTAAACACTACACGGTCTATGGGCAATGGCGGCGGCACTGCCTCGCTCCAGTTGTCGTGAACGTGCATGTGGGAGGAGAATTTACCATATAAGCAAGTCCGGATCACTATGACCTCATAGCGGGCTGGAGTGAAAAAAACGGTTTGAAACCTGGGTCTGAAATCTGGAAGAGCTTCTCACTGGCTGGACTAGGAGACAGATGGACGCCGTTTTTTGCTCTTTCTGGCAGGTTTAAGGTGAGAACTCAACGTTGCAACATGATAGATAAGTCAGAAAACATGGAAACCGATGTCATGGGACCTTTAATGAGAATTTGTCCTCCCTTTTGGGAGCACTTTAAGTTTTGTATGTTGCTGTTTTTTGTCCTTTTAACTTAAATGTACGATTTTCACTCTTTAACATCTGACCACTGATTTTATGTTACTTCTGAAGTCTCCTAGCCCAGCCAGGACATAACAGTCGTGTAATGTAATTCCTGTTTCTTTGGGGTCTTCTGCGCATTCTTCTGGTGCAAAAATCTTTACCACAGACCTACGCTCTAACTGGTGCATGTGCACTGGAACTCCTTTGAATACAAAGTATAGGAGAGCCGAAGTATCTGCAGAAGACCGAAGTCTCAGCTCAGATCAGGACGTTGACCCTGAAGCTCCAAGTAGCTCATGGGGTTTTTATCATGGAGGAAACTAAATGTAAATTATTCAAAGAATTGTTCTTGACAGCTTGTGACAACTCTGCTGATTGATTCCACGTGTCCTGGTTTAATCAACTCGACGGTGAGTCATTTTGCTTAGCCTCGCCTTCCTCGGCTTATCCAGGTCTGGGTCGTGGGTCGGGTACACGCCACAAAACTAAAACAAAGTGAGCTAGTTCAGCTCTCTGGTTGCCTCTCTCTCTAGTTGTAGACTGTATGACAGAAAGAGGCCAGCACAAATAGCTCCGTAGGGAGCATTTGTCTGGCAACGGGGTGTTGCTGGTGTTACATCGTTATGAGTTCTGTTCACCACAGTGTGCTGGAGAGCAGGATTTACAAGGTAGAGAGACATCATAAGACTGGTTTGTGGTCTGAGAAAACCACATTGTTAATTAGTTGAGCTGATTGTCATGACTTGCTTGGTTAGTGTTTGTTGTCAGAATTTTTGGTCAGATGGACTGAAACTCTTGCTTCTGTTGTGACCACATTGTGGTTGTTTTTTATTTTTATCTCATCTGAGTACACTCTCTCACCTGTGGACACTGTCTCACCTTACGTCACAGTCTAACCTGAGATCACGGTCTCAATTTAGGACACTGTTTCATCTGAGAACACTTTCTCACCTGATCATCAGCTAGCAGAGCTACACCACGCTGGGACAGTCCAGACTCTTCTCATGTGTCGTTCCACGATGGTGGAATGACCTACCAAGCTACCAGAGCAGGGTACCCTGTCCATCTTCAAGAACCTCCTGAAGACCCAGCTCTTCAGAGAACATCTTCTAGACTAGCTCCTACCTTCACTACTCCTCTGGACTCTCTTCATGCTCTTCACTCTATCCTGTGTTCTATTCCCTCACGCTCACCTCAGAGACCAGTGTTAGACCATCTAAGTAGTTAGTTTAGGTTAATGTCAGGGTTAAAGGTTTGTTAGCCTCAAGGTAACTTCTTGATTACTTTGGATAAAAGTGTCTGACAAATACATAAACCTGAGGTCACTGTCTCAATTTAGGACACCGTCTCCCCCTGAGGACACCGTCTCCCCTGAGGACACGTCTCCCCCTGAGGACACCGTCTCCCCTGAGGACACCGTCTCCCCCTGAGGACACCGTCTCCCCTGAGGACACCGTCTCCCCCTGAGGACACCGTCTCCCCTGAGGACACCGTCTCCCCTGAGGACACCGTCTCCCCTGAGGACACCGTCTCACCTGAGCTGAAGTACAGCAGGTAGTACAGGTTGCAGCCATCGATCACCACCCGGCTGTTGCTGAACTGGACATCTCGGTAAATCCTCTGGTTTCTCTCCAGGAAGGAGGACAGGCCTTGGACACCCATGTTGGGTCTGGGTCCTAGTCTGGGTCCTGGTCTGGGTCCCAGGCATCTCTACAGCTGTTATAAGGACTCAACTTTGGTTTCCTTAAGTTTCGTTTTTCTGACATCATGAGCTGTGCGGTAGTCTGGCTGCTATGTGTCAGCAGATGATTTTATTATTAGTCACAGTGAGGATCAGCGTCCTTTAGGACACACCTCCTTAGATCGGCCCAGGGAGTTTCCCACTAAACTTGGATAGACCTTAGATAGAAGCCATGCATTTTCAAAAGCACCAGCTGAGTTAAAATTTGACAGGATTCACCTTTGATCTGATAAACAGGTTCTAATAAAACATCTTTATTTGTTCCTGGACTTAGCAGTGGGTCCCTTAATACCATGTTGTTAAAGAGCAGGGTCTGGATCTGGCTCCTGCGCTGTCACTCTTTCACTTATTCCACATTTCCATCATGAGTCGGCGTGGTGTCACCCCACAGCTCATCAGCAGTTTGAGGATCTGCAGCCACAATCCTCCTTAAGTTTCACTTTCACTACTGAACCAGGGACCTGGTGCTGCAGTGACATAACTGTGTAACACCCCCCACCCCCACCCAAATGTGTAGAAAATATCACTGTTTGAAAGTTTGTGTCCAAACTAACTAAAAATAACTGTATTTAAAGTTTTATTAACCCTTTAACTGGCAGGGTGACAGCTTGGTGTTCTGAGCATACTGTCACTTTAAATTAAAAGATTTTATATTTTTCAGTCACTTTATTACTTAAAATAAATATATTTGTATATTTTTGGACATAAAGTCCTAAATATTGACTTTTTATACACCTTTACTCATTACAGTTTTTGCCCATTGCTTGAACACATTTTGCAAAACTTGGCTCAGTGTGCCAAAACTCTACACACAAGTAAACATAACACAACACTGGGAAATATACCATTCACTTCTGTGTCAAACTGAAACTCGACTATCAAAACCTAACATTCCTTTGTCAAAATGAAACTCTGATGACAAAATGATACACACTTGCATCGTGTGAATACACTTTCAGATTGGAAGCAACACACTAGAGTACTTTATATAAAACAATGCAGTCTTTCATTGTCACTGTTTTTATTCTGTTCATCAGTTAGCTTCCTGTGAAGCTCAATGGAACACTGGTTTTGTTCACAACAAAGGTTTCCCCAACAATCAAAAATGAAAGTACTGAAAGGTTACATGACTACAGTATACTTTACAGTACAGTACTGTACATGCAGTAACAAAAAAAAACACTACTGTAAATAAAAGAAAAACTAGGCAATTGTGCATGAGTGGGATTATGTATCCCATCGTCTGTTACATGATCTCTTCCTCTACCTCTTGCTCTTTCTGCCTCCATGCTTGCAAAGTTCTGAAAATGGCTGAACTGAGGCCTATTTATGTCTGGCTGATTGGTGTTGAGTTTTGTAAGTGAGTGTTGTCAGGTGTGTGTCTAGGTGTTTTCAATCACCCAATGTGTTTTGTATTTGGAAGAGATGTGTTGTCCCAATGGTACCATGAGATTTCATTTATAAACGAAGTGTCTTATGCATGAAATAGTGTGTAGTGTGCAGGAGCAAGTGTGTTGCAGAAATGGAACTAAAGTGCAAAGCAGCACTTTTGTTTAAGGAATGGTTACACTGTGTTTAAGGTATTGCACAAAAGCTTCAGGTTTTGTTACTTTGGTCTAAGCATGTGTCTATAGTGTTCAAGCAATGGGCAAAAACTGTAAGTGTAAAATATAAGTGAATGTTCATTCATCCTGTTCTTGTTTTTGGGTTGATCTTAGTACACGCTGTATGCTGGAGCGCAGTGAGACATCACTGGATGTTTACTGCTTCAAACTACGATTTAAACTTTAGAACCTTAAAAGCTCCCTGAGAAGAAACCTGGACCAGAGGCTGAAGCCTGATCAGCTGATTGCTGTTGGAACGTTTATCAACCAGTCCTATCTATGCTGACATCCAGCTCTACCTGTCAGTCCCACCTGATGACCTCACAGTCTCAGCTCAAATCTCAGACTGTCTCTCTGATAAATGGAGATGGATGAAAGCCCATCATCTCCAACTCAGCCTCTCTAAAACTGAACTGCTTGTCATCCCAGCCTAACCAACCAAACAACACAATATCTCAATCCAGACTGACTCCCTATCTCTGATCCATCAGAGACAGCTGAAATCTGGGTGTTGTGATTGATGACCAGCTGACCTTTAAAGATCATGTTGCTTCTGTCGCTTGTTCGTGCCACTTCATTTTGTTCAACATACGAAAGATCAGACCAGACCTGACCCAATCCACCACCCAGCTCCTGGTTCAGTCTATGGTCATCTCCAGAAGTAATGGTCAGAAAACTGCAGAGGTGTGACAGAGAGGGTCTCTGTAGCACAGTTTCTAATCCAGCTTTGTGAGTCAGAGGACTCTGGACTATGGAAGAAATATAGTATCATCAGAATACAACAATTTTTAGACATGGAATTTATGACACTGAATTTTTTTATCATGTTCAATTTATACGTATGAATTTTTCTTACTCCAAATTTTCCTGCAAAAATATTCACCTGCAAAAATTCACCATCAAATATTCAACAGCAAAAATTCACCTGCAAAAAACTGATCTGCAAAAGATTCACCTGCAAAAAATTCACCTGCAACAATTCACCTGCAAAAGATTCACCTGCAAAAGATTCACTTGCAAAAAATTCACCAGCAAAAAATTCACCTGCAAAAATTCACCTGCAAAAGATTCACCTGCAAAAAAATTCACCAGCAAAAAATTCACCTGCAAAAATTCACCTGCAAAAAATTCACCTGCAAAAGATTCACCTGCAAAAGATTCACCTGCAAAAGATTCACTTGCAAAAAATTCACCAGCAAAAAATTCACCTGCAAAAATTCACCTGCAAAAGTGATGAACTTAAATGACCCAAGCCAGAGCAATCAGCACTAGATCGAGTTGAGCAACTCTCAGCCAATCAAATTACGCTTGTTTGACCACATGACACCGTTAGCCAGATGCACTTCTCCTAAAGAGAGCTGTTTAAATGTGAAGTGGTTACATTTTTCTCCTGAATATAGATCATTATAGAGCGCCTAGTCCTACTTGGGTCATTTAAGTTCATCACTTTTGCAGGTGAATCTTTTGCAGGAAAATTTGGAGTAGGAAAAATTCATACTTATAATTGAAAATGATAAAAATTCAGTGTTATAAATTCAATGTCTAAAACTTGTTGAATTTTGATGATACTATATTTCTTCCATACTGGACCAGTTTTAGGTCAAATGAGAGCATCAAGGAGAGAAAATCTGATGAGTTAGAATTGTCAAGGTGAATATTCATGTCTCCAAAGACCACAATGGGACAGTCATGCTCAGGAATGGAAGACAGCAGGGTGTCTAATTCATCTAGAAAATCAGCGAGTTGTCCTGGTGGTCGATATGTGACGACCATGAAGAGTTTGACCATGAAGTTACCAGGATGGCATGGTATTCAAATGTGGTGTGTTTAGTGATGGGTAGCAGTTGACTGTACTTGTTGGAAATTAGCAGACCTGTTCCACCACCTCGTCCACATTCACGAGAGCTGTGGGAGAGTGTGTGGTTGTTTGAAGGTGCAGCTGGAGAGGCAATGTGACTGGTTGGGTCCAGGTCTCAGTCAGAGCAGGACATCCAGTGACGGGTGGTGGGCATATGCAGTAATGAAGTCTGCTTATTAACTGCTGGCTATTCCACAGTCCCACTCCCACTGACAGGTGGTTGTCACTGGGGAAAGAATGATTTAGAGAGCAGAGATTATGAAGGTTGTGGTGCCGTTTGTGACAACAGGAATAGGATTAAGGCCCATTTTAAAACAGGGAGACACGATGGACAAACTCAAAATCAATTCCTAACTGGACTGAGGAGACACAGCAGTCTTTAAAGTGCCTGTGACTCCATATTTAAATCACTTTATATTAAACAGGTGTAATCTTTGATGCCTCTACATTAGCGTTGCACCATTATAACTCAAAATACACTGTAATTATTTCCTAAGGAGCAACTCAGAGATCAGAAGAATGCGCCGCCTTCCGGTTCTGCTGGGTTTCTCCTTATTTGGCAACCTGACACTTCTGCTGCAGTAGGGGGCAGTGCCCAGCAGGGGGCAGTGCCGTCGCATGAAAGAGAAACGAAACTGAAACTAAACACTACCCAGGGGTGCCCAAACTTTTTCCCTCAGAGGGCCAAAATGAAAATCTATCAGAGAGCTGCGGGCCGAATGTAGTATTTATGCAAAGTACAAATAATAATGATGAAGTATAGAACACTACTTTTATTCATTTTGCAGTTATTTAACCATCCTTTCTGTTTAAAGAGCATTAATCAAAATATAACATACAAGTCACATATAGGCATTTAGAACAAACTGTCTTTGTTATTTGTAATCATATGTAGTGCTAGCAGCTACCTGGTCTTTTTCTTTCGGGCATCACCTCTGCATTGTGATAATCCTGCGTGCTTTGTCTCATAGTGATGACGAATATTATACTCCTTGAGTAAAGCAACGGACTGGTTACATATAAGGCAGACCGCTTTACCATTGATATCTGTAAAAAAAAGTCTTCCTTCCAGCATTTTTTAAATGCCTTTTGTCTGTGTGCCACTGACGACGACGCTCCTTGTTGATAATAGCTGCTTAGGCTAGCTGCTTAGGCTAGCAGCCTAGGGTTACCCGCGAACTTGGAGCAAGTTTGATCCGGTCTGGTCCAGCAGCAAAGGCTCATGGGATTTTACAATCATTGACAAAATATAACTATTTGTGGTTTTATAAAGTGTGCAAATGTACATGTGTGCATAAATCTACTCTAAATGTCCCTTGTAGTTGTATTTCAATTTTGATTTTAAATTGTGACATTTCTAAAACTTTGTTGGCACCATGAGTGAGGGCTGTATGCAGCCCAATATAGAGTCATTGGGCCCGTTCACACAATGCTGAATTGGCTGAGGAAAACAGTGGGTTCCTGGATTACTGGTGAATGTTCACCCAGCATCCAGGGTACCCCACAGAGGGCCAGGAAGGCCAAATTAAATAATTGGGGGGCCAACTTTGGCCTGCAGGCCCCACTTTGGGCACCCCTGCCACAGTCTATGGGCAATGGCGGCGGCACTGCCTCGCTCCAGTTTTCGTGAACGTGCATGTGGGAGGAGAATTGACCATATAAGCAAGTCCGGATCACTATGACCTCATAGCGGGCTGGAGTGAAAAAAACTGTTTGAAACCTGGGTCTGAAATCTGGAAGAGCTTCTCACTGGCTGGACTAGGAGACAGATGGACGCCGTTTTTTGCTCTTTCTGGCAGGTTGAAGGTGAGAACTCAACGTTGCAACATGATAGATAAGTCAGAAAACACGGAAACCGATGTCATGGGCACTTTAACATATTTCATAATTTTTTCTATTTTTTATTGGGACCTTTAGAAATTGATTCGGAGTCTCTTGGTCACGTGACTGGGGAGCTATTGATTATCCTTTCAACCAAATGTTAATTTGTTGATGGTCCCTAAGTCTATCACTCCTAACTAACTAACTAACTAACTAACTAACTAACTAACTAACTAACTAACTAACTAACTAACTAACTAACTAACTAACTAACTAACCCATTCGCAACAAAAACAAGGTAGGACGGGGGTCGCTATATGACGTAACACCGGAAGCAGCGCGGTGTGTTTCCGGTTGTTGTCCTCGTCACGTGACCGCTGCGCCTGCAGGCAGGTAGACGGTTGACCTGCTGGACTTTGAGCTCCTCCGTTGTCCCCGGTATGTCCGCCGTCGGTGCGCTGCGGAGCCGCCAGTTTCTCCGGAGGATGCTGCCCGGACCCCCCGCCGCCTTGTGCCGCCGCTACAGCCTGGACGTCCCCGCTCCGCTGCTCCGGACGCAGGGCTACGTGGACGGCCGCTGGGTGTCCGCAGCCTCGGTGTTCCCCGTTTTGGACCCGGCTACCGGACAGGAGCTAGCCAGGGTTTCGGACTGCGGTCCGGCGGAGGCCAAGCAGTCGGTGGACGCAGCTTACCGGGCGTTTCAGTCCTGGAAGCAGACGACAGCTAAGGTTGGAGGCTCCGTTAAAAACATCTTATTGATAGTTTATCTCGCTACATGTTCATCAGCTGAGGAGCAGGAGCGGCTGTAGTTCATCAAAGTAGAGCAAACAAACGAGCCTTCAGCTGATGAAGGGGTCTAGTCTAGTCTGGTCTGGTCTTCAGGTCTTGTGGGACCTGAATGGAGGTGTGTGGTTGGTTTTCTTACAGGAGAGGAGTGTCCTGCTGAGGAAGTGGTTCGACCTGATGCTGCAGCACAAAGAACATCTGGCCAGACTCATCACTTTTGAATGTGTGAGTATCATCTGGATTCCTCTCATCCTCAGATCAGCTGTTCCTGATGTGGCTCCCAGATACAAATACTAATTAACCTTCATGTTATGGTGACTCAGGTCAGGGTGGGCAATATGACCCAGTCTGTAGCAGACCAGAGCACCCAGCTGGTCACCATCATTCAACACCACCAACCTGAAGCTGCTGACCAGTACAGCTTGGGGATTATCTGTCCAGTGTTTGTGTTTTCTGTCATATGGAGTACAACTGGACACAGATTGGCGATGCCAAGCTAAACTAGCTTACTCACCGTTTGATCCAGACACGCCTCCTTCCCCTGGACACAGGTCTGCACACATCACCTGGTCCACTGGGCTGCAAGTATTGTTGGTGGAGAAGGAGATGTAGCGCTCTTTCTGCACCGTTGGATGGAGTTACTGGTGGGGACACGTCACCTCCGTCCACGCTGAGGATCATGCCCACATGAGCATGATCCTCAGCGTTGTGGGTGATGTTTTTACGCCTTGAAATTAGCATATCATGATACATGTTTTTGTCCTGTAAGTAAATATTATTGGTAATATGATATGGTTAATGAAGTGTGTGTGTGTGTGTGTGTG
>SSNR01000220.1:124860-135100 GCA_006937965.1 Callopanchax toddi | reverse complement strand
GTCCAGGACGTGGATGAGGACAGAAGAGGACATTAGAGTGGTTCAGGAAGTGGATGAGGACAGAGGAGGACGTTAGAGTGGTTCAGGACGTGGATGAGGACAGAGGAGGACATTAGAGTGGTTCAGGACATGTATGAGGACAGAGGAGGACATTAGAGTGGTCCAGGACGTGGATGAGGACAGAAGAGGACATTAGAGTGGTTCAGGAAGTGGATGAGGACAGAGGAGGACGTTAGAGTGGTCCAGGACGTGTATGAGGACAGAAGAGGACATTAGAGTGGTTCAGGACGTGTATGAGGACAGAGGAGGACATTAGAGTGGTTCAGGACGTGTATTAGGACAGAGGAGGACGTTAGAGTGGTCCAGGACGTGTATGAGGACAGAGGACGACGTTAGAGTAGTCCAGGACGTGTATGAGGACAGAGGAGGACATTAGAGTGGTCCAGGACGTGGATGAGGACAGAGGAGGACATTAGAGTGGTCCAGGACGTGGATGAGGACAGAAGAGGACGTTAGAGTGGTTCAGGACGTGGATGAGGACAGAAGAGGACATTAGAGTGGTCCAGGACGTGGATGAGGACAGAAGAGGACATTAGAGTGGTCCAGGACGTGGATGAGGACAGAAGAGGACATTAGAGTGGTTCAGGACGTGTATGAGGACAGAGGAGGACATTAGAGTGGTTCAGGACGTGTATTAGGACAGAGGAGGACGTTAGAGTGGTCCAGGACGTGGATGAGGACTGTAGGACAGCTGTGAAGTGAGCTGTAGGATAAGGGAGGAGTTGATGGTGGAGGTGGGACTCTGAGCTCCTCCTGATTGTCTCTGGTGATGGACAGACTGACAGATGAGTCTCCTGGACTCTGATGACTCTGATCTGTAGTGAGAGGAGGGAGCAGGTGGAGGAACATCTGGACAGGTGGAGCTTTGACCTGGAAAGGAGAGGAATGAAGACCGGCTGCAGTAAGACAGAGGGAGCCAAGAACAGTAAGGTTACAGGGGTCAGAGGTCAAGCAGGTGGAGGACTTTAGGTACTTAGGTTCAACAGTCCAGAGTGATGGAGAGAGAGGAAAAGAGGTGAAGAAACAAGTTCAATCAGGTTGGAATGGATGGAGAAAAGTGTCGGGTGAAAGGAAGGTGTAGAAGACAGTGGTGAGACCAGAGATGCTGTGGTCAGCTACTGGTGACCCACTCCAGCTTTACTCCTAATTCACGACGCCTCTGGAGCGGATGTGGTCCGGTTTCCGTACGGACTGCTACTCACACCGCCTGCGCTTTGTGAGCAGAACGTCTCCGGTACTTAGAGCACCAAGTCTCAGTGGTTCACTTGATAACAAATGTGTGTATAAACAGCAGCTGGTAAACAAAAGCTACACTCGTCTTCTTGTTCTTTTGTTGAGGATCATTTATTCACCTGGCTTGTTCCATAATGGGTAAGCACACTGTTTTTATAGAGTTTAATGTTACGATTAATTAAGTCTTAAGTTGTTTTTTGTCTTTATCCAAATGGTGTTAACTTTAGCCATGTAGCTAAAGGTTTAGTTTGAAATATACCAGATGCACAAAAAGCCAGATGCAGCGTTTGGAAAAAATAGACTTGATGTGAGAAGTTGATGGAGCTCCGCACACACAGACAAAGAGGGACAGGATCAGGACTGAGTCCATCAGAGGGACAGACCATGATGTTAGATGTTTAGGAGACCAGATCAGAGACCTGTAGAGGAGGGACAGTGAATATCAGTAGAGCAGGAGACCTAGAGGAGGAGATCGATGGATGCAGTGAAAGAGGACATGAAGCTGATTGGTGGAGAGTAGAGGATGTAGAGGACAGGGTTAGATGGAGACAGATGATTGGCTGTGGAGACCCTGAAGCAGGGTATTGGCTTTTGCTGTCCCCTGCTGAATCTGCATATTTCCTGTAGTGCGTCTTTTTGCCGACCGGCTTTGGCAATATTCAGATTTTATTTTACTGACACAAAATGAAAATTCTCGATTAGATATTACACAAAATGAGGACGGCTTTGCCATCAAATTTAAAAGCTGTCCCTTGAGATTTAGTCCGTCATTTTTGAAAACATGCCGACCAAACGACAGCTGGACGGCTCGCTAGCTGACACTATGATCTGAAGGGACACGATGAAAGGAGGAGGAGAAAGACGTTTGTTTAGTCTTCACCTGATGCAGACTCAGATTTACCTCAAAAAATCTAAATACAAGAAAATAAATCTGACCACCTTCAAGGTGGAAGTAAAAAAGTCACATCTCTTAGCTGGAATTAGAGCTTAGCGATGATGAGTTCAAGGACTGATGAAATAAACTGGATCTTTGAGTTTCCAACCAGCTGATTCTGATCATCCATAGGAACCCTGAGACCAGACGTTCTCACCTTCCTGGACACAGACCGTCAGCGAGGCGCTGCCTGTCGCCCCCTGCTGGTCGCGCACCGTCAGCCTGAAGGCGTAGCGTCCAGCGTGGAGGCCCGTTGCCCGGGCGACAGCCTGACCCACGTCCTCTAGCTTGAGCCCTGGGGGGGCGCTGCAGACAGACCAGAACCAGTATCAGTCTGGGTTCCTGACCGGATCAGAACCAAAGTCCAGCTCTGGGGCTCACCTCATCACCTCCCACAGGAAGCTGCTGATTCCACGGTCATCAGTGCTGCCTCTGCCGTCGAGCAACACGCTGCTGACAGGGAGGAACAACTTCCTGTCAGGACCCACCACCGCTACTGGAGCCCGGTTTGACCCCGTGACCTCTGAGCGGGAGGAAAATACGTCAGAACCAGGGCTGGGACCAGAACCAAGACTAGGATTAGGACTGGGACCAGGACCGGAACCAGCACCAGTACTAGGAACAATAAATCAGACCTGGATGAGTCCGAACCAGAATGAGGCCTCAGCTGGTGATGTCATACCTACGGTGTTTGAGGTCAGAGGGTAAACAGCTGAAGAGATGCTGGAGGGGTCAGAGGTCACATCCTGGAGAAGGGGGGCAGAGGTGGGCATCTGGGACTGAAGGCGCCTCACCAGGTCTGGAACACAGAACCAAACAGGCTCAGACGGTTTGGCTGACTGAAGATCTGCTTCAGGGTGGAGTCATCAGACAGACCGGCGCCTCAGTTCGGTCAGATCTACAGGGTTTCCCAGGGGCAGTGTCAGGGGGCTGGTTACGAGGTGATCATGGCTCAGGCTAAGAGAGGCTGTTCACTAATCAGGAGGTCAGAGGTCAATCCCAGCCTAACGTATCCTCGGACAAGATCCTGAACTGAAACCGTCTGCTGCTCCTCTGGGACGGAAAAGATGTGGAGAACAGACTCTATGTAGTACTGTGGTATACACGTAGTACTGTGTGATATACACGTAGTACACATACAGTAATACTGTGGTTTATATGTAGTACTGTGGTATAGACGCTGTATATAAGGGCTCCAGGTAAACCTGATGTTCAAAGACAGAGTGGTTCTGGTCTACCTACCAGGCTTTGCAGTGCTGGTGATGATGTCATGGTGTGATGTCACATGACGCTGCGGGGCAGAGTCAGTAGCAGGTTCTAGTGCTGTAGAGACGGTGCTGCTTCCAGTTTCCTGTTTGGAACAAAAGAATCAAATAAAGACTACACATGCGCTCGCTCACGCACAAATGATTATAAATGAGGGCTGTCAATCAATTCATTTTTATAATCGTATGAGTGTCCATAGTTAACTCGTGATTATTCACAATTAATCACACATTTTTAAGATGTTCTCTACTGACCTAAAAATGTTTTTTTTTTCTTATTTCAAATATTCTTTTAATTTAAAAACAGGCCGTTTACCAGTTACTTCACTTACTAAAACGTGACATACAGAAATCAGATGTTCATCCATTCTGACTCTGACAGGATGAATCAGCCTTAATATCAAATTATAGAATTAGTTCTACTCATCACATCACACTAGGGCCTTTGAATCATCCTAATTAACCCCAAAATGTCTAAAGCTGGACTTTTTCTGACAGACTATTAGTGTCATTTTTGCTAAACCCTGATGCTTTTCAGAATGCCCCCCCTCAGTACTCAGGTCATAGCCCCTCTCAATAAAATAAAACAATCTGACTCCTAGACTGTTGTTAAAGTTGTAGCCTCCCTCCTTCAATTGTAGCTGAAGGTTCCTGCTCTGAGTCCTCACTACTGCCAGTGTGCCATCAATAGGGGGCGCTAGGGCGCCGCCCCACCAGTCTCACAGGAGGAAGAAGAAGATTAGAATCACAAAATAGCTTTAAAAGAACCATGAACATTAAACTAAACAGTCTATCCACTATACATACGTACTATAAGTGCTGTGTAGAATCTGCATTTAGGTGTCGTTTTAAACTGTTCTCTCACTTTTTTTACCAGAAAGGTTGTGTGATTTGAGTTTCGTTGGGGTCTTCTGTTCATGCTTCAGGCGCACAAACCTTGACCATAGACCTATGCTATAACTGGTGCATGGGCACTGGAACCTCCTTCAATACAAAGTATAGGAGAGCCTTGGGTTGCAGAATTTAGTGAGTGAAGCATGAACAGAAGACCGGAGTCTCAGCTCAGACCAGGACGTTGACCTGGAAGCTCTAAGTAGCTCGTGGAGTTATCATGAGGGAAACTAAATGGATATTTATTCAAAGAATCTTTCTTGACAGCTTGTGACAACCCAGCTGATTGATTCCATGGGTCCTGATTTCATCTACTCCATGGTGAGTGACTTTGTTTGTTTGTTTCTTTTGTTTTATTACCAATGTGTCTGTTGCTGATTTTCCCTATTCAAAAATGCCAAGCGCTAATGGCAGAGGCTAACTGTTCTAAGTCCTGATGAGTGAATTTATACCTTAAACAGCAACATGTCTTTGTTATCGTTGTGGCCGAATGTTAGAGGAACACTGATACTGTTGATTGAATACTTTGGTTCATGTAGTTTAACCCGTTTTGAGGAGGTTTTTGTTACTTTTCCTTAAAACGCCATGGCGGCCTATGGAAGTTTTGTATGAGTGGCCTAAAATTGCATTTTACCTTATTTTGATGCGACATATCAGTGGATTTGACTTTATTTTGTTGTTCTTTAGTTGAGCTGATTGTCATGACTTGCTTAGTTAGTGGTTGTTGTCTGAATTGTAACATTAATGATCTGACTGTTAGAGATGGATTGATGTGTTTGTGGTGTCAGTAGAAAGCTGATTGTGAATATTAAGTTGTGTTTCTGACCTTGTGTAGGTCAGGTTAGTTTTTCCTTGAAACTCTTACTTCTGTTGTGACCACATTGTGGTTGCTTTTATTTTTATTTGTATCTGATTATATTGATATTATTCTAAGGTCTCCTTATGAAGACTTTATGATTTCTTTACTGTTTGATGTGTAGAATTAGACCTAACTGAACCACATTGTTAGTGAACTGGTGGTAGGGATTTTTACCAGAAAAATATTCAGTCAGATGAAAATATTTTGCATCATTCCCTGCTCTAGTGGTGAGATGTGATATTTTGCTCATCTGAAAACTGACTTACAAAAATGCGCCCCACCCAAAAAAAAAGTCACCAGCCGCCACTGAACTCACCGTTTCCTCTGCAGCAGCAGAATCCGTTGTTCTGGTTCGGTTCCTGTCTCCGTGAACCTTCATGTCCTCTGAGGTCTGGTTAATCTGGGTCACACTGCTCTGCTTTGTTTCAGAACTGCTCTCTGTTGCGGTTTGGTTGAACCCGCCTGGAGGCTGACCTGCCTCCGAGCCTCCCTCTGAGTTCTCCACATCCAGAATCCTGGGATCCAAGAAGTCCCGCTGGGGCCCATCAAACGAGGCAAGACCCTTCAGGGGTTCTAGATCCCCGCCGGGCCCCCAGCGGCCACCATATGGCTCTCCTCTCACCAAAGACTGAAGCAGCAGAGTCTGCGGTGACGCCCTCTGCAGGAAGGCCAGAGCTGAGTCGGAACCGGGCCTCACCTGGGGCTGACAGTTCGCCCCCTGCTGGCAGCTCAGGATGTAGCAGCGACCCTTGAAGAACCAGGCTAGGTCGTACCCGGGCAGGTCGCAGCATGCCGCCACGCACTGCGGCAGTGACGCCACGCCGGGCACACGCAGAATTCTGCTGCTCTCCACCTCTGGAGAAACCACTGCCCCGGGAAACGTGGCCCCCTGCCAGCATGGAGGTGCCACTACAGCTGCAGAGACAGGATTCAGTCACTTTCATCCATGTGCAACATCCCACAAACAACTGGAGACAAAACTCAAAGGATCAAATAAACTCAGACACTAAACTACATCAGGTCCAGTTTAATGCACAAGTTCGCCTCTGAGTTGTTATTCAGCTCAAAGTCACCTCTACAGAACTGATTTCATCTGGACCAGGAGCAGAAGACTGACCTCTTTAAAGGCCATCAGTGAAACAAAGACTCACACTGACAGCTAATGAAAGGACTTTATGTTTTCTTTTCTTCTTCACACTAGAAGAGATTTTTGTTGTTAACCTCCTTAAGCTTCACATTACTGATGTTTTCTTTCTGGGTTTGTTTTATGATTTTTATTGATTTTCATCCAGTAACAAACACAAAGAACAACAGGCGGGAAGAACCCCCCATTAAGACCAGTAGAAACCAGTACGACCAGTAGAAACATGATTGTCCCATGACATTTGGATATCGACCATAACCTCTAGTAATTTAACCTCTGTGACCTGTTCTGTTTTCGAGCCAGCCACCATTAGCCTTAGGTGTCAAGCCTAACCTTGGATTTTCTCTTTAGGAACATAAAATAATTCACTTTGTTTTGTTTTGATCTAAATCTGTATTCACAAAGAAAAAGGACGCGTCTTGTTGTCTATGATTTTCTCTAAATAATTCCCCAGATCATCCAGAATCCCAGGTCCGAACCATCCCTTAGATTTAGTATTTTATCACAACAGCAGCCAGCTGTTTCTTCTGGCTTCCATCCAGGTCTGAAAGAGGTAACGTTAAAATCTGACTGACTTATTGAATCATCCTGATGTCTTAGGATGTGAACAGGCTTTGATACAGAGTGATGGAACATTTCCAGTGTGTCTTTGACTCAGACCTGTTTTGTTTAGTATTAAATTACTTTTGCAGATCTTTTGTTTTAAGAACCTTAAGTCTGGTGTCCAGTTTAGTTCATGATCTAATTTTACTCCTAGAAATGTGACTTCATGGACTGTTTCTATTGGATTCCCATCTACTCGACGTTCCAGAGTGTAACTTCTTCTTTTGTTGTCATGGATGTGGTTTTGTCCCAGTTTATTGATAACTCGTTATTCTTACCAGTTCTTGATTTGTTAGGGTTCTGAACTCTTACCTTCCAGGATGTGAAGCAACAGGAAGGTTTTCTCCCACATGGCGACTCGGAGACTCTGGAACAGAAACCTGGAGTCAGACCAGTTTTAACCGACCCACGCTCCAGTGGTACCGGATCACCAGAGTCTGGTCTGGTCCGTGATCCGGACTTTCAGCACCTTTGATCCGGACAGCTCCACTGAAGCCCCGCCCACAGAACCGCCACATTAATGAACCTGATGAAATCAGCCGCCATCGCGTTTGACTCAAAGATAAACATCAAACTCTTAACTTTAAAACCGGGATTCCACCGGATTTCCACAAACAATCGCGCTGCCGACAGTGACGCAGTGACATCCGGACACTAGCCGCCATTTTGAGCCTTTTAACTTAAAACAAAAGGTCTCGAGCCGCCGGTGGTCCTTTGATCACGTGACAGGTGGAACTCACCTGGCCGGGCTCGGGTCGACCCGTTCTGACGGGATCCAGTTCTCCTGTGCGATTAGAGGCTCCGGAAGCAGGTTGTCAGCATTATTCTAAACATCCGGTTTTCGCTTTCAAAATAAAACATTAAAATCAGACAAAATATGACAAGTTGGTGAAGTCTATGATTATAAAGTCTATGATTATAAAGTCTATGATTATTACTTTAACGATCATTTCTGTATTGATAAATCTATAATGATAAATTATATTATCTATAATGATAAAATCTGTAATGATACATTCTATATTGATAATTCTATAATAAATTCTATATTGATCAATCTATGATCAATTCTATATTGATAGATCTATAAGTTTTTATTATAATCATGATGATCATTATAATAATAATGGATTATTATTATAATGATCCATTCTAATAATTCTAGATCCAGGCTTCTTCTGATTTTTAACCCGTCCAACTCGTCTCTTCTCCCTGACCTTTGACCCCCTCTGAGAAGTTGAATTGTTTTTGTCGTTTTAAGACCTGTTGATTTGACTCTGTATTAATTCTTTATTGTATCCTGTGCTCAGCTCTGTCTAAATAAAGCTGCTCTATATTTAGAGTTATTGATGGTTGTTAGACACTAAGGATGGGACGCTAAACATCAGAGGTTTTAAACTGTTAGACTTTTAGGATGAAAGGAATCTGAAACGATAAAAAACTGATGCTTTTATTTAGATCATGTTACCTGTGATTACAGTAAAATCTAATCAACCTGCTAGTTTGGAGGCTTTTATTGTGAAGGGATGTTTGACGCAACAGGTCAGCAGGTCATCTCCAGCTTTTATTGTTGTTTTCTTATCAAAAACATTTACAACAAAACCACAGTCGAATATAAATAACAACAAAAACACAAACAACTGTTGTAAACGTTCACTGGTTTCTTCAGCTCACATTTAGACGCCCTGGACCTGAACCAGACTCAGGTTCTGGTTCAGGTCCAGCAGAACCCATAGTCCCATCTTCATCAGAGAAAACAACCAGTTAGTGAGCAGCTAGTACTGCTCTCCTCTAAATACCAGGAGCAGACCAGGAGGAGACGAAAGCAGACCAGGAGGAGATGAAAGACGCTTAGGAAACTAGAAGGAGATGAGAGGAGGAGACAAGGGGAGGAGACCAGGAGGAGATGAAAGAAGGAGACCAGGAAGAGATGAGAGAAGCTTAGGAAACTAGAAGGAGATGAGAGGAGGAAACCAGAGGAGATGTAGAAAAGACACAAAAAAGCCAAGTATTTTTTTCTTTAGAATCATGAGAGAGAAAAAAAGTGGGCGTGTCCATGTGTGGTGTGGGCGTGTCCACGAGTGACTAGGTGGGACTCCTAGATCCGATGAGTCTGTAGATGTGATGGGTCTTTGGTTTCTGGAGGGTCTGTAGATCTGATCTGGAGTCAGTACCAGATGCTGCTAACTGAGTTTAAAACAAGTTTGTACCCAAACAGTTTCTGAGTTCAAAGTGGTTTTAAAATCAAAATTTCTGTTTTCAAATAAAATCCTAAAAGTTTCCTGGAAGAACCAGAACCTGGGTCAGATGTTCTGACACTCAGACAGTTTGTATCTTTGAGTTTTAAACCTGAGGAAACTGGTTCCTCTGGTTCGTACCAACCCAAACGATGTCTCCATCCTTTGAAGCACCACAGCAGAACCGAGTTCAGCTCGTTCAGAACCTCTGTCCAAATGTTTCACTCCATCTGCTTCGGGATCTGTGACAGGAAGGACCTCCACCCGGCGGTCCACCCCTCAACTGGGGGCCAAACCGGGACTCAGCACTCCAGAGGCGGGTGGAAGCTGCGTCTGCAGTCGATGGCTTTGGGGCTGGGGGGCTGAGCCCGCTTCCTGCGGAGCTCGTCTCGACCCAAAGAGCCACTGAGCCGTGAGTACGCCGCCTTGTACCTCTTATCAAAGGCTGCTGCAGAGAAACAGGAAGAGGGGAGGAGCAGAGGTAAACATAAACCAGGTAGAAGTGTCTCCACCCTAGTGCTTAAAACTGGTCATTCTCTAACTGTGGTTTGCATACATGGTGGTATGTGTACCAGTGGTGCACATACCACCATGCCATACCATACATACACTGTATCTGTACTGATACATAGTGGTACACAAACCACTGGTGGTAAACAAGTTCCTCTACAGTTAGAACACTATATTACCTGTTAGCTAACCTCTACAGTTAGAACACTTATATTACCTGTTAGCTAACCTCTACAGTTAGAACACTATATTACCTGTTAGCTAACCTCTACAGTTAGAACTCTATATTACCTGTTAGCTAACCTCTACAGTTAGAACACTAATATTACCTGTTAGCTAACCTCTACAGTTAGAACACTATATTACCTGTTAGCTAACCTCTACAGTTAGAACACTATATTACCTGTTAGCTAACCTCTACAGTTAGAACACTATATTACCTGTTAGCTAACCTCTACAGTTAGAACTCTATATTACCTGTTAGCTAACCTCTACAGTTAGAAC
>SSNR01000220.1:96123-114973 GCA_006937965.1 Callopanchax toddi | reverse complement strand
CCCCCCCCCCCCCCCCCCAGGGGTGCGGACCAAACACCAGAGCCAGGTTCTCCCTTGAGAAGATATGATGAAAAATTGTGTGCACCCCTGTATATAAACACAAAGTATGCTTACCCATTGTGGAACGTGGAACAAGCCAAGTGAATACATGATCCTCAACAAAACAACGAGAAGACAACTCTAGCTTTTGTTTAGCAGCTGCTGCTAACCACGTACTTGTTCTTGCGTGAACTCGTGTGAACCACTGACATTTGGCGCTCCTGCTGAGGCAAAAAGCCGGAGACATTCCACAACAAACTCGCAGCCAGTGTGAAGTAGCAGTCAAGGTTACTGCTCGGAGCTTCCTCTGGAGGAGCTTCATGCGTCTCATTTCAGGAGAAGCTCTGAATCTATCAAACACAGCTGGGACCAAACTATTTCCTGAAACTTTGCTGACCTCCTTGGGAGCTGATGGATTCGCTTTTCTGCCACCGTCTGATTGGTTGTCTGAATTGGGCCACAGCCAATAGGACGTTCCTCAGCTTGACCCAGCGGAGGCGCCCACCCTGATTGGTTGAAGGCCACTTACTCTCCAGAACGGCCTGAGGAGAGAACACAACTGGTTGATCATACACTAAGGAACGTGTCTTCAGAGGAAGCTGGTTTGAATCAGCAGCCTGAAACGTGAAAACATCAGCTGATGTAGGTGATGTCATCAACATCCTGGTATTCTAGGGGGCCACGCCTAAGAAACGGCACCAATGTATCCAGTCAAATGTTTTACAAACATTCATAAAGCAGAGAGAGTCGAAGCAAAATGGCCTGAGTGTGTGAGTGTGTGTTTGTGTGTGTGAGACCTTGTTGTAGTAGCCGTATGTGATGGTGTTGGGTGTGATTCCAGCCTTCTTCATCTCCAGCAGGACTCGGACGGCGAGGACCGGCTGACCGTACTGACCACACATCTGCATCAGGACTCGATAACACACCTGGAAACACACACACACACGCACACACACACACACACACACACACACACACACACACACACACACACACACACACACACACACACACACACACACACACACACACACACACACACACACACACACAGATACGCAAACTCATAGGTGAGTTAGTGAAGGTGTGACCTGATCTCAGACCAACTGTGAGTCACTAAAAACTATCAATCCTATGATGAGGGTCAGGTCCAGTACCAGGTCTGGGTCAGGTCCATATCCAGTCCAGTTCAGTCTAATCCAGTCCAGGTCAGATCAGGTCTAAGTAAAGTACCAGGTCGGATCAGGTCCAGGTTGAAGTCCGGGACTGGTCCAGGTCAGCCCTAAATCCAGATCCAGTTTATCTCACCTCGTCCGGCAGCACCACCTTCCGAGTTTCCATGTGCTTGAGGACGTCGTAGGCCGTGTGCAGGGCGCGGACTTTGGAGCTCTCAGCCCGGACAAAGGTGGGCAAGTAGATGAACCAGAGGCCGTAACAGTGGCCCAGCAAACACTTGGACCACATGTCTGGAACTGCAGAGTACTTCTGAGCTTGTTTCTGGGCCAACTTGATCTCCTGTACAGAAATCAGATTCCCAAAATCAGGACTGGGTCGGACCTGAGAGCGTTTCTTCACCTTATGACCTGTAGGTGCAACGCCCCCTGCTGTTTACAGCTTCACACAGCAGCAGCTGAGGAACTAGAAAGTTCCTACCATATGGGGTGTGAAATTGGACACCGCTTTTCTTTACTGGTTTAGGCCTTCCTTCACAAAAAATACCAATTAATGGGAAAAAATGGCTGAGTGATGTACGATTGTTTGGCAGTTAAATCCCCTTAAAGAAGGGGGGGTAAGTAACAGCTGTTCTAACAAATTAATAAAGAATAAAGGATTACATAAATGCTGCTTAGGTTCCAAATTTCTGTTTTTTTTTTTATTTTAAATGCTAGCTTTCTTTGCTTGCAGTTTTGGGTTTATAGTTTTTTCTTTTTTTCAAGTTTACAATAAAAAAAAAAACAAGTGCGATAGGCCCATCACCAACGACGTCAGAAACGTCGCAGTACCAGTACCTGAACTGCTCAGGGAAAACAGGTTCGTTATAATAGGAAAAGGCATGTTGAAATAGGAAGCGTGGTTCTACTCGAGACCGGCCCGGTTCAAACAAACTTCTGTGCAGGTGGAGGATGCACGGACCGCTAGTAGTAAAATACACAAAATGAATGTAATAATATAAATAATTTATTCATTATTTATTTTCTTAAAGAAAAATAACATCTAGTTTTGTTGGATGCTCAGACCAGGAATTGAACCCAGGTCTCCAATATGAAACCCGGTTGCTCTACCACTAGGCTACGGCTCATTACTCTTCTTCTCTGGTTCACTCCTTTCTTCTTCTATCTGCTACGTTCGTGTGTGAGAAGGAGGCCGACTCGCACGTCAGCGGGTAACTGCTGAACGTAAATAACCATAACAACACGTTGCTGAGCTTAAACAGCAACTTCTCTTCTTTCAAAAACAGTTTGAACTTTTTATAGCACAAACCACTGCAGAGTGAAGACATGCGCGGGACAGTGTCTCAGTTTGTCGGACGTGAAAAGTGATGAAAATACGGGACAATCCCACACAAAACAGGACATCTGGTCACCCTAACCACTAGCGTACTGTACATCCTGGACAGAGGCTCGTTCCGGACCGGTCTATCCAGATCACGCCTCCTTCACGTGAACACACAGCTCCTCGTTTCGCTGCGGTGCTGTATTTTTATTGGTGGGGATGCAGCGCTCTTTCTGCTGGGTATTGGTGGGGACTCGTCACCTCCGTCCACGCTAAAGACTGAACACCAGAGATGTCAGCACTGCGTGCCATGGTTTTGGTCAGTCTGGTACAGGACCCGTTCCTGAGCAGTGCGCCATAGAACGCTTGCAAAATCGCACCCATGACCTTCAGTATTCTCACGTATCTTTATTTATGAGCGAGCGAGAGAGAGAGAGAGATCTGACGGAACTTTTTTCTCTTTAGTCCCAATTGACGGAATTCCATCCCCACGACGGAGAACTTTAACCCCTGTCCTAGATGTTGTGTGGAACAGTTACCTGTTTGGTGCGTCTGGGGGAGGGGCTATCAGGGGCGACGCCCTTGGCTGGGACATGGAGCTGGTCCTGCGGCCGGTCAAACAGCTCTGGTTTCAGGATGGGGAAGGTCTCATAGCTGGAACCAATCAACAAAGTACACATCTGCAGTTTTTTGCTTCAGTGACCTCTGCATTATTGCTTGAGTCCACAATGAAACAAACATTAAACAGCCCTCTAATCATCAGCAAACATCTACTAAAAACCTTAATGAGCAGCCTTTTTACATGACCTGGCAAAAGAACAATGGTGTAGAATCAGCCTCATTCCTACTGTGGAGGATGGATGGACATACTCCATTTACTAGAAAAGTCAGTCAAAAATGCTTTTAGTCCTTGAAGTAACACAAAGAGCTGGTCCATCTCAAACAGGAGGCGTCAATTAAATCTGTCAAAGGTCCAGATCTGCATACATGACCTGGTTCTCGGTCCAGGGGAGGAGGCGTGTCTGCAGGGATGAGCCCTGGACCATGCATGACTTGGTCCCATTTATTTGGGGGGTGGGGGGAGGTTGCACTGCCCAGACAGAACCGGATCTGGGTCTGAATCCGGACCACCTGTTAGTGACCTCTGGTCTAGAACATCAGTAAAGCAAAGACATGCAGGAACAATTGTGACAGGCAACCCTTCAGATCTGTAAGGAAGAGATGTACCCAGCCAATCAGAAGAGCCAAACCTGAATATGATAACAATTCCTGATGAGCAGCTCTGACCCCAAAAGGTTCTGTCAGACTGTTGGAAAATACTAACAAGTCCTCACACTTACTGAATGAAGACATTGTTGTTTCAGATAAAATGACTATCAATGACTTTAATCAACACTTGATCGGGTCTGGTCAGGCCTTTACTGCCACTTCACCAGTTTCTGGGGTCACTCTTGCTGATTCTACTTCCAGCAGTGATTCCTTCTCCACAATCAACTCCTGGTTTTCCTTTCAACTGTTGCAGGAACGGGAGGGACTTGAGGAGCTACTCAATTTGGATCCTCATAAATCAGCTGGAAACTCTTGACCCCTTCTTCCTGAAATTAGCAGCACATGCCACTGCAGCACCTAGTACTCATCTGTATTTTCTGTCCCTACAAACTAGTGGACTCTCACTGGACTGGAAATCTGCATCAGTCAGAAACGGGGAGATCATTTAGACCTATGACTGTGTAGGTGTGTGTTTGTAGTAGTGCGTGTGTGTGCTTGCAGTAGTCTGTATGTGTGTGTGTGCTTTTTTAGTGTGTGAGATTATAGTGTGTGTGTGAGGGAAAGATAGATTTTGTCCTATATGGCACCCCATACTAAAGCCTTTGACTCTGTAGACCAGTACTTCTCAGATAGTGGGGCGTGTCCCCCTGAGGGGGGGTGTGATTAGGTGTCGGGGGCGCGAGAGGAAGGAGGACTTTTTAGAATTATTGTCTGTATTCATGCTTTGGCAGGTTTTTGTGTTGTGGTGGGTTTTTATGGCAGTATCTGGCGAGATGGAGATGTTTGTAATGCTAGTCAGCATAAATAAAGGTTAAATAAAAAAATATTAAAAATCAAAGATTCTGTTTGGACACATGACCTTTCACCTGTACCTAACCTTACACCTGTTAGCTCCTCTCACGTGGGTGGGGTTTTACCTGTGAAGGGCGGGGCACTCAGAGCCATCGGCTTCCTGCGGCTCTTCTGGAGGCATGATGAAGACGGTGTGTTCTCCGCTAGAAGTCTCATCAAGATCAATCAGCCTCACCTCCTCTGGCTTCTCCACGTCCACCTGAACACACGTCACTCAGGTTAGCAGGCAGGCAGCAAAACAGATCCACTAATGACCTCTGACCCCACCTTCTGGACACACTCGTCAAAGAACTCGAGGCAGGCGTGTCGATCGCTGACAAAGGAGCACTCCTCAATGAACTGAGTGAACATCTGAGTCTTCGTCAGCTGGATGTAAAACTTCTGCTGCGTCCGATCCCGAGACTTTAGGAAACCTGGAGAATCACCAGAGAGGACACTGAGGACTGATCCTGACCCAGTCCACAACCCCTGACCCGGTCCAGAACCCCTGACCCGGTCCAGAACCTCTGACCCGGTCCAGAACTCCTGACCCAGTCCACATTTCCTGACCTGGTCCAGAACCCCTGACCCAGTCCAGAACTCCTGACCTAGTCCACATTTCCTAACCTGGTCTACAACCACTGACCCGGTCCAGAACTCCTGACCCAGTCCACAACCCCTGACCTGGTCCACAACCCCTGACCCGATCCAGAACTCCTGACCCAGTCCACAACCCCTGACCTGGTCCACAACACCTGACCCGATCCAGAACTCCTGACTCGGTCCACAACCCCTGACCTGGTCCACAACCCCTGATCCTAACTTCTTGTCAGTAAGTGGTCTCACTGTCTCCAGACCCTCTGAGGGTCTGGAGGAGCTTTACAGGTCTAACAGAGTCCCCGTCTTCAGCAGAGCCCTCTGGTTGGAAGTCAAACCCTGTAAGTCAGATGTGTTGAACACTAGGAGGAACAGCGCACCCTGCAGGTTGAACAGGGAGCTGCAGTCCGTGGTTCTGTCCGATGGTGCCTGTGTGATGGGCAGCAGGAAGGCCCGGTACCCTCGCAGCAGGCAGCTCATGAAGTGCAGGAACGCCTCCTGGATCTCCAGCTCCAGCTGCTTCTGACGCCTGTAGATCTGATCGTAGTCCGTCAGGAGGAACTCAAGTGTCGCCTCCTCCTGGCCGGGGCTGCAAACTGTAGGACAGGAGACAGTTTAAACCTCCCTGTGTCTCTAAAAGCTACCGACTGTGGAGAGTCACTCACTCTTCTCCAGAGTTTTGTGGAGGTTTGTGAGGGTGTTGAACAGGGTCTTGCCGTGCTTTCTTGGTAATGATCGCCATGACAACGGCTTCTTATCTTCAGACCTGAGGAGTCCAACAAACACAGCTGCTGAGCTCAGCTTGTTTTTAAAACAGCGTGTTGTTATTGGGTGAACTAGACTCACTGGAAGATGGTGTTGGTGTCCAGGTCTACACACATGACCTCAGCGGGGGGGTCATGGAGGTCAAAATAGCTGGAGTGAACGCCGACAATAAAGGGCATGGGCGCCAGCAGCACATCGGCCATCTGCAGCGGACACAGGGGGATGTATGGGCACAGCCAGCGCAGAGGAAAGGTCATCTGTAGGAAGAGGTCAAACATAAACCGCCGAGTCATCAGGTCACACACAAACAGCTGAGTCATCAGGTCACATAGAAACCGCTGAGTCGTCAGGTCACACAGCAGGACCCTAAGGCGTTCCCAGGTCAGATTGAAGATGTATTTTCTCTAACGTGTCCTGGGTCGACCTGGGGGTATTCTAACAAGATGCTCAAAACACTTCAACTGGCTCCTTTCGACATGGAGGAGCAGCGACTCTACTCCAAGTCTCTCCCGAATGTCCGAGCTCCTCACCCTATCCCTAAGGCTGAGCCCGGCCACCCTGCAGAGAAAACTCATTTCAGCCGCTTGTATCCGCGATCTCGTTCTTTCGGTCATTACCCAAAGCTCATGACCAGGTGAGGATTGGGACGTAGATCGATCGGTAAATTGATAGCCTTGTTTTACGGCTCAGCTCCTTCTTCACCACGACAGACAGTTCAGTGTCCATCACTGCAGACGCTGCCCCAATCCGCCTGTCGATCTCCCTCCTTCCCTCACTCGTGAACAAGACCCCGAGATACTTAAACTCCTCCACTTCAGGCAGGACCTCTCTCCTGACACAAAGCTGGCAAGCCACCCTTTTCCATCTGAGAACCATGACCTTAGATTTGGAGGTGCTGATCCTCATCCCAGCCACTTCACACTCGGCTGAGAACCTACACAGTAAGAGCTGAAGGTCAGAGCCTGATGAAGCTAGGAGGACCACATCATCCGCAAAAAGCAGAGATGAGATTCTCCTGCCTCCAAACTCGACACCCTCCACACCACGGCTGCTCCTAGAAATCCTGTCCATAAAGGTTCTGAACAGGACCGGTGACAAAGGGCAGCCCTGGAGGAGTCCAACCCTCACTGGGAACAGGTCCGACTTACTGCCGGCTATGCGGACCAGACTCACACTCCTCTGGTACAGGGACTGAATGGCCCTTAACAAAAGGCCATCCACCCCGTACTCCTGGAGCGCCCCCCACAGGGTGTACCTGGGGACACGGTCATAAGCCTTCTCCAAATCCACAAAACACATGTGAACTGGTTGGGCAAATTCTCATGACCCCTCCATCACCCTAGCAAGGGTAAAGAGCTGGTCCACAGTTACTTGGCCAGGACGAAAACCACATTGCTCCTCTTCAATCCGAGATTCAACCATCGACCGGACCCTCCTCTCCAGTACCCTGGAGTAGACAAGGGAGCCTTGAGATACCCAGGTCAGATCTCATCCACCCCCGGGGCTCCACCACTGTGTAATTGTCTGACTACCTCAGCAACTTCTGCCCCAGAGATTGGACAGTCCGTCCCCAGGTCTCCCAGCTCTGGTTCCTCATAGGAATGCACGTCAGTAGAATTGAGGAGCTCTTCAAAATATTCCATCTACCACCTGACCATAGTCCCAGTTGATATCAGCAGCTCCCTGTCCCTGCTGTAAATTGTGTGGGCAAGTTCCTGCCTTCCTCCAATGAGGCGCCGGACGGTTTGCCAGAACATTTTGGAGTCAATCGATAGTCTCTCTATGGCCTCACCAACCTCCTTCCACGCCTGAGAAACTGCTACTGCTGCACCCCGCTTGGCCCTCTAATGCCTGTTGGCTGCCTCTGGAGACCCACAGACCAGCCACGCCCTGTAGGCCTTGTTCTTCAGCCTGACAGCTCCCCTAACCTCTGGTGTCCATCAGTGGGTACGGGGGTTACCGCCACGACTGGCACAAGGTTGACACCTTGCAACCACAGCTAGCAACAGCCGCCTCAACAATCGCTGAGCGGAACAAGGCCCGCATTGCTCTCAGGACTTTAACTATAGACAGGCAGACAAGGCAGTGGAAGGTACAGTGGCTGTTTAACAGCGTGCCAACTACGAAATTCGTCACTGAATTTTAATAGTCAACATAATCGTGACTAATCGTGGCAGCCCTACCTGGTATGTTCCAACAAGGTGTTCATTATGGCCAAACTGCGACTTGCACAGACGTCCAGTAACAGAACACCACTCTGGTTCAGACTGGGCCGTTCTTCCCAATCATGTCCCGCTGTCATTGCCCACGTGAGTGTTGAAGTCCCCCAGCAGGACAATAGTCTCCAGTCAGAGCGCCATCAAGCACTCGCCCAAGGGACTCCATAAAGGGTGGGTACTCTGAACTGCTATTTGGTGCATAAACACAAACAACAGTCAGGATCCTTTCCTGACACAAAGGGTTAGGGTTAGGTAACCTACCCTCTCATCCCCTGGGGCAAACCCTAATGTACACACTGAGAGACTTGGGGCTAACAGAAAGCCACCCTAGTCCTCCGCCTCTCACCCACATCAACTCCAGCAAAGAAGAGAGTCCAACCCCTCTCAAAGACTTGGGTTCCAGAGCCAACATATGTGTCGAGGTGAGTCCGACTATATCATGATATCAGTCATCAGAGCACACGCAAATCGCTGACTTATTACCTGGATGCTTACATGTGAACAATTAGAGGTCACGTGTTGTGAGAGTGTGTGTCAATGTGTGTGTCTGAGTCCTACAGAGACGAGGGCCTCGCTGACGGAGGTCAGGACGTCGGGTCTCAGCGAGTGCAGCAGCAGCTTGTGTTCTGTGAGAATGGCGATCAGCAACGTGCAGGCGTTCTCCGGTCCAAGGTTCTGCAGCAGTTTTAGGAAGCTTGCTCCACTGAGAGAGAGAGACAGAGACACACAAACACACAACAGGTCAGGCTGGCTGTGGGTAAGCAGCCATTTAGTAGGGCACTCCCTTAACACAGAGAAAAATGGGGGCGCAATCTGGATCCTTCTCCAGGGGAGTTTGAGATACTTCAGCCTTCAAGGCCATTTTGAGTGGGGGTCATATTCCAGATAAAAAAATTTGTTTTGAACAGGCAGAGATTCGTTTGCTTTCCACCTTCTGTCCTAAGCGGTCTCCAAGGCGTCCAACCAACCAAATAATGGGTCTGTCTGTATCCATCAAGCCAAGCTGAGCACTATATTGACCCAAATATAGGATGACCCTGATTATAAGACGACCCCCCCTTTCCCAGACTAATCTTCAGAAAAAATAATAAATTAACCTTTTCTCAATTTCAATAAAAATAGTTTCTTTAAAGTCCTCTAAATAATACTGTAATTACAAACTGCTTTAATATTAGCCTATTAATCAGGGGTTAAAGGTCTCCGTCGTGGTGACAGATTTCAGTTAATTGGGAAAAAATAGAAAAAAGTTTTGTTAAATCTCTTTATTGCTTTCTTCTCGCACTCTCTCTTGGACTCAGAGTCTCCCTCTCTTTCTCTGTGTGTGCAAGTGTGTGTGTGTGTGTGTGGCGCAACAGTACAGAAATAGCGATGCATACCCACTGATAAAACATGAACCAAGGTTCTGCAGCTGTGTGAGCACCGCAGAGGAAGGAGGCGGCGTGTGTGGATTGACCAACGTGTGCCCTCACCTGGACAGAAGTCTGCGCTGAGCTGCCCATGCTAAAAGAACCTGCCCTGGGTCTGGAAGTGATCATCGGGCATTTTAATCCCCAGTGGGCCTGTAACTATAGTCCGGTTCGTACCGGTACTGTTCACGATTTGAGCTGAGCTTCATGTTGCTGCCGCCTTTACAATAAGCCTGCACCCTCTGCTGGTACAATCGTGTAATGACCCAAAACTACTAGACCCCAATTATAAGATGACCACGCATTTTTACATTATTTTCAACTAAAAAAACCTCGTCTTATATTTGGGTCAATACGGTATTTCTCCAAGTTGTTTCCCATCCCACATACAAGTCCCAAAACTGCATATAATCCTGTGATTCAGCGTATCAGTCTGAAAGTTCACAGCACGACACCCTACTGGAGCACGGGTTGTTTTCCACTTGCTCCTGCCGGCTTCCAAATTTATTGGACGAGCCAGAATTCCACCCACGCCGATCAGCAGAAATATCACAAATTCCATGATGTAGACATTTCCTCCGGGAAAGCCGGTGCTCCCTTCACCGTTCAAAGAAAAAGTATTGTCAGTGGCATTCAGAGACCACCAAATCAGATCCATGTCAATAAAAAAATTCATAGAAGAATGGAGATAGGTGCTCCAGATAGACTGACAAGACATAGAGCAGCAGGCAATCAGGGGTAGGGAGGGAGAGAAGGAGAAAGCGTCCGTTCTCCTCAAGTCCCAGAAGTATAACAATTAATGACATTAAGCAAAACAAAAAACAAAGAAAACAAAACTGTATGTTACATCAGCATCTGTTTCCGTCTGACCTGAGTGTGTGTAAATCACTACTCGTGTGTGTGTGTGTGTGTGTGTGTGTGTTTTTCTGAAGCCAGTTTGTGTAACTGGGACTCACCTGAGTGGGAGGGGGGAGGAGACAGGTTGGCAGAGCAGCAGGTTGTCATATGGTGAGAGCTGCAACACACACACAATCGTTTCTATCACTTCAGACCTCACCTATGTCCCTACTTGTCTCACAACAACCGGCACGCCACATAGGAGGCAGCACGGAGTGTAAAGGTAGAAAATACTAAGTATTAGGGTCATTATAGAAAGTAAGTAAAACTTTATTTATAGAGTGCTTCTCAAGATATAATCACAAAGCACTTAACACGAGAGCATAGTCAAAGATATACAGATCTAAATAAATGAGTGAAAATAAAAAAACAGGACCCAAATAATAACATTCATAAACAAAGACATATTTATACAGATGAGTCTTTAACTTCTTTTTAAATAAGTCCACCGAGTAGAGCACAGTTACTGATAGTAATGGAGTTCCTCAGGGTTCAGTGATTGGTCCTAAAGCTTTACTTTATATATGCTGCCATTGGGTCAAATTATTAAACATGGAAAAAAGGTACATGGTTACGCTGATGATAATCAGTTCTATTTACCTATGAAGCCTAATGAATCCAATCAGATTTTATGTCAAAGAGATAAAAATATATCTGCTCCACGATGTTCCAGCAATGCCTCCGTGATCGGTCAATTGTGATGGATGTATTGGGCAGCCCTGCTGTAAAGGTTAGCTAAAAGGTCATCCAAAAAGGGTTTGAATAAAGGCTGCTGGACTTCTTTGGTTCTCTGAAGACGTTTTGCTTCTCATCCGAGGAGCTTTGTCAATTCTAGCTGGAATGTGGGAGAGTCAAGCTGATAAACTGTAGCTGTCTGTTGTTGCTTAACAACTACCTGTGAATCTCCCTCCTCCCTACCCCTTGAGAAGTCGTTGATGTCATTAGGCTCTATTCTGTTGGGGGGGTCCCCTTGTGAGTTGTTTTGGGTAGTTATACCTACTACTCTGGTATATACGTAATACTGTGGAATATAAGTACGTTCTGTAGTATATACATAGTACTAGGGCTGGGCAATAAATCGAAAATAATCGAATACCGAATTTTATAACTATAATTGATGTCATTTTGCCCATAATCGTATGTTCAATATTTGAAAAAAATGAAAATAAGCGAGTAGGTTCCAGATGTCCGTGTTCCTTTAAGAAGCTGTGACGTGACTCAATTAGTCCCATCTAGTGGACAACTTTTGTTTTTGAGCATACAGGTAGTTATTGTCCATTAATCGTTATCAAGGAGAGCTCCTCAATAAATCGTGATCTTGATTTGAGGTCATATCGCCCAGCCCTACATAGTACTGTGGTATTTACTTAGGTCTGTGATATGTACGTAGAATTGTAGTATATACATAGTATTGAAGTATGTATGTAGTACTGGGGTATATATATGTAGTATTGTGGTATAAATGTAGTACTGTGGTATAAATGTAGTACTGTGGTATATATATATATATGTAGTATTGTGGTATGTATGTAGTATTGTGGTATATATGTAGTAATGTAGTATAAACGTAGTACTGTGGTATAGTACTGTGGTGTATACATCGCACATGAATGTTGCGGGTTCGATCCCAGCTCTGGCTAGATTACTTTGTCGTTGTGTCCTTGGGCAAGACGCTTCACCCTAGGGCAGGGGTGTCAAACTCCTTTTCACCGAGGGCCACATCAGCATACTGGCTGGCCTCAAAGGGCCAGATAACTTAAAAATGTAACCAAATTAAATGTAAAATAAATGTAACAACTCCTTAACATTACATAACTCTGAATTTATTACTTATACAAGATAAAACATTACAAATGCATGAAAAAATTGGTTTGCTTGTTGCTCTGTTATAACATCAATCCTTTTGATTTGTCAGGTTATGAAACCCACTTAACTCCATCAATCAAGGATCAAACTATTCAAGTGAGTTAAAAATACATCAAAGTTATAATAACTTTGATCAAAACATTTGTTATAGTTAAAAGGGACGGGCGCCAAAGTTGCAATATTGTGACAAGAGTCATTGCTGAGTTTAACGAGCTGCAGCTGCTGACATGAGCCCTTTTTTAGTTTCTACTTTACATCAGCAGTTCGTGGACACCTGTAACTTCATACTGAGCAACATTTTTGAGTGTGTTTATATTGAAAGTTTTGGAGAAAATGGAGTTTAAAAACCTCCTCCTGTCAGAGCATTCGGGAGGGGAGTGGTTACTGCAGCCGCGCCGCTCAGAGCGACTTTCAGAGCGAGGAGGGAGAAAACTTACTATGAGAAGTCTGTTCACTGTTTACCAAGTAGGTAATGGCTGAGTGATCAGACTCTGAAGAGGAAATTCCAGCATCTGATGAAGATGATCAGTCGTCCTGGGAGAGTGCAGCTGTCTCTGCAGGCAGCGCGACCCGGTTCGCCATGACGGCCCAAAAGCAGCTAGGTCCAGTTCGGTTCAGCTCTTGAAGCCGTGTTAATGCTATTACATTAGCAGTGTGGAAAACACTGCCTGTAGTGGCGGTAAGCTGTCACGTCGCAGGTAACACAATTGACATGCATTGTGAGAAATGTCGTTTTTGGTCAAAATAAGCTTTTTCCTATTTATTTCTGAATACTCTGACCTTTTAAGCTCTCGCGGGCCACATTAAATGATGTGGCGGGCCACATTTGGCCCGCGGGCCTTGTGTTTGACACATATGCCCTAGGGGTTGAACGACTTGCTATTTTTACAAGTCGTCTACCAAGTAATAAAAGTCGCGTCGACTTTGACTAATCGCTGATGACGTCATACATATGGCGTATACAGGACGGCTTTATAAAACTTGACAGGCTTTATTGCAAAAATTTATTTTTATGCCGACAAACAGCTCAGAGAGAGCAGTTGTTTTAGGCAGCACTTTGGTTTTAATATCAAGTCTTTAGACTAAAATGCTGAATAGTTTTAGTCAGATTTTAGTCAGGTTTATATGCAAAACAATTTTAACAGATTGTGGTCTATTGTTCGGCCATAATCATAACAAAGACATTCGCTATTTAATGAATAAAATCACATAAAGCTTGATAGCCGAGCCATTAGCTCGTTAGCTTAGCCATTAGCACATTGGAGGTTTGAATGGGTTGAATGTAGCGCCGCATTTTTAGTAAAACAAGAGATAAAGAAAGCAAAGACTCACCATTAAGTTGGTTAAATAAGGACAATTGATTGGCAAGGGCATCAAAAGCTGCCAAGAAGTATTCTTTTGAGTAAAAATCCATTTTAATAGCGCAGCGCCAGACCGGGACTGATCAAAGGAAACGGAACTAATCAAAGAAACCCCTTCAAAATAAAAGTTCACGTGATCAGCAACAACTCAACCTTTGGTTTAAAAAGTCACTACAGCCCACAAAAGTCGACTAGTTCGTGCAACCCCTACTTCACCCACCATGTCTTCTGGTGGTGGTCAGAGGGACCTGGTGGAGGTCAGACGGACCTGGTGGTGGTCTGAGGGACCTGGTGGTGGTCAGAGGGACCTGGTGGTGGTCAGAGGGACCTGGTGGTGGTCAGAGGGACCTGGTGGTGGTCAGAGGGACCTGGTGGAGGTCAGAGGGACCTGGTGGTGATCAGGAGGGCCCAGTGGTGCCAGATTGTGTGTAGTGACTCCAGGCTCTGACAGTCTGCCCCAGGGCAGCTGTGGCTACAGTGTAGCTCACTGCCATCAGCGTGTGAATGTGTGTGTGAGTGGGTGAATGACTAATGTAGTGTGAAGCGCTTTGGGAGTCCTAGGACTTAGAAAGTGCTATACAAGTCCAGCGCATTCACCATATATAGAGTACTATGGTATATACATAGTATTGAGGTATTTACGTAGTACTATGGTAAATATGTAGTACTGTGGTATATATGTAGTTTTGAGGTATGTACGTAGTATTGAGGTATAAGCGTAGTACTGTGGTATATATGTATATGATATTGATATGTCTTTCTGTCTGTTTCCCGTCTCAAAAATACAGAGATATATACTCTACTGAGTGGTTGGCCTGCAGGTTAGAGGTGTGAGGAGCTGATACCTGGACGAGGATGCGAGGACGCTGAGGAGAAGGAAATGGGACGTTGTGCATGAAGCTGGAGATGTGTCTGCAGAGACAAATAAACAAAGAATCCAGGGTGATCTATTTAAATGTCCATCCAAAAAGCCAAGATTCATTTCTGCTGATGGGGACAAAAAAAAAAACATCCACACAGATTGTTCACATGAAGAGAGAAAGGAAAATGTACTTCTCCAGTGGTAGGACGTGTGGCCCAGAGATGGAGTATCTGTAGACAAAGGTGAGGAACTTTTGGAAGACAGTGAAGAAAGGCCACTGGGACAGGACGCAGATGCTCTTCTTCACATGAAGACTACGGCTGCTGATTGGCCGCCGGTCGACCACACTGAGGACACCGAGCCGGATGCTCTGACGCTCTGACAGCTGATCCTTACAGAACGACTCGTAGAACTGGATGGCTGCTCCGTAGACCTGCAGGCAGGAAGCAGCTTTCATCAGAACCCTGGTCCAGGCCAGAGCTCCTGACCGAGGCCACATCTACAACTGTCAACCTATAGAATGTACAAAATACTGTGGTATATACTTAGTACTGTAGTATATACGTTGTACTGTGATATATATGTAGGACTGTGGGATGTACATTGTACTGTAGTATAGACGTAGCCTACTACTGTGGTACATATGAACTTCCTGCGCTCTCCTCCTATCTTCTCCTTTACCTCTGCTGGATGGTGGAAGACGTGCAGCTGCGTCAGCGCTGAAGCCTGCACCTGCTGGCAGAGTTCCTGGTCCTGCCCACCTACCCTGATGTGTTTTGAACTGTGGACTGTCTGTGTATGTTCTTTACACTGAGGTTTTTTTTTATCTGTCTCAGCCATGTCTGAGAGGCATGGCGGAGGGGGCTACTTTTTTTCTCCTTATCCTTCCCTATTGTTTGCGTTTTTCCTTAAAGCCATACTCAGTAGCTAGGTAAACAATGTAGCTTTTAACATTTTTTAAAACGTTTTTTCTTAACAACGTTCCAACATAGTATAGCCATAAATATATTGTGGAGATTAAAAAAAACCCCGAAAGAAATCAATAAAGTGGTTGTTCCGCAGTTCTCTAAAAACTTCAGCCAATACTTCAGCCAATCCTATCGTTCGGTCCGAACGATAGGATTGGACAATCCAGCTGTCTGTCTGCCGCATTTCCTCACTGCTTGGATTGGCATTAATCCGCCCGGACACATTTTGGGGCAGAACATCTCAGAAGTGAAACTAGAAGTAGGACAGAGAGCCGGCTGTTAGCGCTTCCATTTTAAGATAAAAATACCAGAGTCCCCCGCAAAAAACACCTTTTCAGCTAGCAGAAAACTAAAAACGTTTGGAGGTGAAAAGAGGAAAAGCTGGGGGAACGTTTCTGCGGCTGGAGTTAGACTCTGCTTTGTCACCTTTGCAAACCGTGGTCCCAATATCCGTGGGAGGCTGGCGTGTGGATTTTACCCGACGGGAGGGGTGAGTTCGCCGAGACGTGTTTCTGTAAAATAGCTAGCGAGACCTCGTTTGTTTACAAACAGTAGTCGATCTGTTCCTGTTTGTTTATGTGTTGTATGTCTGATTTTGGGAAAGATTGTACTGAAATGTAAATTTCATCGTATCAGGACGCTGGTTCAATGACAAAGTTGATTGATTGATTGACTGATTGATTGATGCTCCATCAGGTGGTTTACCTGCTGGTTAAAGGCCTAACTAATCCTAACTAAAGATTCAGGACTCACCTTGTCCCCAGAGGCTGACGTGAGGACGAAGGTGGAGAAGACGGGCAGCTGGTACTTGGAGTTCAGAGGCCAGCTCTCCACAGAGACTCCCATCGGCAGGCAGAAGACCGGCACCGACTCGGGGAGAGGGAATGCCTCCAGGTCGGCCTCCGGGTACCGACTGATCAGACCTGCAGCACACACAGTCAGGTCACACCTGGAGACACAGTCATCTCACACCTGGCAGGATGTTTAACTGCAATTATGATGTAATGGTTCTTTATTGGTCCATATCCAACCTGTCTACAAGTGTGTTAGAGGCTGTATAAGGATATATCTAAACATTATTAAGATTTTTCAACTTTCTTGGTGGTTATATTCACTGAAAACTAAAAAAGGTTCTCTCCTTCTTCATTCTGGCCTGACTATCAGCTGCCAGACTGCTGGACAAACACCAGCCTACAGCTTATAAACCTAGATCTCTAGACGTGACCATTTAGGAGACCTAGGTTTAGCTTTCCTTCAGTAAAGGGAGAAATGTCACATCCAGAAAACTACTAACTAAATATCCTGTGTAAAAAACATTTAACTTGAAAACTGATTGAATTAGAAGAGAATAAGGAGTGGAAAATAACAAATCAGTTATAAAATAAAAATCTGTTGAACAGAACATCTAAGCCAAAGTTATAACATCATAAAAAATCAGGTTCTAATTAATAAAATCTGACACAAACAAATAAATCTGGACAAAATCTGTCTAAACATCAAAAGACAGTGAGACAAAAGAGGATGATGGTGTGTCCTCTGACTGACTGACACTCTCACTCTTTCGCTCGCTCTGAGTATTGACCCTTTGCACTTGTGTCAGCTGATCATGTGGGTTCACCATGGCGGATGGCAACAGTGAAAGTATGGAACGGAGAGCAAAAGTGGCAACTGAGGTTGTTTTTTTTACCAGTTTAGCCTGTCTTCTACTAGTTCAAGACCAGTTCACTTGTGGAAAGGTTTAACACACCTACGTGGGGCTCATAGAGAGCGGTGTTTACAAAAGTTAAGTGTTAGCTAGCTTCTGAACGTTAGCTTACGTTCTCCCTGCTGCTCTTCACCGATGTAAACATGTTGCAGACTTTGCCAGAATTCACCCTGCTGGATTTATAACATTATGTGATGAACAGCGTTCACTTTACACTGGAACTGATAAAAAAATCTTTTTTATTTGTCCAGATTTTTACCAGTTTTAGTGGCTGTCAGGGTCAACGGGTTCAGATGCTACTCTCACACGGGACAAGATGAGATAACTCATAACGGTGAAGTCATCAGGCTAAATAAATAACGTAATGTTCACACACGTAATCCTACATTGGAACAATATTATAATAATCAATAACTAACTTGGAATTCACTATAGTGGACAGTAACACACGTCCTCCATGGTGAAATAAAGGATTATCAATACGTAGTATAAACACATCACATTTATCATTTCAGGTCCATCACAGTTCACCCGTCTTCCTCCAGAAATATATGACCGTTATTCTTACACCTAATTCACACAGCGTCTGGAACGGTCCGGTTTCTGTGCAGCTTTCTTATGGACTGCTATTCACATCGCCTGCGGTTTGTGTGCAGAACGTCTCCGGCACTTTGCCTCCATGAGAGCACCAAATCTCGGTGGTTCACGCGATAACAACTACGTGTATAAACAGCAGCTGCTAAACGAAAGCTTCACTCGTCTTCTCGTACTATTGTTGATGATTATTTATTCACCAGGCTTGTTCCACAATGGTGAAGCACACTCTGTTTTTATATAGTTTAATGTTATGCTTAACTAGAAAAGATGCATTTGTTGCACAAATGCAAAGTTGGAATGCTGAAAGCTGAATGAGACAGCTGAAATTGTCCAAAACCAGCTGAAAGAAGCTCAAATGAGTGGAAATTTAGCTAAACTTTAAATATTTGCTGAAAATGTAGATTTGTTTGTTTAATGTAGCTTAAAGTTGTTAAACTTGAACAAATTTGTTGAAAATACCTGAATTGTTGAAATTATTGTACACATTTGCTGAAAAAGTGTAATTTAGCTGAAAAGATTGCTTAAACATGTGAAGAAAGCTTAAAAAACTGATTAAAAGCTTAATCTAAGCTGAACTGTGTAAATACAGTTCAATCAGTATAAGATAATTTAGCTGAAAAGATTGCTTAAACACTCAAATGGTTAGCAAAAGAAGAAAATAGCAAAAGGCAATAACTTGCAAAAAAGTTTACACCAGCAGAAAAGGTAAACATATAGTGGAAGAAATATTACAAGATTAGCTAAACAGTACATTGTAAGAAAGACTTTAAGGTCAAGCAGAATGGTAGAATATTAGTTAAAATATAATGAGGTTGAAAGTAGTTTAATTTTAGTTGAAAGCCTTAAAATATCTTAATTTTGTATTGTACTTCTTTGAATTAGCTGAAATGTGTTGAATTTAGCTTAAAGAAATTGTTAAAACCTCTAAAAAGCTGAACTTAAGCTAGGCTAAAGAGTTTAAAGACAGTTTAATGA
>SSNR01000220.1:83722-94949 GCA_006937965.1 Callopanchax toddi | reverse complement strand
GCCAAAAAACGCATTGAAAATCCCATTGAGGGCTGAAAAAAATACACCCCAAACCCACTCCTCTTCCAAAGCCTCCTGTGCGGACACACAATCACCTAGAGACTCCATTCAAAGTTTAAACGGGTCACAAGACTTTGGACTCTAACATTTGGAAGAACTGTGTTGATAGCTTTTACCATTTTCCTAAAATCGCGAGAGAAGTTTGATGAAGAAATCAGAATCTGACAGAAAAAATCCTCCTCGTTTACATGTAAAATGACAGGATTTGAGGGGGGGTTCTGGACCTATTAGGGCCATTTCTGAGAAAACCGTAGGTCCTACAGAAAAATGACTTATGTATTAAATGAAGCAGACAAATAAAGCTACCAAATTATATAAAAATCATGTCTGTACTCCAAACGGTTTGGGAGATACACGACGTTGTTTGTGAGGGAAGGACTTTTGTCAGACTGCTTCACTGTAGGTCATGTGACCTTAGAGGGTGACGAAGCAGATTTTTAAAAATTCTAATCACAAACAACATCGAATATTTCCTACACCGTTTGGACTACAGTCATAAATTTGACCTCTGTGATTGGGGATTTTTGTCTGCTTTCCGGTGAAGTGATTTTCATGTCTCTGTGACCTACGGTTGGCTCACAAGTTGCCAGTGAAGGTTGAGAGGAGCCACATAAAAAGGTCTCTTTTCAATGTTATTTCACCTGGATCTCTGCCTTTCAACATTTTGATGTCTTGTGAAATCGAATCGTCATTATTCGGCCATAAAACATAGGACACGCATGAAATTCGGGACTATTGACCATTAAAGCCTCCTGCTTCTAACGGTGTTTAAATTTTTCTGAGCGGTCTTATACTTTTCGAATGGGAACAGGTTGTTTGAGAAGAGTGATTTACTGTTTAAACAGCCATTTCTACATCAGTTCAGAGGCATGAGGCGTGCATGTGATCACTGCATGACAGGGAAATGGATCGTTCTGATTGGCTGATGCTGTTCTCATTCTTTCTAATGGAAGGGTTCAGATGACATTTGATTAGAGCAGTATCAGGCTGGAGCAGCAGCTGAGAGGCTGCCATTTCAACACACTTTAACCTAGAAACGTCATTCTTGGTTTAAAATAGTCATGGGACTTTGGACTACAATATATTGAGGAACCATGTTGATTTCACTGATGCCGCCGGTAGCACGCCCTCTCAAAGTTTCTTCAGGAACTTTTCTAGTTAAGTCTTATGTTGTTTCTTTGTCTTTTAAATATCCAAATCATGTTAACCTTAGCAACGTAGCTAAATATACCAGATGCACCTCACTGGCTCGCGTCTCATTTCCTGTATGGATGCAGATGTGGCGCACGGAAAAAATAAACTTGATGCAGAAGGTTAACGGAGCTCCACAGCCGCACTGGGGCCAATATGATTGCTCTGATTGGACTCAATGTATTTTCATCTTTGCGGAGGCTGTACGGAAACCAGACCACATCCATTCTGGAAGCGGTGTGAATTAACCGTAAGGCGGCAGTCCCATGAGTCCCATGGCGGTCCTATTGACCCTTTGCATGTGATGTCACATGCAATGGGTCAATAGAGTCAAAGATGGTGTCAAAATCTTGTTGTTAAAACCAGCAGCGAGTCTCTACTTTGTTCTGTCTGCCATAAACAGACGCAGCCATCAAAATGCTGCCTTCACAGACTGGTTATAAACTCAATCTCAAAACCCACAACTGATGTCTTCTACACAAAACAACAATGTAGAATAATGTAAAAAAAATTCTGTACATGATTTAGTTGCTGGAAAATCAACAAAATGCCCAATGGCAGCGCGGGCATCAGGATGAAGCAGCTGCTGTGTTTGTGTTCAACGGGCCAGCAGACATCCCACAAAGGAGCTGAAATGTAGCTTTTCATGTTCTGGATGAGCTTGTTGAACAAGTGAAGCGATCAATAACTTGTTGACCGATCACTCAAAGTTCTAATGCATTAAATATTCAAATTAACTCCTTCACTACGTGATTTACGACCATGATCGCAACTGTTTCAAATTTTCTGCTGATGTGTTTCTCTTTTGTCTGAAACTCCTGATCCAGTCCAGAACTCCTGATCCACAAACGTTGTGGAAAATGTGACATAATGGGACTCATTCTGGATCAGAACTTGATCCGAACCAGAGCAAACATACAAACTAATAAAATAACTGTTTGTGTGTGACTGAGATACTCACCAGCTTCAAACACCAGGGCGTTAGCTTTAGCCACAGCTCTCTTGTAGCACACGAACAGGGCTGGACCCCACTACAGCAACACAAACATCAACATCAACACAAACACACAGCTTGACCAACAAGGTTCTACTTATTGTAGCTGGAGTTCATCTAATCCTGACAATGACAACCTGAACTCAGTGGTTCTACAAATCTACAAGTCATCACCCTACCACAACAGCATCTGTTACCATGGAGACAGACGGGAGGTTTACAGCATCTGTTACCATGGAGGCAGACGGGAGGTTTACAGCATCTGTTACCATGGAGACAGACGGGAGGTTTACAGCATCTGTTACCATGGAGGCAAACAGGGGGTTAGATAATCTGTTACCATGGAGGCAAACAGGGGGTTAGATAATCTGTTACCATGGAGGCAGACAGGGGGGTTAGATAATCTGTTACCATGGAGACAGACGGGAGGTTTACAGCATCTGTTACCATGGAGGCAGACGGGAGGTTTACAGCATCTGTTACCATGGAGACAGACGGGAGGTTTACAGCATCTGTTACCATGGAGGCAAACAGGGGGTTAGATAATCTGTTACCATGGAGGCAAACAGGGGGTTAGATAATCTGTTACCATGGAGGCAGACAGGGGGGTTAGATAATCTGTTACCATGGAGACAGACGGGAGGTTTACAGCATCTGTTACCATGGAGGCAGACGGGAGGTTTACAGCATCTGTTACCATGGAGACAGACGGGAGGTTTACAGCATCTGTTACCATGGAGGCAAACAGGGGGTTAGATAATCTGTTACCATGGAGGCAAACAGGGGGTTAGATAATCTGTTACCATGGAGGCAGACAGGGGGGTTAGATAATCTGTTACCATGGAGACAGACGGGAGGTTTACAGCATCTGTTACCATGGAGGCAGACGGGAGGTTTACAGCATCTGTTACCATGGAGACAGACGGGAGGTTTACAGCATCTGTTACCATGGAGGCAAACAGGGGGTTAGATAATCTGTTACCATGGAGGCAAACAGGGGGTTAGATAATCTGTTACCATGGAGGCAGACAGGGGGGTTAGATAATCTGTTACCATGGAGACAGACGGGAGGTTTACAGCATCTGTTACCATGGAGGCAGACGGGAGGTTTACAGCATCTGTTACCATGGAGACAGACGGGAGGTTTACAGCATCTGTTACCATGGAGGCAAACAGGGGGTTAGATAATCTGTTACCATGGAGGCAAACAGGGGGTTAGATAATCTGTTACCATGGAGGCAGACAGGGGGGTTAGATAATCTGTTACCATGGAGACAGACGGGAGGTTTACAGCATCTGTTACCATGGAGGCAGACGGGAGGTTTACAGCATCTGTTACCATGGAGACAGACGGGAGGTTTACAGCATCTGTTACCATGGAGGCAAACAGGGGGTTAGATAATCTGTTACCATGGAGGCAGACAGGGGGTTAGATAATCTGTTACCATGGAGGCAGAAAGGGGGGTTAGATAATTTGTTACCATGGAGACAGACAAGGGGTTTACAGCATCTGTTACCATGGAGGCAGACAGGAGGGTTAGATAATTTGTTACCATGGAGACAGACAAGGGGTTTACAGCATCTGTTACCATGGAGGCAGACAGGGGGGTTAGATAATCTGTTACCATGGAGGCAAACAGGTGGTTAGATAATCTGTTACCATGGAGGCAGACAGGGGGGTTAGATAATCTGTTACCATGGAGACAGACAGGGGGGTTAGATAATGTGTTACCATGGAGGCAGACAGGGGGGGTTAGATAATCTGTTACCATGGAGGCAAACAGGTGGTTAGATAATCTGTTACCATGGAGGCAGACAGGGGGTTAGATAATCTGTTACCATGGAGCAGAGGTGTGACCAAGTCACTGATTTGCAAGTCACAAGTAAGTCACAAGTCTTTCCAGTCAAGTCTCGAGTCAAGTCAGAGTCAAACACAATCAAGTCCAAGTCAAGTCCAAAGTCATCGACGTGCAAGTCCAAGTCAAGTCCAAGTCCTTAACATTGAATTTTCAAGTCATAATCGAGTCATCTGACCAATTATAATTTAATGATCGTTTTAATTAATGATTTCTAGATAAATCTCTCTCATGAGCTGAAACTGAAACATGAAACATTTTAAGATCAGTTCAAATGTTTTAACTTCATGTTTCTCATGAACGTCTCAACCTGAACATTTCATGTCTAAATGTCAGATGGACGATCCTCCATCGTGGACACCTGTCTCTCAGAAGGACACCTGTCTCTCAGAAGGATACCTGTCTCTCAGAAGGGCACCTGTCTCTCAGAAGGGCACCTGTCTCTCAGATGGACACCTGTCTCTCAGATGGACACTTCCTTAGTTTGGTCTCTAGATCTTTGGCCTTGGCTAGATGTTCAATATTGTAAGAAAATATTACAAACAATGTACAAAGCTAATAAAAAAATACCTGACCAAACGTTTTTTTAAGTAGTTATAATTTTAAAAGAACTGAAGTCTTTTTTCAGTTTTATTAAATAAAATAACAATTATTACTTAATGTTAAAGCTGATCTGATGATCAGTTTGCTGCTGACTGACGCTGAGAGGCAGCAGGTAGAGGAGACACCTGGTAAGAGCATTGATCATGTTGTTTATAGATTTAGAGCTTTTGTCCATTTGGGGGGTCTTTAGCAGGACAAAGAACTCAGTGAGCTGGACCAGGGTCTGACCTAACCTGGACCAGGGTCTGACCTAACCTGGACCAGGGTCTGACCTAACCTGGACCAGGGTCTGACCTAACCTGGACCAGGTCTGACCTAACCCGGACCAGGGTCTGACCTAACCCGGACCAGGTCTGACCTAACCTGGACCAGGTCTGACCTAACCCGGACCAGGGTCTGACCTAACCCGGACCAGGGTCTGACCTAACCCGGACCAGGGTTTGACCTAACCCGGACCAGGGTTTGACCTAACCCGGACCAGGTCTGACCTAACCCGGACCAGGGTCTGACCTAACCCGGACCAGGGTCTGACCTAACCTGGACCGGGTCTGACCTAACCTGGGAGATTGATGCTCCTTATCAGATCACTGGTCATGATTTTCAGAAGCTCAGATCTTAACTTGATAAAAAGTTGTTAAAGTGCCCATGACTCCATATTTAAATCACTTTATATTAAACAGGTGTAATCTTTGATGCCTCTAGATCAGCGTTGCACCATTATAACTCAAAATACGCTGTAATTATTTCCTAACGAGCAACTCAGAGATCAGAAGAAAGCGCCGCCTTCCGGTTCTGCTGGGTTTCTCCTTATTTGGCAGCCTGACACTTCTGCTGCAGCAGGGGGCAGTGTCGTCACGTGAAAGAGAAACGAAAATGAAACTAAACACTACACGGTCTATGGGCAATGGCGGCGGCACTGCCTCGCTCCAGTTGTCGTGAACGTGCATGTGGGAGGAGAATTGACCATATCAGCAAGTCCGGATCACTATGACCTCATAGCGGGCTGGAGTGAAAAAAACTGTTTGAAACCTGGGTCTGAAATCTGGAAGAGCTTCTCACTGGCTGTACTAGGAGACTGATGGACGCCGTTTTTTGCTCTTTCTGGCAGGTTTAAGGTGAGAACTCAACGTTGCAACATGATAGATAAGTCAGAAAACATGGAAACCGATGTCATGGGCACTTTAATAATACTTTGAGTTTTCTCTCTTGATCCACTAAATCCACTCTGTTCATCTGACTAGCCTAGCATACTCACCTCTCTGACTGCAGCACACAAGGAATATTTGGACTACAGCCAATCAGAGGGAGGACCGGATCCGGATTAGTTTGTGACCAACGAGTCACAGAGTGTCTCCAGAGCTCTGGTTCTTTCATTAAATCCACCTTGTCATTGTGAGTCAATGTGGGGTCCAGACAGGCAGGGCCGGGGCCTCAGGGGTGGTGCTGACCACCCTTGAGATCTGATTGGCCACCCTGCCTGATCACCCCCAGCAGAGCTGTCAGTCAATTTTTGCATATTATATTGAATAGTTTTGTGGAATGTTTTGCCAAAATCCACAAAAACAGACACATGAGCTGTCCTAATCTCTGATGTTTTGTTAATAATCTGCAGAAACTGCAGTAATTCTACATTATTATTATTAGTTTGATGTTTGAAAGCTCATTCATAGGCAGACGATGTATTGATGTACTAAAATGTTCATTTGTGGTCTACTGATTGTGTTCTCCATGATTTTGAATCTGCTGCATAGTTCTTGCATGGTAAACAGATCCATGTGTTTTACTTCAGTAAATAAATGAATTAAAATAATCAAAATGTTGGTAAAATAATCAAAATGTTGGTCTGCTGTTTAAGACTGCAGAACATTTAAATACAATTGACTTTTTAGTGGGCCACCCTTCTATCATCTTTGCCCCTGCCTCCATAGAGAAAAGTTCTAGACCCGCCCCTGCATCAGCACGAAGATCAGCTGCTGTTTAGTTTCACTTTAGCAGCAGGTCGCTCTGCTGGCTCTCATGAAGCAGAGAGGTTACAGACTCCTCCGGATCGTGGACTTCTGAATAGAAGGGGTCCTTTAGGATCTGAATTTGAGTTCTCCTGGTTTAATGTGTGTCTGCTGCTGAACTTCAGAGACACGTTCAGCGTCGGAGAGTTTCTCCTGCGATCAGCTGATCGCTGCGGTGCGAGGGAGATTTTTAGCAGCGCCAGTGAGGGATGAGGCCGCATTTGAGCCAAATAAGTCTGATCTAGAGCCGTTTTCAGTGCTAAAATATCAATTATCTTCAAGTCATCATCAAGTCAACACACGCAAGTCGAGTCAAGTCGCAAGTCATTGACGTTCAAGTCCGAGTCAAGTCGGGAGTCTTTCAAGATTTTACCAAGTCGAGTCAGAAGTCATCAAAATGATGACTCGAGTCTGACTCGAGTCCAAGTCATGTGACTCGAGTCCACACCTCTGCCATGGAGGCAGACAGGTGGTTAGATAATCTGTTACCATGGAGGCAGACAGGGGGGTTAGATAATCTGTTACCATGGAGGCAAACAGGTGGTTAGATAATCTGTTACCATGGAGGCAGACAGGGGGGTTAGATAATTTGTTACCATGGAGACAGACAAGGGGTTTACAGCATCTGTTACCATGGAGGCAGACAGGGGGGTTAGATAATCTGTTACCATGGAGGCAGACAGGGGGGTTAGATAATCTGTTACCATGGAGGCAGACAGGGGGTTAGATAATCTGTTACCATGGAGGCAGACAGGGGGGGGGGGTTAGATAATCTGTTACCATGGAGGCAGACAGGGGGGTTAGATAATCTGTTACCATGGAGACAGACAAGGGGTTTACAGCATCTGTTACCATGGAGGCAGAGAGATGAGGTTGCCATTATTTGTTACCATGGAGAACCAGCATGCCTTCATCTCTGACACCACGTTGTTCTTAGCTCTGTGATTCCTCTCTACTCTTCATGTCTGGCTGCCTGTACTCACTACTCACCATGCCTGTGTTGAGGTTCTTGTCGACTCGACAGAAGGTGTGCGGTGCCACTTCCCCCTTGCTTGGCAGCAGCAGTGTGATGTCGGTAACGCCCAGTGTGTGGAGGCCCTGTGAGTCCAGCGCCCGGCGGTACGTCAGGAAGACGCGGTGAGCAGTGGGTGTGCCGCCTGAGCTGAGGCTGGCGGAGCGGCTGTAGGGTGTGGTCTCGATGACGTACCATCCCTGTTTCAGCTGCTCCTTCCCCTCGTACAGAACCCTGCAGGGAGGTGACACAGCCTGATGCAGCTGGACATAGTGAACTCCAGACTGACCCCTGGAGGTCAGGAAGTGGAAACATGACTCCTATAAATCTGCCGTCTGAAAAAGTCCTTCCTGGTCAGTCATTAGATTCATTTAGTCACACGTTAACTACTCTGAAGTTAGTCTGTTTCTGATTCCAGCTGTGAAACAGAAAGAGGAAGTGTCCTTTCAGAATAAAACACAATGATGTCTTATTCTAAAACATGTAAACTAAAAATTATGACTTCAATAATTTCTGACTGACTGGCTGAATCTCTCACCACAACATCCATCTCCTGATACATTTCAATCAGCTTTTCTCTGGTTTGCTTGGAGGTTCTTTTGTCTTCATGCTGTGATGGTAGCAGGAACACTATTAACCAGTGAATGGACCTTACAGGTGTCTTTATACCAGTGACTAACTGTGTGACTACTAGCACCAATAGGCAGGACCTCTGTTGAATTAGGTCAGTTACTTAAAATGACTGTCAGTCACTCTGTTGTTTGATTAAATTTGAGCCATCTGCAGAGAATTTGCAAACAAGCTAGGTATCGCTAGCTATTTTACACAAACACGTCTCAGAGCTCTCACCCCTCCCTTATGCCGCGCCTCCCCCGGAAATAGGACCGCACATTGCCACAGTAACAATAGTCTGGGTCTGGTCCCGCGTTGGTCCGGGACCAGGTCAGTTCAGACAGGGTCGGTTCAAACGTCCATGCCTGACCATGCCCTGAACCTTAGTGTCAGAGTTTATTTCAGTCATGAGGCTAGATATTTGGTGTAATCTGATCTCAGTTTAGCTTGTTTTCATCAATTCTTGCTGCTGGGTCTAAACTGTATGGCTGTGGACCTTCAGGATTTAAAATAAATGCATTTTCGTGTTCAGGATCTGACGCCTGGTGCTGCTGAGAACCCAAGTTAGAGCAGTAATATCACCTTTTCCTTTTGTGTATAGCCCTTTTTTCAATGAATATCTAAAGTTTAGACCTGTTACAACATAAGGGCTTCAACATGTGATTAATGTGGAAGGTGCCCTTTAAAAAGGAAGCAGTCTGATGGTCTCACCCCAGGTCCAGTATAGGTGGTTTGTCCCGTCCTCGGCGGTAACACAGGTACAGGTGAGGGTTGTTGATGAGACCAGCGCTCAGCTCGGCCGAGTGGCCCCCGAGGGTCTTCTCAATGCAGGTGAAACCTTCTGGTACATCCTCCCCAAGACCTCGAGCGATCACCACCAGGTCTGTCACCGGCTCCGCTGCCCGGGCCGTCGAGGAAGACGGGGAGGAGGAGGTCTTGCCATCCTCATCCAGGGGCCTCCAGGGCCCCGTTGGGTGAAGACCTGCTACTACAAAGTAGTCCACCAGCTGGGGACATTTCTCCTCTGTCATGCCTCCGATTTGGCCTCCACTGCAGGAATAGAGACAACAAAACGTCACGTGACATACGCGTATCTCATCACTGCTTTCAAGAAACAGGATGGTAAAACTAAAGACTCCAGTCAGAGGTTCTACTGAGAAGAGACCTGCAGGAGGGCTGCTCACAAGTTAGCTTCTATGAACCAGCAACACCAGTAGAACCAGTAACACCAGCAACACCATTAACACCAGCAACACCAGTAGAACCAGTAACACCAGTAGAACCAGTAACACCAGCAACACCAGTAACACCAGTAGCACTCTGACTGAACTTGCTCTGAATCCGAGACAAGTCCAAAACCAGTCCTGATCCTGGACCCGACCTCCACAGTCTACCTCGTCCTTCGTCATCATTCCTTCCCGTCTGTGAGACAATCTGTCCCGTCATCAGTGTTGGGAGTAATGAGTTACAAAAGTAACTAATTACTGTAATGCATTGCTGTAACACGGTAATGTAAGGCATTACAGAAAAAAATCAGTAATATTTTACTCTGTACAAACACCAGTAACATGCGTTATAGTGCATGTTTAACCCAGAATGAAGTGGTGGGTTTTCCAGAGAAGAAACATCACTCAGTGCAGCAAGTCTGGTTCTGTCTGGTCCGAAGTTCATACGTGGTTCAGAACTTGGTCCAGAGGAAGAGCGAGCGGCCCGCGTCACACGCGCTCACGGCAACTAAGGCCTGTTAAGATATATGAGAGCAGCGCTCAGCAAACTGAAGCAAACTGAGAAGTTTCGTGATAAAGTCACTCTAACAGACTACGGCTGTCAGGATTCTTCAATCAGAAGTTGGAGAGTTTGTTCTCTTGAGCACAGAACAGCGAGGAGGAGCACAGAGAGGAGATCGAAGCAGACAGGTGGAGGTAGGAGTCAGACGAATGGAGCTTGTGCACAGAGATATATGTGTATAGATTTAAATATACTGTATATAGATATGATGGAATAATATACAGATGGATGGGTTTCTTTCCAGATAGTTGTATATCTATACATGTATCCATCACATCACTTTCCACTGAATGTGAATGAGCTCACTGAGTGTCATGAGCTACATTTAGATGGTCAAATCCATATTTACAGTTATTTTGGTGAGAGTAAAAGTAATGCAATAGTAGTGTAATGCCTTACATTTAAAAAACAGTAATACTGTAATGTAACAAATTACTTTAAAATGACAGTAACAAGTAATGAATGATGCATTACAGTTTTGAAGTAACTTGCCCAACATTGGCCGTCATCAGGAGGTGAAAGTGACAGAAGGGCGTAAATTAAACAGAAAGAAGGAAGTACAATGATGGGCGGGTCAAAGGTCAACTGGAAAACAGGAAGAGAACTGGCAGCCTGCTTCCTGTTCATCGATGACTTCCTATAATAATAATAACTTTAATAACTTCATTTATATAGCACCTTTCTCAGGCCAATGGCCACAAAGTGCTTTACAATAAAAACAATTATAAAAACACAAAGGATAAAACTTGATAAGAACATAATAAAACACAATGAAAACTTGATAAGAACATTATAAAACACAAAATAAAAACATGATAAGAACATGATAAAACACAAAATAAAAACATGATAAGAACATGATAAAACACAAAATAAAAACATGATAAGAACATGATAAAACACAAAATAAAAACATGATAAGAACATGATAAAATGCAAAATAAAAACATGATAAGAACATGATAAAACACAAAATAAAAACATGATAAGAACATGATAAAACACAAAATAAAAACATGATAAGAACATGATAAAACGCAAAATAAAAACATGATAAGAACATGATAAAACACAAAATAAAAACATGATAAGAACATGATAAAAC
>SSNR01000220.1:34330-80781 GCA_006937965.1 Callopanchax toddi | reverse complement strand
AAAAACTGAAGAAAGTCATTACAGTCGTTTTTAGAGGACACAGGTGCTGTAGGGGTCAAAGGTGAAACAAGAGAGTTTATGGTGGAAAACAGGACCTTAGAGTTCTTCTGATTTAAGGAAATGAGATCAGAGAAATATTCTTTATAGATTCATTTAAAGCGAGCCAGAGTTCTTTGAGGTGAAGTCTGTGAACCTCCAGTTTAGTGGATTTCCACAGACGTTCCACCTGACGACAGATTCTTCTGGATTTGCGAATAGTTTCATTAATACAAGGAGAAGGTTTTTTAAGAGGAGCAACAGAAGTTTTCAGGGGGGCCACTAAGTTAAGAATATCAGCACAATGTTGATTAAAACTCTGTGTAGCAGCATTTACATCAGAGCACTCACTCAGCAGAGATGGATCAAATAAATCACAGAACTTCTGAGCAGCGTCCTGTGTAAAAACTCTCTTTGTGATTAACTGAAACTGGGTCCAATGGGAAACTAAGGTTAAAAGATACACACCAGTGATCACTCACATGAGCATCAAAAACAAGCAAATCAGTGACATCGAGGCCCAGAGAGAAAACCAGGTCCAGGGTGTGGCCTTGTGTGTGTGTAGGACCAGAGACATGTTGAATGAAATTAAAAGAGTCAGTAATGGATAAAATCAGCTGCTGTGCTACAGCTAGAGTCATCCACGTGAATATTAAAACCTCCAATCATTAAAACTTTCTCAAAGCTAATAATAGAAGATAAAAACTCAGTCAAATCAGAGAGAAAAGCAGCAGCAGGACTGGGAGGACGGTAGATTAAAACACAATAAAACTAATTAAAAGAACCAACCTGGAGCACCTGAGACTCAAAGGAGGGAAATATCTCAGTGTCCACTGTCCTACATGAGCAGCTGTCCCGGTGCACTGTGGCCAGTCCTCCACCACGGCGGTCCACGCGTGGAGTCCCAGAGACTGAACAGCCGGGGGGACACAGCTCATTTAGGTGGACGAATTCCCCGTCCTCTGCCAGGATTCAGTAATGAAGAACAGGTCCAGACCTTCACTGGAGAAAAGTTCGTTCAGCGCAAAAGATTTATTAGCGATGGAGCGAGCGTTGAGCAGAGCGATCCGGAGCGGAGGTGGCATGATGACATCATCAACAGCTGATTGTCGGGGAACTGACAGCAAACAGCGGTGACGCTGTGACCTGTCAGCCCCAGCTGAGAAACGGGGATCCTGTCTGAAGTTTGAAGATGTTCTATTTTTATTAACATAACGGGTAGATGGAGTCTGAACCTGATGTAAATTATTAGGGTTTCTGCGTGTCACAGGAGAATAACGGAGTTCTGGTCTATGGTTAATGATAACAGGAATCTGTGACACATGCTGATGATCATTAACATGGGTCGGACTCACCGAACATCAGTTCAGGTCTCTTTTGGACGACATCAGTGTCAGATCTATGTTCATGGCCAGGAGGCGAGACCCTCCGTGGTTTGGGTGAACTCCATCAGACTTAAAAAGATGAGGGCAGTTTAAAAAGGTCAGGAAGTTGTCCACAAACGGAATGCCCAGCCTGCAGCAGTAGCCTTTCCGCCATGTGTGGAGCTGAAGAGCTCGGCTGCAGCGGACATCCCTGAAGCTGGGACAGGGCAGCGGGCCGGAGACGATGAGGCGATGGTCTGATTGTAGGAGAGTGTCAGTCAGGCGTTTGAAATCAGTTTTAAGCGTCTATGACTGCAACTTCCTCAAGTTGTTGTGTCCTACATGTAGGACCACAGATGAGGCTGAAGGATTCTGATCCAGCAGCAGTGGGATTTTGGAGTCGATATCCAGTACTCGTGCACCAGAATAGCAGAAGGATTTTGCTGCAGGTAGATGGACATGTCTCACCATCGAGTCCCCAATAATCAGAGCGGACTGAGCTGTACCAGGACTGGGGCGATCTGGGCTCAGCTGGTTTTGGACTGCAGTCTCCAGCGGAGGATGAACAGTTCTAGGCTGAGGGGCTCCATCAGGCTGGAGCTGAGGCTCAGCCTCATCCAAAATCAAATTGCAGGTTTCTGGATGACCTCTATGTGACCTCAGAGCTCACGAGGTGATGCTGACACAATAGCTCACCTTCAGAGTGACTCAACAGAAATACATAATACAGCCTGGTACTTAAAGGAGTACTACAGGTTTCTTTAATCAACACGTTTTCAGAAATCAGGACTGAAATAATAATCATGTTTATTTCTAGCTGTGTGGTTGAATGACCACCTTCATCTATATGGTCTTGGTCAGTGAGTGGAACCGGGGTCTGCTGGTGCACAGGTCCCCCCTCTGGTGCACAGGTCCCCCCTCTGGTGCACAGGTCCCCCCTCTGGTGCACAGGTCCCCCCTCTGGTGCACAGGTCCCTCCTCTGGTGCACAGGTCCCTCCTCTGGTGCACAGGTCCCTCCTCTGGTGCACAGGTCCCTCCTCTGGTGCACAGGTCCCTCCTCTGGTGCACTGATACCTCCTGATAACCTGAAGTCCAGCAGTGCCCCCTGCTGAAAGAACTAGGGTTGGGCGATGTGTACAATCGTCTGTCCAAAAATCCACGATGGGTGATTTATTTGTGTAGGTGACATGTTGACATACTTGCGGGTGGAGCAATGTAAACACACATGGACTGATTTGCCAAATTTGAACTCAAAAGTTAAAAAATGGAGGAACTAGTTGCCAAAAAACACAGAGTCCCGTATTTGGTATTATTTGGCTTTAAACCGGCTGCTTGTTCAGACCTACAGGTGGCAGCAAAGGTTTCAAACATCTAGAGTTTACCCTCTTGCCGAGTATGCTAAGCTAACACAGAGCTATCAGCAGCTGCTGCTCTGTCACTAAATCACCAGTGGAAGCTGGTGAAATGTTTTTGGGGTGGGGCGCATTATTGCAAGGCAGTTTTCAGATGCGCAAAAACCACATCTCACCACTAGAGCAGAGAATAAAGCAAAATATTTTCATCTGACTGAAAATGTTGCTGGTAAAAATCCCTACCACCAGTTCACTATAAATGTGGTGCAGTTGTGGCACACACAGTTTTGGCCTAATTATACACATCAAGCAGTAAATAAATCATAAGGGGACCTTAAAATAATATAAATATAATCAGATACAAATAACAATAAAAAACAACCACAGTGTGGTCACAACAGAAGTTGTAAGAGGTTCAGGGAAAAAAACAACCTGATCTACACAAGGTCAAAAACAATATTCACAATTAAGTTTGTACAGCTTTCTACTGACACTACAAACCTATAAATCCATCTCTAACTAACACAGTCAGATCATTAATGTTACAGTTCAGACTAAAAACACTAACCAAGCAAGTCATGACACTCAGCTCAACTAATGAAGTGAATTTGTAATGAACGCGGCACGAGTTTGGACCCAGAACGAGACCCGGACAACAGGGATGAAACAAAAAGAGTCTTTTATTGAAGAAAGGGGAAAAGGTGAGGTGGAAAACGGCTGTGAGCCAGATCAGAGTTCGTCCGGAGGGTAACGAGGAGGAGTGGGCTCCAACAGGATCTTAGTCCGACTGAGGGGAGAGAAACGGGACAAGGAGGTGAGTAGAATGAATAAGGAGTGGGTCTCACCACTGAGGGTAGGGGTAAAGTCCGTAATCCAATCGGGGTGGTCAGAGACGGTCCGGTTCAGAGACGAGGCAGGCAGAATCCAGAGGGGGCAGGCAGAAGCGGAAATCCAGTAACAGAAGGTAAGTCCAAAATCCAAGAATATCCAAAACAGGGTCTGGCAGGGAGTAGGCTAGAGGCGGTGGTCAGGGAACAAAGAACTGTGGTCAGGAACAAGAACAGGACTTAGACTTAAGAAGGCTTGAAAGCTGCGTGGTAACAACAACAGACGATCTCGCACTGAGTGGCTGTGGGACTGTGGTATATATAGTCAGAGGGACAGGTGGAAACAATGACAGGCAATCAGGGACAGAGAAAGCAGGAGCAGGGCAAGCAGGTGAGGGAGGGGCAGAGAGCAGGAGCCGGATCCATGACAGAATTAACAACAAAATAAAGTCAAATCCACTGATATGTCCCATGAGAATAAACTAAAATTACGATTTCAGACCAGTCACAAAACTCTCATAGGCCGCTTTGACATCAACAGGAAAAGTAACAAAAAACCTCCTCAAAACGTGCTAAACTACATGAACAAAGTATTCAATCAACAGTATAAGTGGTCCACTAACATTCGGCCACAACGATAACAAAGACATGTTGCTATTTAATAAATAAAATCACTTATCAGGACTTAGAACAGCTAGACTCTGCCATTAGCTCATAGGTGTTTTTGAGTAAATATCCATTTAGTTTCCCTCATGATAACTCCACGAGCTACTTAGAGCTTCCAGGTCAACGTCCTGATCTGAGCTGAGACTCCGGTCTTCTGCGCATGCTTCGGTCACTAAATTCTGCACCACAAGGCTCTCCTATACTTTGTATTGGAGGGGATTCCAGTGCCCATGCACCAGTTATAGCGTAGGTCCATGGTCAAGATTTGTGCGCCTGAAGCATGAACAGAAGACCCCAACGAAACAGGAAGTACATCACATGACCTTTCAGAGAACATTTTAAATCTACACCTAAATGCAGATTATACTTAGCACGTTTATAGGGTGACCAAATATCCTCTTTCACCTGGACAAGTCCTCTTTTCACGTTCTGTCCGGAGTGTCCGGGGGTGTGGGGGGTGGGTGTGTCTGTGTGTGTGTTTCAGAGATCAATGAAAATGTCTGTTGTTTTATCGTTTTTCACTAGAAATAAGCATGTACTTAAAGTAACTGGTGCGAATACAGTAGGGATGCACCAAAATGAAAATTCTTGGCCCGAAACCGAAAACCGTAAATGAGGAAGTCCAGGCCAAAACCGAAACACCGAAAGAAATGATTCTGTCAATTATTAGAACCATAGCATTATGGCTGCTGTACTATCCTCACTAAAATCAAGGCATTGCAATGAATCAATTACAAAACCATGAAAACAATGATGAGGAGGGAAAATACTGTCTGTAACTTGGAGAAGCCTCTGTCTGACGATGTGACAGCAGCAGCCCCAACAGGGAGGGAAAAAACAAAAAAACAACACTCTGGTTCAGGTCTGACTCGGGTCCACTCAGGGCTGGACTGGGACGGAAAAACGTCATGGCAGCCCAGCGTGATCTTACAGGTGATGTTCAGTTTCTGTCGGGGTGCTTGAGGGCTGTAAGCCGTGTCACGCGCGTGTATGCCACGTGTCACGCGCGTGTATGCCACGTGTCACGCGCGTGTATGCCACGTGTCACGCGCGTGTATGCCACGTGTCACGCGCGTGTATGCCACGTGTCACGCGCGTGTATGCCACGTGTCACGCGCGTGTATGCCACGTGTCATGCGCGTGTATGCCACGTGTCACTCTGAGTCACGCACCGTTCCAACGCTCTGCAGCGGGAGGAGAAACGAGCTGCTGTGTAGACGACTCGATGTGGTCCGGTCCATCTCAAAATCATGAGCAGAGACAGTGAAATAAGTCTGCACCACAGACATGCTGCTCTGATCCTTTTCTCGTGTGCTGGCTGCGCTATTTGCTCGTGACATCACACGTTTCGTGAACCTGAGTTCCACACCTGTAGAACCTAAGTTTCTGACTTGTAGAACCTGAGTTCCAGACTTGTAGAACCTAAGTTCCTGACTTGTAAAACCTGAGTTCCAGACCTGTAGAACCTAAGTTCCAGACTTGTAGAACCTAAGTTCCAGACCTGTAGAACCTGAGTTCCAGACTTGTAGAACCTAAGTTCCTGACTTGTAAAACCTGAGTTCCAGACCTGTAGAACCTAAGTTCCAGACTTGTAAAACCTGAGTTCCAGACCTGTAGAACCTGAGTTCCAGACTTGTAGAACCTGAGTTCCAGACCTGTAGAACCTGAGTTCCAGACTTGTAAAACCTGAGTTCCAGACCTGTAGAACCTGAGTTCCAGACTTGTAGAACCTGAGTTCCAGACCTGTAGAACCTGAGATCCAGACCTGTAGAACCTGAGTTCCAGACCTGTAGAACCTGAGTTCCAGACTTGTAGAACCTAAGTTCCTGACTTGTAAAACCTGAGTTCCAGACCTGTAGAACCTAAGTTCCTGACTTGTAGAACCTGAGTTCCAGACCTGTAGAACCTAAGTTCCAGACTTGTAAAACCTGAGTCCCTGACCTGTAGAACCTGAGTTCCAGACCTGTAGAACCTGAGTCCCTGACCTGTAGAACCTGAGTTCCAGACCTGTAGAACCTGAGTCCCAGACCTGTAGAACCTGAGTCCCTGACCTGTAGAACCTGAGTTCCAGACCTGTAGAACCTGAGCTCCAGACCTGTAGAACCTGAGTTCCAGACCTGTAGAACCTGAGTCCCTGACCTGTAGTACCTGAGTTCATCCTCGACCCCTAATATACGTTTCTAAAACCTCTACTTCTCCAAACAGACCTTCAGTCCATGCAGCCCACAGCAGCGGTTTCAGCACAAATAGCTGATTTCATCACAGCCACTTCTCTTTTTCAGACCCTAAAACAGGCTGGAAATCCCAGAGAAGAGCAGCAGGTCACTTAGAGTCAGACGGTATGAGACCATCTCTTCTGCCTTTGCTCTGGTTGTGCGTATAGCCACACACATTCTGTCCATTTGAATCATAACAACAACACAAACCCACCATAACACCACTAAACATGGCTGACCATGTGGATCGACTCCTGAACGGGAACTGTTCACCTGTTCACTTGAGGGCTTCACAAACTGTAGATGCTTTTAAATAAAACCTAAAAACTAGGGCTGTCAGAGTTAACGCGTTTTTAATGCGTTAACGCAAAGCCCCCTTTAACGTGTTAATTTCTTTAACGCCAGGCTTCTGTAGTTTTACTTTGTGCATGTATGCACGTACAGGTCTAGCGAGGCATGCAGAGCCCTCCTCCCCCTCGCCAAAACTAGAAAGTTTTCAGCGGAGACGCCTGGACAATCCTACATCCAGTAAACTTTCGAGCCATAACCAGTGACGGACTGGCAATCAGGAGAACCGTGAGATTTCCTGGTGTCCTGGCTGCTAATGTGGCCCGCTCAGTGATTGCTGACGGTCAGGATGTGCTTGATAAATAAATAAACAAACCGTCATGCGGCTCATCAGGGCATCTGCCCTCCTGACCTTTTTTTAGGTCTCTCCCGTTCTGCTCCACCTTCCTTTCCTCTTATCCTGTCCATCTTGGTCAATTTTGCCTAAAGGTGTGGTGACGCGCGCACTCTCAGGTCTGCAGGCTGGCGGAGGGGGAGCGTGTTTGAGCGCTTTGACTGACACTTTGACAGAGAGAGGAGGAGCCGTCTTTGTGACCCAGCTTTGCTGCGTTTTTGTAGCTTTAGGAGGGCAGATGCCTGATGAGCCATGAGGGATTGTTTATTTATTTATTAAGAACGTCCTGATCATCGGAATAATCACGGAGCGGGTCAGGTTTAGTGGCCAGGACACCAGGAAATCCCGGTTCTCTGGATTGCCAGCCCGTCACTGGCTATGCTGTGGAAAGTTTACTGGATGTAGGACTGTCCAGGCGTCTCCACTGAAAACTTTCTAGTTACTCCAACGAGGAGGAGGGCTCTCTGGATCAGCTGCATGCGTCGCTAGACCTGTGCGTTTGTACGTGCGCAAAGCAAAACTACAGAAGCTTGCGAGTTAATCGCGTGTTAAAAAAATTAACGCCATTAAAGGGGGCTTTGCGTTAACGCGTTATATTTGACAGCCCTACTTTAAACGCATCAAAGAACAGAAACCTGCTCCAGTGGTGGAAGGAGGATGAAAAGAGACTCCCCTCCCTGGCTGTTGAGGCAACATCCTGCTACATGTACCTTCTGAACATTTGTTCTCAGCAACAGGGATGATTGTAAGCAAAAACAGCTAACCTCACCAATGAGCAACACATTCCTCCACAGCAGGCATCACCACATGGCGGTCCGATCCCAGACCCAGATTTGGTTCTGTCCGGACCAGGAAAATCCAGAACCCGGTTCTGGGGAGGGGGGCGCATCTGAGGAGCCACAAGGGCCCGCGGTTAGCTTGCCACCTGACATGCCCCCTCCCCTCAAACTGGACCTCACCATGTGTGGTTTGGTTCTCGGTTCGGGTTGGAGGAGGTATCGACGAGCGCCGTGCGAGTCGTGCAATGTGATAGCCCCTTGGTAGAGCTCGTGTAGACGCTCTGTGTGTCAACAACACTTGGACTGCTATCTGGGGTACTCTGGCGTTTCCTGGTGGTCTGACGTGCCATTTGGGCCGACAGTCTTGACCCTTTTTAAAATTCATACTGGATCTGATCGGTCCATTAAACCATTAGATCAGCGGGTCCACTGACACTCAGTGCGTTTACATGCACATCTAAGTCGCGCTAGATCGGTCTAGGTCGATCTTATGTTAATAAACTGGGAGCCTTTATCCTAGTTTACACGTCTGTTAGAAAACCGAACTCTTAAATGAAGTTCGCTCCACTCCGCTACGATAGGGGGCGACATGCGCCCTTTCCTGTCGGTGTTCTGCCACTTGTTTTCTTAGCGTTTAAAAACTCTTGTTCTAAACGCTTCTATCGGTCACAAATTTGATCGGGCGTCTTCGTGTACCAAGAGCTGGCAAGCTGTCCGTTTGTATTTGCTGCTGTCGTCTTTTACCGCTACTGATTTGTTCGTATTCCCACTTCCGTGGTGTCGTCACTGCCGGAGGAGGAGCGCCCAGACAGCATTAGCTCGACTAAGCTGTTTACATGGAGGAGGAAGTCGAGCTACAACCGCATTATCTGGGAGCTTTAGCTCGATTAGATCCAGTTCGACTTCAGCCGGACTAACGTGTTTACATGCAGTTTTAAAAAACCGACTTGAGTCGATTTAAGGCAATAATTCGGTTTTCTTTACTGCATGTAAACGCACTGAGTGTTAAAGAGCATATTTTAAGTTTTTTTTTAAAAATTATTCTGATAAAACTCTGTCCAAAAATACTATTTGAAATGTTTATTGAGGGTATTTTGTTTTACAATACATTTTTTTAAACCATTTTTCTAGTCAAAAGTGCCCCTTTTTGCAAAGCTTCTAAAAACGCTTTTTTTTTCATATGTGGACCTGTGACGTCAGCTAAGGGAGCTCCTAGCTAGGTGGCGCTGCTTACAGTGTTGTCAGATGTAGATAAATAAAGTATCTGTAGGATAATTTAACACTCTGTACGATCAATAATCCCATAAATATGATCATTTGAGCCCTTTGTTGTGTGGAGTTTGTATAACAGATGCTTGTTTTAATCATTGTGTAGATTTTTTAAAGCTAAACTACTTTAACATCTCAGACTGGCACCGCTCTAGTCTGCCAGCTGCCTGCTCGCTGTCGGCGATGAGTTGTTAGTTTTAGGTTAGAGCGCTCTTTAATCCAGTCGGTGTGTATTCATTTTAATCAAAAATACTAAATTATATTTATTATGTTTGTGATGCCAATCGCCAGTCTGTCAGGACACTGAGTCAACAACGGGACGGCTTCCTTACCGGTACGGTGACTTCTGTTTGGAGACGAAAAACTCCGGCGGTCCTGGTCTAGTCCAGGACTGGATGTGATGGAGTCCCACATACCGACGAAAAACATTCAGTGTGACTCTAAACATGCGCCATTACTTCGATCCATTCACCGGAACCGCTGTTAGCACGCAGCAGCTAACAGGAGCTAACGGGGAGACTTGAGTCTCGTTTCCATGCCAGGTTTGGTACGGTTCGTGGTGGGTCGTAATCCGGTACCGATCCACGATTCATGAGAGCATTTCCTTCAGCTGTCTGACCCTCACCTGGCTGGCGGGGTACAGTAAATCCATGCCGCGATGCTCTCCAGAGGGGCTTCCCGTTCCCAGCGGGGCTACCAAGAGGGTCTTCTCGGCGGGGTTTCCAGCCTGACCCGACACTGTTTTGGTCAGCCTCGAACCATTTAGCTGCATCCTGTGAAACTTTTTATAAACTCTTTCATTTCTTAACAATCCACCTGAACGCAGCTCAATGTTTGGAGCTCTGATGATCAAAACCTGGTGCTAAACGCTGGTATTTTACCCAGACCCGAGTGAGGAGGTGGGTCACGGTCTACAGCTGGACCGACAGGGTACAGCCTTACAGGACGGATTGTTTTTATCTTTTTTTTTTTTTATCTTAATAAAATAACTTCTCACTATAGTAATAAAGTAATAAAATAACGGCACTCTGGGGGTTTGTTTTGCTCGTCACAAGTAGTGATCAGTGGATCAGTTTTCTATATAGAGAACGAACGGTCTCCCTGAACTGTCGTCACTTCCGGTTTGGTGAAAAAATTGACAATTCTCACAAAAACGAATCCAAGAGCCTAAATAAGCTGAATTTGTGTAAATTTTTATTCAGAAAAAGTTTCTATTATATTTCTCTAAACATTTGTTTAAGGGAGTGTCTAACTTAAAATATGCTCTTTAAACCTCAGAGTAACAGTTTGTTTCTGATGGTCTGAGCGGCCCATTGGTTATTTTCTCTAATGACTCACCAAGAGAAACAGCATGACAGGAAGTTCAAGGAATATTTGGATCATTCTGAGTGGCGTTCTATTAGATATTTAAAGTGATAATATGCAACTTTTTCATATTTTTAAATCTTTTCCTTGAGCCAGTCTGTGCTAATCTGACCCTTTACAGAGTTAATGAAAAGTCACTTAGCCCCATCTGGTGATTAGATCCAGAATACCACGACTGCAAAATCTCCGTCGCCGTCACGGTACCCAGGAAGTCACGTGTCTCATGAGGGTTAGGCTAACCCAATGTGGCTAGCTGTTATGCTAGCTCTGGAGTGTTTTTAGCTCATGATTCCTGATTTTTTTCCATCTCTCCCTGCTTGAACACAGCTGATTTCTTTGAAGGAGTAAATAACCGCTCCTGTAGAAAGCTATGAAGGCTGAGGAGACATTTCAACAGGTAGATTTAGGCGTTTAGAAGCTGAAACAATATGCTAACTTGTGTAAAGCAGTGATTTAAAACGGACACCAAAGGGAGCCCAAAACTAGCAAAACTGCATATTATCACTTTAACTCAATACGCATTAATGACATCACTCAAAGTGGGTAGAGTTTATAGAAGCAGGAAAGAGTGTTCTGATCAGGAGACCTGAAGGTCCCACTGATGTGTGAGAACGTTATTTACTGTGAGTAAGTCTCTATAATTTAGCATGAGACTGTTAAGTTTATTTCAACCAACATCTGAATAACACTTTTTTACTGCAGCAGCATAAACTCCATCAGCTAAACGTTGGTGTAGATTCTCAGTCATCCAGCTGACGATCATCTTAAAGGTCCCATATTATCTCAAATCCACTTTCTAAAGATCGTTCTAACAGTCATATACAGTATGTATGACTAAAACGGTTTTATGCTAAGTCGTAATTAACTCACCGGTAATGTAGCATCAAACTCACAGCCTGGGAAATGTATTTGCTGCAGCAACAAGAAAAACTGTGTGGAACACAAACAGTGCTAAGATTCAACAACTATTACATATTGAGGTGACAGATTTAGTTGTGGCGCCTAATGGTCTGTAGTGGAGCTGAATCAACCTATCAGAAAAGGAGCTCTGCTGTCTGACATCTTAGATCAAGAGTTGTTTTAAACACCTGAAAATCAGCCATTAATTTATGTTTATTCATTTAGGAGACACTGTTTTCCCAAGCGACTTACATACATTATAACCTATCTGGCATCTGTGGGGGAGACCGGAGAACCTGGAGGGAACCCACCACGCACAGGGAGAACACGCTCCACGCAGAAAGGCCACAGCCGGATATGAACCTACGACCTTCTTGCTGTGAAGCAAAAGTGACCTGTAGCAGCGTCTCTCTTCATCCGACTAGCCAAAGTTATTCCAATCAGATGACTACTTCCTGTTTCTAGAGACTCCACCCACTTTGAGTGATGTCACCGGTAGGTGTGGTCCTTCTGGAAGATAAATAACTGATAGAATGACCCTGATGACCTTGACAACCTTCATGACCCCGATGACCCTGATCTGTCCGTTCTAATCTGTAACGCTGTCCTCCTTCACTTTTGAAAACAGGGTTTTATTCTCGATCAATCCTCCAGAGTAAATAAAGGTTGCCTCAAAATAAAAACATGTCTGTATTTTATTATGTATCTAAAGCTGATGAGCCTGATGACCTTTAATGACGGCTGGGTGTAAACTTAGAACCGGCTTGTAGAGGTTTCATTGCCAGGATGCCATTGTACGTAAATAATGATTTTAACGTCTTGCCTGGTTAAATAAAGGTCAAATAAATGAAAGAAAATCACACGTCACCTCGTCCAGCAATCGTCTGATTGGGTCTGAGGGCATCGCTGTCCCACCTGCTGAGCCATCAAAACCTCAGGTCTGACAGAATCGAAACGCTGCCACAGGAAGTTGGGAGGAAAAGAACGACAGCTTTCACTTCCGGTTTTGAGACTGAAACGTGCAGCTGAGGAGACCGAGTGGTGTGACGTCTCTGAGGGACGGGTGGGGGAGGGGCTCTCACCAGCATCCTCTCTGAGTCATTTGGTCTCACCGTCAGCCGTCACTTTAATTCACTCCCCCTTCAGTCATCAAGGACAAACATGTCCTCGTCCAACGAACTGGTAGAAAAACTTTATTAATTCATCCATGTCCGAGGTAACGTGGGTCTCTACAGAGAGACACTGGCAGCAGTGTGTCTGGTTATTCACATGAAGCCACCACAGTAGCAGGTCAGAGGTCATGTGGGATATAGCTGTTCAGCTCTGATGGTCCTGGATCAGCCTGTGGAACAGGTAGGAGGAGTCCCTGATGATGTTCACTGCTCCAGCTCTGAAGAGGTCCTGGAGGAGGCCTGATGACTCCCTCTGCTGCCCTCACCATCCTCTGCAGTAGGGCTGGGCGATAATCGAAAATAACTGAATATCGAATGTTATAACTCTAATCGATGTCATTTTGACCATAATCGTATGTTCGATATTTCAAACAATGAAAAGAAGCGAGTAGGTTCCGGATGTCCGTGTCCCTTTAAGAAGCTGTGATGTGTCACATGCTAGTCACGTGACTACTCCTCCTATACTCCTATACTTTGCGTTTGCAGGAAATTTTAGTCTGTGGAGCAATTATGCTGCTACAGCTCCATCTAGTGGACAACTTATGTTTTTGAGCATAACAGGTAGTTATCGTCCATTAATCGTTATCGAGGTGAACTCCTCAATAAATCGCGATCTTGATTTGAGGTCATATCGCCCAGCCCTACTGCAGCTGATGGACCACAAGTTGAAAAAAATTACATTTGAATTTCTGAACATAACCAGAGAGTTTTATTTATAATAATTAGTTAATCTGGTCTAACAGCAATGTGATGGAGCATTAATCAGACACTCCTGAGGATTAAAGCTCATTTAGGAGGAGCCGAGACAGGCTCTTGGTGGACAGGAGGAGCCGAGACAGGCTCTGGGTGGACAGGAGGAGCCGAGACAGGCTCTGGGTGGACAGGAGGAGCCGAGGCAGGCTCTGGGTGGACAGGAGGAACCGAGACAGGCTCTGGGTGGACAGGAGGAGCCGAGGCAGGCTCTGGGTGGACAGGAGGAGCCGAGACAGGCTCTGGGTGGACAGGAGGAACCGAGACAGGCTCTGGGTGGACAGGAGGAGCCGAGACAGGCTCTGGGTGGACAGGAGGAGCCGAGACAGGCTCTGGGTGGACAGGAGGAACCGAGACAGGCTCTGGGTGGACAGGAGGAGCCGAGACAGGCTCTGGGTGGACAGGAGGAGCCGAGACAGGCTCTGGGTGGACAGCAGGAGCTTCCAGATGATTGGACGACTACAGCTAATGTGATCAGGGAGACGGGGAGGACAGGACTTGGTGTGTCATCTGGAAGGAAAGTAGGTCAGGATTGAGATGACCTTTATTGATCCCTCAGAGGGGAAATTCACTTTCAGTACAACCTTACAGGATTAGACACACAGACTGTACTTGCGGGCACGCAGCCACTTGTGTGGCGCCCCCTTTAAGCGGATAAGAAAAGGGCTGACAAAAAAAGTATTTATCCAGAAGGAATGAGGAAGTTGCTCAGGTCAGACAAGACAAGACAGCTGCAGGGGAAACACAAAAGGGAGAGAATAAAGTGCGACCGCTCTCCAAGGAAGCCGGAAGTAGAAGATGGAGAGACTTGGTGGTGGAGTGTAGAAGGACAGGAGTGTAGACGGAGACAAAGGTTAGCTAAGATGAAGTGGGACAAGGAGAGGACTGAAGGCAATAGACAGGAGGACAGGGACATGATGAAGTGTCTGACAGTAAGGAGGGAGAGACTGATGTTTTCAGGTTGGTGAGACAGAGATGGAAGGATGGACAACAGGACAGGGTGGTCAGACAAGGATGGACATCTACTGATAGATACCAGAAGAGTGATGGAAGATGGACAGAATACTTTGAAGAGTTGATGAACGAGGAACAGAGGAGGGGACTGGTGTGGATCAGAAAGTATCAAAGATCGTCTCCAGAACCCCGTCCACCAGCCACATCACCCCTGTCCCACAGGAGCTGCACCGGCTTCCTGTAAAATTCCAGATCTGTTTTTAAATCCTCTCCTTGCATTCAAGGCCATCCATAACCTCGCTCCTCCGTACCTCAGTGAACTGTTGCAGGTTCACATCCCCACTCGTAGACTCAGATCCTCCTCCATCCATCTCCGTCTCTGAGCCCCCATCCCGTCTGTCCACCATGGGGTCCAGAGCGTTCAGTCGCTCTGCCTCTCACCTCTGGAACTCTCTTCCCCCTGACATTCACAACATTGACTCCATCTCACTTTTCAAAAGGTCAGAGGTCACTCAGCTGTCCCACCAGTTAAGCATGTCATCCTGCTGCCTCGTCTATCAGCGTAATAAATTCATACACCGCAGAAAGTAGTGCTCACTGAAACACAACAACAGGCTGCAGCTGCTTCAGGGAGTCTCCTCTAGTGACGTGTGTGTGTGTGTGTGTGTGTGTGTGTGTTGATTAAAATCTACATAAAACAAGCTGAAACATGGTTTGTTATATAACAGTGAGAACACACACATGCATGCTCTGCTGTTTTCCCAGCATGCACCCTGATGACGACCATGAGCCTGCTCCTCCTCCACTGGAGCAGAAAAACCCTCCAGCTCCCTGGACTGGGGATAAATGTGACCAGACCAGTAAATCAAAGTTCAAAACTCCACGGAGACAGGTCCATCAGAACTCACAGGTCCATCCTGGTCCATCAGAACTCACAGGTCCATCCTGGTCCATCAGAACTCACAGGTCCATCCTGGTCCATCAGAACTCACAGGTCCATCCTGGTCCATCAGAACTCACAGGTCCATCCTGGTCCATCAGAACTCACAGGTCCATCCTGGTCCATCAGAACTCAGACCCTGGTCTCAAGAAGGCTCCTCAGGCAGAGGAAACCAGCTCCTGGTGATCTGGTTCCTGCTGAACGTGGACTTGTTTCTGCAAGTCGTTGTCTTTCTGCAGCGACAGACATGAGGCGACTTGTTCTGCTGTCACAGATCTCAGGTATCTGCTGCAGCCTCCCAGTCCCAACACAAACACTCAGCTGAGACACAAACACGCCTGACCTGAGACTACGTCACATGACCTGCACAGACCTGCACATCTAGGAACTAGACTAGAACCATAACGGAACGTGGTGGCACCAGGACCAAAACCGCATCCGGGTCTCTGCTGATGGCGGTCCGGTTCGGCCTTAAACCTCCGGTAAGCTGAACTCGGGTCGGTTCTGGTGACGCTCTGCGGACTCGGTTGAGTGACTGTCGCAGCCGCCTCACTGCGGAAGATCCCACATGGTTCCATTACCGGACAGACGACAGCTCCTCCGTTAGTCGTTTAAACTCCCGACACCTAACGTCACATCACCGGTTTAGTACACATTCTCCACAACTAACGGGACTTGAGCCGCTCTACCGGAGCGTTACCGGAGAAGAGAGGAATATTCTTGTTTCCTAACCAGGACGACATGACGATGCACGCGTTGATAAACCATCTAGAACCGGATCAAGCCGACCGGAATCCGTGAGTTTTATCACCGCTACGGTCAGACGACTTCGAAACAGCAGCTGGAGCGGAGGTGTGTCCGATAATAAAAGCACCGCGGTGACCGATAAACCCCAGTGGTAGCGGAGCGGCTAGCCGGGGGGCTACCGGGGCTCCGGTGGGGGACCGGGAGCTCCTACCTGGCTGTCTGAGCTGGTTTGTCCCGCCGGTGACTGGAGGAATCATGGTCCGGGACCGTTTACCGACGGTCCTGTCGCCGCCGCACGTCCATGTTAGCTTTTCGATGGGGCGAAAACAAGCTAGCGACGACAACAAAGACTGCTTCCGGGTTGAACCTTCAAAATAAAAGCAGGCAGGCCTGAACTAAACCTGAGACCACAAATCCAATCCAAAACCCTGATCCAGTCCAGCTTTCCTGGTCCAGCCTAGGGGCCTCATTTGTAAAACTTTGTGTAGAATCCTTACTAAAAACGTACTTAACCTCAGCAAAACAGTGTACTTACACAAAGTCATTTTCTGACCTATAAACTCTGTGTACTCACAGATCCACTTGATTCTGCTTTATAAATCATCTATATGTAAAAATGTTCTCAGCTGTTTCTGGATCAGACCCCAACTCTTACACACCCACATTCTGCCATATAATAATAATAATAATACCTTTATTTAACCAGGCAAAACAGATTAAGAACAAATGTCTTATTTACAACTGTGGCCTGGCAAAAGACAATGTCTTTTGAGGGAGAAAGGAAAAGGACTGCAATATAAAAACAATTTAAAATAACATGAATTAGAAACATTTTAAAAATAGTAAAAAGTTACGTTTACAAAAATCATGAACACACACAAAAGCAATTTTATAAACACAAGATCAGAGCAGCCATAAAAAATGAGGTGTCAGTCTAAGTGACAGCAGCAGGTATCTTTAACATGTTCTGTGATCCCAGCTTGAAAATCTACCTTTGAGATCAACGTGTCCAGTTTTTGGGTTTTCTGCAGGTCATTCCAGTCTCTGGCAGCAGCAGACTGAAAGGACAACAAGCCTGATGCAGAAGCAGTTTTAGGAACTGTTAACAAAATCAGGTTTGCAGATCGAGTGTTGTGTGCAGGGGATGGAAAATGCAACAGCTGTTGCAAGTAGGGAGGAGACAAACCGAGGAGAGTTTTGTAAATCAGGATAAACCAGTGGATTTTACGACGGGTGAACATTGACGGCCAGTTAAGAGAAGAATACAGAGAACAGTGGTGAGTTTTAAAAGGAGCATTTGTAACAAACCGGATGGCAGAGTGGTAAAGAACATCAAGCTTATGAAGCAAACTTCTGGCTGCTGATCTGTAAATGACATCACCGTAATCAAACATTGGGAGAATGGTCATTTGCACCAATGTTTTCCTTGCAGATGAAATGAAAGAGGAACGCATTCTGTAGAGGAAGCTGATTTTAGATTTAATCTTAGTCTGCAAATTGTTGATGTGTTTTGAAAAAGACAGAGTATTGTCTAACCAGTTTCCCAGGTATTTATACTCAGTGACCTGCTCTAGAGGTGTTCCATCCAGGGTGCAGATACTTGGTGAATTAGATGGTGCATGACCTTTTTTACCAAACCACATGACTTTAGTTTTAGATTTGTTTAACTGAAGATGCAAACTGGAAAGGGCCTTTTGTATCCTGTTGAAATTAAGCTGAAGTTGTTGAGAAACTATAGCAGGAGAGGGGCCAACAGAATAGAGGATGGTGTCATCTGCATAGAGGTGAATGAATGAATCTACAACAGCATTTGCTATATTATTAATGTAAATGGAGAAGAGGGTTGGGCCAAGTACTGACCCCTGTGGAACACCGTTGGTAACTGGGAGAGGATGAGAACGGAGTTGTTCTGATTTTACACACTGCACTCTGTCCATCAGATAGTTTGAAAACCAAGATAAAGATGAATCAGAAACACCAACATTACCAAGCCGGTCAATAAGACATTTGTGATTGACTGTGTCAAAGGCCTTGGCCAAGTCAATAAAAATAGCAGCACAATGCAACTTTGAGTCCAAAGAAGAAATGATATCATTTAGGACTTTGAGGGTTGCGGTTATGCAACATAACCAGGTCTAAAACCTGACTGAACAGCAGATCAAATGTTATGAGTTTCCAAATAATCAGTGAGTTGACCATTTACAAGTTTTTCCAGGACCTTAGAAAGACATGGCAGAACAGAAATAGGCCTATAACAGTATATAAAACCTGATGAATTATTGACATGGTCAGAAGCTGGTAAATTTCAGGTGTTTCTCAGTAAATCATGACATCAGAGGTCTAGAAAACTTCACAGAGACTGAAATGGAGGTTGTTGTGGTGGAAGAACAGAAACATGTTTTCTTAGTGATCACATGTTGACGCATCACTAATCCTCTGAAGGTCTCCGAGTGTCAGAGAGCTGCTGCAGGTGAACGCTGTCAGTGTGACAGAGATGGAGCTCAGTGAGGACTGAGATAGTCCAGATCTAAGGGGATCAGGTCCTGTTGTTCATCCTATCAGACTAATATCAGCCCACCTGAACCAGCAGGTTAAAGAAACCTGAAGGTCAGAAGCTGCAGGTGGTTCTGGTGGGTCGCTTGATCTAACACCAGGTCCAGTTCAGCTCATAGATCCATAGGATGCTCTAGAGCAGGGATTCCCAAAGTGTGGTGCAGAGGAGAGCAGAGCATCCATTACACAGAGAGTCACTGCAGGACTCATCGTCTCAGAAATCACAAGAACTGATTCACACCTGATCACAGTTAATGCACCAATAAGATCAGCTGCTCTACAACCTGAACAGACTGATAGAACTCTGACATGGAGCATGTTTTCATTCAGGTTCTCATCTTATTCTGGTGTGTGTGTGTGTGTGTGTGTGTGTGTGTGTGTGTGTGTGTGTGTGTGTGTGTGTAAATAATTAGATGTAAAGTTTTCATCTGATGAATAGAGTACAGGAACAGAAACAGTGACATTTAAAAGTTTACAGAAACTGGGTTTTAATTACAATAAAAAAATAACTTTTATAAATGTAATCACCTGAAATAATCACAGAAGGTTATAAAAAGCTGAATGATCAGCTGTAACTAGTGAGTATACACAATATAATACAAAGTATTTACCCAAACACATTGACTGTCTAGGGAGTAGTTTGGGGATTGAAGGTCTTTTATTTTGAAGCCTTGCACCTTTGTTTCCGGTGTGAAGGCGGAGTGTGACGCGGCTGCAGCTGTCAGAGCGCTCAGTGTCCATGAATGCTGCTCTTCATCATGACGATGAGGATGGTGGTAAACAGAAACAAAAACAAACATTTTGTTTGTTGAAGGAGGAAAAAAACAAACAGACGTTTGAATTGAACTGGTTACAGAACAAAATCTAAACAAGTTTGAATCAAAAACAAAGTAAAAAACTAAAGTTTCTGTTTCATCAGAACAAAACCAGAGCAGCTGAGGCTTCAGGCTCTATTATTATTGATTATAAAAAGGAAATATTTTTGGACTATTATTTTATTATTACATACAGTATTATTACTCGTTTTATATATATATATATATATATATATATATATATATATATATATATATATATATATATATATATATATATATATATATATATATATATAAAAAATGCTAATATTTTTTTTTGTTTATGCTCATATAAAAATGTATATTTATTTCTCAATATTATGATTAATATTGATAATTTGATTTGTGGACGCCTTTCAGAGCCCAAGGTCACCTTAGAAGAAACACGACAAAACAGTCAGAAATAATCAAAAAGCATCAGGAGAGTTTAGAGTTTGGATCTGAATGAGGGCAGACGGTTTGTGTTTCACACGTCAGGACGAAATGAGTTCCAGAGCCAAGGAGCAGAGAGACGGAAAGGTGTTTCCATCTGTGGTGAGCCAGGAGGAACCGAGGTGAGGGGCAGGAGAAGACCTGAGGGAGGGGAGGGAACAGCAACGTGGATGAGGTCAGACAGGTATGGGGGGGCGAGATGATGAGACACTTGTAGGTGAGGAGCAGGATGTTCAGATGGCAGCCAGTGGAGATTCTGAGGAACAGGACTGATGTGGTCTCTGGAGGGGGGTGTAGCATGGGGAGCTGACTAAGTGAAAGTAAACAGAACAAGTGATGTTACCGTGAGCCTGGAAGGACAGAGGAGGACACCCAGACTCTTCACATGGGGGATAATAGATAAACTGGGGGATTTGTTTCAATAGGAAGGGGAAACGACATAACCTTTATTTTACCAGGAAGTAGTCCCATCAAGATTCAAAATCTCTTTTACAAGGGAGTCCTGCTTGTTGCTGTTGAGTTTCAGGAAGTTTGATGAAAACCAGGATGTTTTTCTCAGGCATAGAGAGGAAAGATGGAGTTGGATTCTGAGGAGACATAAAACTGGGTGTTGTCTGCAAAGCAATGGAAAATTAGAAGTTTTCAAAAGGTGTAGCTGAGTGGAAGCATGTAGATGATGAATAGAAGGGGCCCCAGTACAAAGCCCTGGGGAACACCGGCACAGACACAAGACGAACAGGAAGACTGGGAGCAGCCAGAGAGACAGGAGAAGCAGGTGAGGTCATTCAGATTATTAGGATTACATCATTTTCTTCCTAATAAAATTGTTACAATATTTTTTTGATCATATTTATTTGTATCGGTATGTCAATGTTTTTTATTTTAATTGTTAAATTTAAAGTTTATTAAATTTGGATAATCATATTACTGGTAATGTTAATATAAATATGATTTCATTTACTGTCTGTTTTTGTTATTAGTGAATTACCGGTAGATCAACTTTGTGTAAAAATCCTTTCAGCAGCTTTTAAAAGTTTTACATTAAAACAGATTTTATTTAAATTGACAATTTAAAAAGAAAAAATACAAAATAAACCAGATTTAAATAATTAAGACCAGAATTCAGTCAGTTTATTAGAGGAACTAACTCGTCCTGTAAAGTCGTCTCAGGACCTGGTTCTGATCTGAACGGTGGTAGACCCTGATGGTCTGGAGATGTGGATCCGGACCAGTGGAACCAGATCCTCCTAAAGAAGTAAAACAGGAGCAGCAGCTGATGTTTCATTGGTTTATTTCTGTAAAATAGAACAAAGTTACAGTTCATTTAAAAAATCTCTCTGTTAGCTTCAGAAGCACCTCTGGGTGAAAAACGACTCTTATTTACAATAACGCGACGTTCCCTGGTTTTCACACAGCGCAAATAAAAATCTGAATAAAAACTCATTCAACTTCTTCAAATATGTTCAGTTTTTATCTCCAGAAACTAAAAAACAAAGAATATAAACAACAAGGCAAATTATTGTACAAAATATCAACAAAATATATGAAATATGGCCTTTAAATGATCCCTGGTTAGGGCGCTCACGCACGCACGCACACACACACGCACACACACAGGATAGACAGGTGCATTGTGGGACTTGTTTTTGTTTGACCTGATGGACAGCCAATCAAATAAAGAGATCTAAAAAGGGACTCGTTAAACTTTAGTGATTTGATCAAAACTAAAATAAATCAAGAAAAATAATAAAATGACTTCCTGGGTTTGAAGATTTCTTTGCAAATGAATAAATTTAACTTTGATGTTTTTCTGAGACAAGAATCTAAAGAAAAAAAGAAAATAAAGATAACGGTTTTCATCTGGTTCCTGATGCATTCGTTTACTAATTGATCAACGTGATTAATGACGATAAAGAAATCTGATTATTCATCTGCAGCTGCCCACCATGACCAGCAGGGGGCAGCAGCACAACTCTGAACATCACCTTTCTTCTCAGCGTGCAGTATGGACTTCCTGTTTTTACAAAAAGCACCCAGCTGTAGCAACATTCCCAGGCCCCGTGGTTCCCAGGCCCCGTGGTTCCCAGGCCCCGTGGTTCCCAGGCCCCATGGTTCCCAGGCCTCCTGTTTCCCAGGCCTCCTGTTTCCCAGGCCCCGTGGTTCCCAGGCCCCGTGGTTCCCAGGCCTCCTGTTTCCCAGGCCCCGTGGTTCCCAAGCCCCGTGGTTCCCAAGCCCTGTGGTTCCCAAGCCCTGTGGTTCCCAAGTTTCTTTCAGTTCTTGCTCTGCTGTCTTTACCAGAGAACCCAGAGACATAAAAGAGGCCCAAAAACGTTGTCTTTTTAAATGAAGAGGCAGATGTAGACATCTGAGAACTCTTCACAGTGAATTCTCTCTTCCCTTTTTGCTTTTAGTCTTCTGCTGAACATTTGCTGCCCTCTGGTGGCTGTTTACTGATATTTTATTAGTTTTATTAAGGCTGTTTTGGGTTGTCTAATAAAATAAAACAAACATGTTTTTAACATGATCATAATCTAATTATATAAAAACATTAAAATAAATCCAGTCACTCTGTTTATGAGTTAATGGAAATAACCTTTAACCTCTGGTAATTTGGGATGCTTGTCACCATCTTGTGTTCATTTAATGACATTACAACTTATTCTGGTAGTTTATAACCCTCAGGCATCATGCTGGACATTTTTGTCCATTTGGAACGTTTTTCCTCTCCTTTTTGCCAAAAACAGTGGAACACTGAAAAACTGCTACCTTCTTGGGGTATTAGGAAAAAAAAAGTTGACTTAAAAAAACTGCTTTAAAGATAGTAAACATTACATTTTTCCTGATCAAAACAATCAAATATAAATGATCACATCAGGATTTTACTTCTTCAAATTTCAGTTGGACTAAATGATGCTATAATTTACTTTTTAAAAAAGACAAATTACTTATGGGGTCTCAGAGCATGGGGGACTTGGAGTGTGGGGGGGCCTCAGGGCATGGGGGGTGGGCCTCAGCACGTGGGGGGGGGGGTCTCAGAGCGATAAATCTTTTCCTTGATTCACTTTTTCTTTTCATGTTTCTGTGATTTTTTATTTTCTGAACAAACGACTGCAGATGTTTGTTTTTGGGTCTCGGCAGCTGACTCAACCACTTCATCTCAAACACGTTTGCTTTTTCCATTAATGTTTCAGAATATGCTGGTGAAGGTTCTCAGTCATCCAGGTCATGATAATCCAAAGAAGGCTTTTAAATAAAGGCAACTGGACTGATTTGGTTCTTTGAAGACGTTTCGCTGCTCATCTGAGTAGCTTTGTCAATTCTGTCTGTAGTCAAGGAGAGAGAGACTTCTCTTCCTCTGTCTGTGACACACCTCCTTCTACCCCCTTGAGGAGGTGTTCGCTCCACTGTATTCAGTATATCACTCCTACAATGGAACAGCACCGAGCCACTGGTTCAGACATGTGGACGACACATGGGTCAAGATTCTGACTCCTGAAGTAGAAGGCTTCACCAAACACATCAACGCTGTGGATCAAAACATCAGGTTCACCAGGAGGACGCACACAACAACAAACTGCCCTTCTTGGACTGCGCTGTACAAATTCAACAGGATGGAAGTCTCAGCACTGAGGTTTACAGGAAACCTCCTCACACAGACCAGTACCTGCATTTTGACTCCCATCACCCACTGGAGCACAAACTATCAGTTATCAGGACTTTACACCACCGAGCTGAGAACATTCCCACCAGAACTGAAGAGAAACAAAAGGAACAGAAACACGTCAAAGAAGCTCTCCAGACCTGCAGTTACCCAAACTGGGCCTTCACTAAATCAAGAAAGAAATCTGGAAAAGACTCCACAGCAGCTACAAAAGACAAGGACAACAAGCGCAAAAGCTCCGTCATCCCATACGTAGCAGGAGTCTCAGAGACACTGAGAAGAATCTTCTCCAAACACAGCATCCCAGTAAAGTTCCAACCCAACAACACCCTCAGACAGGAACTGGTCCATCCTGAGGACAAGACTCCCAAACAGAAGATCAGTGGTGTTGTTTCTGAGGACTGTTCAGACCTTTACACTGGAGAAACTAAACAACAACTACACAAGAACATGTCTCAACACAGGAGAGCCACATCGTCAGGCCAGGACTCAGCAGTCCACCTCCACCTCAAAGACAAGGGACACACCTTTGAAAACGACAACGTCCACATTTTGGACAGAGAAGACCGATGGTTTGAGAGAGGAGTTAAAGAAGACATCTATGTCAAACGTGAAAAACCAACTTTAAACAGAGGAGGAGGACTCAGATTTCATCTTTCCAGCTCCTACCAGTCTGCTCTGAACTTAATTCCCAGACAATTCTCGCCTCTAATCAAAACAACTCACCAGGACTCCAGTTGAATACAGTGGAGCGAACTCCTCCTCAAGGGGGTAGAAGGAGGTGTGTCACAGACAGAGGAAGAGAAGATTCTCTCTCCTTTACTTCAGGCAGAACTGACAAAGCTACTGGGATGAGCAGCGAAACGTCTTCAAAGAACCAAATCAGTCCAGTTGCCTTTATTTAAAACCCTTTTTTGAATGTTTCAGAACAAAATCCAGAAAAACTGAAAAAGTTGAGTAAAAACGGAACTTTTCCTGCTTCTTGGGACTCAAACCAAAGGTGAAGCAGAACCTGGACCCGGTAACAGGTAGGAGGTTAGTGACGCCATCAGAAACATTTACACACTTTAAATCTCTGCATGACTAACCAGCCCCCACACTATGGCATGTTGGCAGGGGGTGGGGCTGAGAGCCATCAATCACAGTGAGTGGGCGGAGTTAAAGGGTGCCTTGAAGAAGCTGACAAACTGAAAAGTGAGGAAAAAGTGCCAAAATGTTTAGTCTGACCCACGTCATCAAATCAGACGAGTTCTGATTTCTGTCAGGAACCACGGAACCCGATCAGAACCACAAACATCGGACCCGTTAAAACAGAACCACACGGTCAATCAAACTACAGCTGAGAGTCAAACACAGTCCTGTCCAGAACTCCTGACCCGGCCGAGAGCTCTGAACAGTACCGGGGGAACCTTTTCTTTTTAAAATGATGGCTGAGTTCCTGTTAATTGGTTGACGCAGCGGAGTGACCTTTGACCTCAGGAAACACTCCGAGCACATCAACATGCATAATCAAGCACTGCTGGTTTTTACATGAAGCCCACATGACCTTTGACCTTCGCTCCGGTGCATCGGTCAGCATGCAGGTAAACACAAACAAGCTAATGCCAGAATCGACAAGCGCTAGCAAAGCATTTTCAGTGCCTCTGATAAGCCCCGCCCCCGCCTGGCCATCAGGATGGGGGCGGGGCCTCTTCACCTCTCCACATGGGGGTGGGTTTGTTCACTGGGGTCACTTGAGGCGGTCGGACCTAAAGGAGTCTTCCACAGCTGGGTCGGCCAGCATCAGGTCGCCCTCCAGCAGGTCAAGGGTCAGCGGGTCCATCCTCAGCTGCTCGTCCAGGGAGAACGGGTCCACCTCGAAGCCCGGGACGTGGGACAGGGCGCTGGCGATCTCTTTGGAAAGACCGGTGGGGGAGTCTCCTGTAGGGACAGGGACAGGTCAGAGCCAGTCCTGGTTGTAACTCAGCAGTACCTCCTGACTTCAGGTGACCCAATCAGAACACTGATTCTGATGTTTGTTCAGTCGTCACCTGATCAGACTCTGATCCACCTCAAAGACACAAAATACTACAAAACGAATCCGAGTTAAAACGTTCACATTCCTTAGTGATGGTGAGTTCAAAGACCGATTCATTAACCTGGATCTTAGAGTTCCTCACCAGCTGATCCTGCTGAACGTACCTGTGAGGATGATGTTGGGCACGTTGTGCCGGCCGTCTCCGGCGCTGTAGTTCTGGTTCTGGTTGTGGAACAGCTGTTGGTCCCCAGACTCCTGCAGATCCAGGGTCCCCTGGCTGTTGGAGGGGAACTGGTTCTTGTCGTTGGTGCTGCAGGTCTGACCGCCATGGTTTAGAGAGAGACCATCGGCCTGGTTCTCAGCTGAGAACTGGAACAGAAAGCTGGCTTTAGACAAAGCTGACCAATATAAAACCAGGTCTTCAGACCAGGTGCTTTACCTGTTGGCTGGATTTTCCTGACAGCTGCAGACTCAGATACGGGTCGTCCAGCAGCGAGCTGAGCAACGCGTCCTGAAACAAAAACATCTCATCAGGTACATCCACACATGTCAGCACTCTGAAACAAACGCCCTGGTCTGACTGCAGACTCTGAGGGATCCGTTGTATCTGGACTCAAGTTCCTACCCAGAACTCAACCACTGACGGATTGTTGTTCTTCTGCTGAGGCGATTAGTAAAAAGCACCAAACCTCTGAAGCTGCAGTCACTCAGACAGAAAATAAAAAGATGAACTATAGATGCACCAGAACCTGGCTAACTGTCAATCAGTGCAGCTCTGGTTCTTGGTGATGCTCCTTAATAAAAACCAGACTGAGAACTAAAGGAGACAGAGCCTTTTCATCTGTTGCTCCAAGGCTCTGGAACTTACTTCCTCTCCCTCTGAAGTCAGTGGACTCAGTGGACTCATTTAAGAAAAAGCTAAAAACCCATCTTTTCAAATCTGCCTGTGTTTAACTTGTGTCATGTTTTCTCATTTTCTGCTCATTTGTTCGCATCTGTGGTTTTTAGGGGTGCAACGGATCATCATCACTCCGTGATCCGTACAGTTCACCCTCCACGGTTCGGAACGCACGTGGTTCGCGGAAAATGCGACGTTCTTGCGTCGCTAAATCATTCCCGACTTTCTGTGCTCGCGCGCTCTGAATCTGCAGATTATTCCCCTCTGAGAAAGGCGTTCGTTTTGCATCACGTATAGAGGTTCACTCTGTTGGATTCAGCCGTTTTAGTTGACCAGATAAGAATCCCTGATCGATTCTGATCAAGCCTCTGTTGCGCGCGAGTGCACGCGCAGCAGCTGATTCCTCCGTCTCTCTCTCTGTCAGCTGGAATCTGTCTGATAGACAAACTAGATTCACCTATTTCTGTCTGAGACAACGTGTTATGTTGGGCTTTTATACGAACTAATGAACGTTAATATTATAACCGAAGTTCAGTCTGGAGGCACAGAGCAGCGCCTTGTGTGTCACCCCCCCTCAGCCCCCCTGCTGTGACCGCTAGTTTGACAGAAGCAGGTCTGTGACCCCTGAGAGGTAGATATAGTCTATCTCCCCTATTAATTAGTTTTAATATGATTCAAACTGTATTGAAGCATCAGGTTGACATCTTGAGTTAAATATTGTTATTATTTATGAGGATTGAGCAGAAACTGTTGCTCAGTGTTTTAGAAAATAATGAGAAAGCAAAGTTTTTGTCTTTTCTTTTTCTTTATGCTGATCCGAAAAATGATCCGAACCGTGAGTTTTCTGATCCGTTGCACCCCTAGTGGTTTTGTACAATGTTTTCTCTTGTGAAGCGCTTTGTGATTTGTATCGTGAGAGGCGCTCTAGAAATACATTTTTACTTACTTACTTAATAAACTACGTTTAATAAAGAACAAACAAACCGACGGTCGACTGATTAATGAAGTGAATTGATCAGGATTATAAAAATAAAAATAAAGAATGTTGTTCTGTTCGGACTAAAATAAGAGTTATGAGATCAGATGAAGGAAAAATGATGACGGCTCATTGAATGGAGCTGCATGAGGTTTGATGATGTTTTATTGTGTTTTTATTTATTTATTGATTGTTTTTATTGTGCTTTTACTGCTTTTATTGGGTGTTTTATTGTGTTTTTATGAGATCTGTTGGGTGGTTTTAATTTGTGTTGTGCAGCGCTTTGGTCAGCTGACACGCTGTGTGTAAATGTGCTTTTATAAATAAAGTGGTATGGTAATAAGGTTGACTCTGTGTGTGTGTGTGTGCTACTTTGACCACAACTTTTTGAAAAATGTGTCATTTTAGGATGAAACCATGACAACATCCTGGAGGGACTGGATAGCAGTTCAGAGTTCCCGCCCTTTTTGGAGTGCCTAGGATGAGTGCTAGATGGAGCTCTGACGGGGGACTCCATAGTCCTGCTGGGGGACTTTAATGCTCACGTGGGCGATGACAGCGTGACCTAGATGTTCTGTTATTGGACTTCTGTGCAAGTTGCAGTTTGGCCATAATGAACATTACGTTTGAACATCAGGACGCCCATCGGTATACCTGGTACCAGGGCATCTTAGGAAGCACCTTGATCACTTTAAACTCAACTCAGACTGTTCAGTGTGAATGAAGAGCTGCTGACATCAGCTGGGGCTCCTCAGCCCCACTGATATGCATTTTGTTGAGGAACCAGAGCTGAGAGATCTGGTAATGGACTGTCCTCTCTCTGGAGCAAAGGTCACTGAGGTAGTCAAACAACTACACACCAGTGGAGCCCTGGGGTGGACGAGATCCTGGAGATCTCAAGGCTATCTCTAGACTGGCCTGAGAACACCTTGGGGTCCCAACCAGAGGAGCTGGTGGAGAGTATGATCAGGACTTCCCTACTGGGGATGCTGCCCCTATGAACTAGACCTGGATAAGTGGAGGACAGCAAGCAAGTGGGTTTGTTGAATATGATGTTTGGATGTTTTTGTTGTGGGTGTTGCATTGACTCACGTTGTAAAAGTCAAAGGTGAAGTGCTGGTTAGAAATTTGTTAAGTGTGTTTGTTAGATGTATAGCTGGTGGATGTGTAGCGTCGACTCACGCTGTAGAAGTCAGAGGTCAGGTTGATGTGTTGCTGCTGATGGAAGCTGCTGGCCCGCTGCTGCTCCAGATGCTGCTCCACTTCCTGTTTGACTCGACACAGAGAGGGTGTCTGGACACACGGCTCCAACACGCTCTCAGTCTTCACAGGTGAGTTAATCTGTGGCAGCATCTGCCTCTGAGGCTGCAGAGAAGCACAGTGTGAGCAAAACAAATATGATGTTTGTTACTCGTGACTCCAGCTGCAACATACTGTTCCAAAGTGTTGCTGCAGGTTCTGGTTCCGAAGGTTCTGAAGGTGGAGCTGCTGTTGTTGGGTGTTGGCTCGTGGCTGCTGGAGGCGAAGCAGCTGCTGCTGGTGGTGCTGACCCAGAGGAGGGGGCTGCTGTCCAGGCTGGGAGCCAGGAAGGCTGGAGAGCGCCTGGTGCTGGCTGAGCGGATACGGGGGAAGGCGCTGGTCCAGAGGCAGTTTACTGGTGTCCAACGGGATGCCCTGGGGGTGGACGTGTAAATACAGGTCAGATATACCTTAATTCTATGTGTACATGATATCGGTTACACTAATCAGACAGAAAAGACAAATCATTAAAATGAATAAAAAGATGTATAGGTAGAATGAGTTGGTTGGATGTGTTGGTGGATCTGAACCAGGTCTCAGGTGTGCCCCCTACCTGTGAGATGGAGGACAGGGTGGGGGAGATGGTGGGGGAGAACTGTTTCGAGTGATGCCTCCGTGATTCCCCTCCCACAGGCAGGATGAGTGGCGACAGCTGGGCTCGTCTCCGTGGCGATGTGCTGAGTGTTGGCTGGCCCTGATTGGTGAGCAGCGGCGTGTAGGAGGAGCTTGAACTGGAGCTGCCCATTCCTCCGCTGTAGCTATTGCCAGACTGGAGGGAGGAGTTACTGAGGGACGAGTGCAGTGATTGGCTGCTGAGGGACGACTGCAGTGAGGGGGAGGAGCTGAGTGAAGACTGCAGTGATGGGTTGCTGAGCGATGACTGCAAGGAGGCGGAGCTTAGAGAGTTGGAAAAGGAGTGGCTGCTGAGTGACGACTGGATGTTGGGGTTGCTTAACGATGACTGCAGGTTGGGGTTACTAAGCGTGCTCTGCAGAGACGCCAGGAGTCCTGAGGAAGGAGACGAGAGGAGAAACTGGGACCAGACGACTTCCAAACATCAAACAGAAACTAAAACTGAAGCAAGCTCAGACTCTGAAGTCAAACTGTAGTTTCATTGTTTGGTTTCTTCCTAAAACACTAGCTTAGTTTTATCCACATGAGCTCTCCGAGATGCTCCTCAGCTGAAGCCTTTCATTAGAAAGAACAACAAGCTTCCCTGAGCGAACCATCAGCAGCAGATTCTGACTCAGAATCTACGTTCAGACAAAGACGAGTCCAAAACCACTCCTGACTTGAGACCCGACCTCCACGTATCACACAGAGCAGAGGCTGAACTTTAAAAACCCTTAGTTCTGTGAGATGTGACCAATAATACGATCTGGTTCAATCTGTTTAATCAACCTTCTTTTCAGGTTAAATCAGGTGAGATTAATGAGCATCCAGTTCCTTTTGCCACTATGGAGCTTCAGAATGACTCAAACTCAGAAACCCTTAAAACTAGAGAAGTCTGGTTTCCTAAGACCTCTGACCGGTAGCATAGTCTGACCAAACGTCTGGGTTTCCTTACACCACTGTGAGAATGAACATTATTTAGAAAGGAGAACTTTAGGAGAAAGCTGTGAAAACATTAATTTAAAAGGTTTCTGCTGGTCTCAGGAAGCCAGTTCAGGTTTCAGAGGGACTCCAGGTGATCGGTACCTGGGGAGGGCTGCTGGAAGCTGCTGGTGCCTCTGGGCACGTTGGCGGCGTTGATGCCCAGCTGGGTAAGGGTGGAGGCCAGGTTCCCCGTGCTGCTGCCCCCACTCAGAGCAGAGGATCCTGGGTAACCAGGCTCATCCCGGTCCAGTGGCGTTGGCAGTGGGGAGGGGAAGTGGAGGCTGGACAGGTCTGGCAGTGAGCCGCCGGTGCTGGGGACGGGAGGGACGCCTTGGACCGGTGTGGACGGCTGCTCCGGGGATGTAAAGATACTGCAAGGAAGAAATTTGTAGGAACATAAAACAGCAGGAGGTCAAAGGTCAAACCACAATGTCAACATGAACAACAGGTTGAGTGGAAACGCCACGTGTGTTCAGAGCGACTCACTTGATGCCTGGAACTTCACACGACTTTGGTCTGGATGACAACAAAGGCAGCTGGGACCAAAAAGCAAACATCAGGATGTTCAAAGACAAAATTAGTAAGAAAAAAACCAGCAGGGCAGTCAGAACTGAAAGAATGATGTCTATAAAATCCTTCAACCAAAACAGGAAGTGATGAGCTTCACCTTGGAGGCATCCCAGGGTTTCAGCAGTCTGCCTTCATCCAGGACGTTCTCTTCGATGGGAGGAACCGGGTATGGAAACACTGGGGGACAAAATGAGACGTCCAAATATAAAAGTTCACTTAAAGGATTCCCAAAGGTCCACCATGTTTTACATTTATAAATTCAATCTGTGTTTAACCAATAACCTCATAAACAGCCTCTCTTAAGAAAAATGATCTACTGTATATCACTTTGGCCTGATTAGCTAACAGCTAGTCAAAGCTGACAGTTATTCTGAGCAAATGGCTAGATCCAAGCTAAGGGCTAGAACCCTATAATTTAAGAAAGGTCAGGGGGGTCGAGGTCTTCCTTGTTTATAAGAGTAGTACTGGGTGGCTCAGTGCTGTCCGGATTACACATGAGGACAGAAGGATGTGGAAGAGACAACTGTTAAAACAATACAAGTTAAAGCCGTCACGGCAAACTTAAAATTGCAAAATAAATGGTAAATGTCCTGAACTTGTAGTGCTTTTCCAAGTCCAACGACTCCCAACGCGTTTACACTACATTCAGTCATTCACACGCACTCCTACGCTGATGGCAGTGAGCTACATTGTAGCCACAGCTGCCCTGGAGCAAACTGTCAGAGCCTGGAGTCACCACACACAGTCAGCACCACCAGGTCCCTCTGACCACCACCAGGTCCTTCTGACCACCACCAGGTCCCTCTGACCACCACCAGGTCCCTCTGACCACCACCAGGTCCCTCTGACCACCACCAGGTCCCTCTGACCACCACCAGGTCCCTCTGACCACCACCAGGTCCCTCTGACCTCCACCAGGTCCTTCTGACCACCACCAGGTCCCTCTGACCACCACCAGGTCCCTCTGACCTCCACCAGGTCCCTCTGACCTCCACCAGGTCCCTCTGACCACCACCAGGTCCCTCTGACCACCACCAGGTCCCTCTGACCACCACCAGGTCCCTCTGACCTCCACCAGGTCCCTCTGACCTCCACCAGGTCCCTGTGACCACCACCAGGTACAGTCTTCAAGATAACTGGAACAGTCCAGCTGTTTTCAATTCAAACTGAACAGGATCATGTCCAGGATGACAGAATCTACACCAACATGCTGCAGCAACCATTCTGTCAAAAGGGAACCTGAAAGCTAAATCTAGCTGCTGTCAGTAACAATATAACTCTCAACAGATTAAAGAGTTCGAAAAAAATCTTAATAATAATTATAATCTCACAACTTTGTGTGTTGTGAGATTATTATTATCCTCGCCTCGCCTTCCTCCGCTTCTCCGGGTCGTGGGGGCAGCATCCCAAGTCGGGCATCCCAGGCCATCCTCTCCCCGGCCAAGTCCACCAGCTCTTCAGCTGGATTATTATATTCTTTTATTTATCAGCCATATCAGGTCCTAGAGGGCTGAACCCAGCAGCTGCTCATCATTTTACAGGTTTTTGTTCAGCTTTCTGACAGTCAGGCTCATACAGACGAGTGTGTAGCTGTGTCCGACTGTTGATGCTCCGAGTGTGTGTTGATTCCTGCAGTGAGCCATGAAAACCCACCTCAGTCCTCCACCCACACCTTAAATCCACTGTGTTGATGTATTTTAACGAGCTTCCTCTGGTATTTCCGTGGTATTTTTCGTTGCAGGCTGAAAAGTTTACATCATTCTGACGGAATGTCAGCAAAAGTTCAGCAGATGTGTTTATTTACACTTTCGCCGCTGAGCGCCAGCACAGTGAGGGGAGGGGGAGACCCGATGCTGCAGAGCGTCGCAGGCTGCAGATCAGGTGATCAGCTGTGAAAGGCATTGATCAGTTTTGGCAGATCACTTTTTTCCAAGGACATCACCTGATTCTGATCAGCGGCTGAAGCCACACTTTAGAACGCCTCCGTGTTTATCTGGGATAAACTGACCACCACCAGCAGACAGGGTGGGTGAAGTGAAAGTCACCCAGCTGGAGCTGGGATCGAACCGGAGACCCTCTGGTTGACAGACTCTACCTACTGAGCTACATGCCGCCCCACCTACAGGTCGGGAACTATTTTAGACAGGATCTGAAAGTAGTGGTACCCGAGTCTGGAACACTCAAAAAAGTATTTCCAGAATATACAACGGCATCCTGTGGTTTAAAAACGTCAGCTGTTTATATTAAAGTGAAGTGGGAGAGAGAGGGTGACCTGATAATTACAGAGGGATACGTCAGGTACAGCTGGCTCAAATGTCTGGAAAAACATGAGAATTTATGGGTCTTCTTTTCTGCTTGTTGGAGATGTGGAGGAGATGATTACAATCATTGTCGTATCTTCTGGGATTGCCAAACTAGCATGACAAGATTGGTCTTAAATCCTTGACCTTTGAAACCATATTCCTGTGTCACATACTGGTGGATACTTTTAACCTTAAGGGTAAGAAACTTATGTACATTTTACTGGCTGTGAGTCAAAAGGCCCTCATGAGGAGAATGACCTGAATATTCCAGCCTAAATCAGCTGTAGTGTGAGCTGACGGTGGTAAAGGTTTATAAACCAACACCAGCTGATCCACTGGGAGGCTTTACAGATCATTACGTTTATTTCATAGGTGGAATTTTTGAACATCTGTTGCTCCTGTTGTTTCGTTTGTCGTAGTCACAGTGACATACAGCATGTCCATTTCACTGAATAACTAGCAGATACATTTAAAATACAAAATGTGTGAAAATGAAAGATTTACTCACTTCGTCTGCTCTCTCCGTCGCTCTGACCTGCAGACAGGATGAACGTTAACCCTTAACTAGCAGGTCAGACACCTGGTAGAACACATTTAGTCCCATTATCTTTATAAAACATGGCCTGAACTTAAATGGACAAAAATTGATTATATTAGCAGCCCGGTCTAAAAACACCTCAAGGTCTACTTTGACTCTGCTTCAGACTTTCCTCTTTGATAAATCCTTTAGAGTTAACTGAGGTTATCCTGACTCATCTCTTTAGTTAAGAGTTGGGTTATCATGACTCATCTCTTTAGTTAGAGTTGGTTATCATGACTCATCTCTTTAGTTAGAGTTGGGTTATCATGACTCATCTCTTTAGTTAGAGTTGGTTATCATGACTCATCTCTTTAGTTAGAGTTGGGTTATCCTGACTCATCTCTTTAGTTAGAGTTGGGTTATTATGACTCATCTCTTTAGTTAGAGTTGGGTTATCCTGACTCATCTCTTTAGTTAGAGTTGGTTATCATGACTCATCTCTTTAGTTAGAGTTGGGTTATCCTGACTCATCTCTTTAGTTAGAGTTGGGTTATCCTGGCTCATCTCTTTAGAGTTGGTTATCATGACTCATCTCTTTAGTTAGAGTTGGGTTATCCTGACTCATCTCTTTAGTTAGAGTTGGTTATCCTGGCTCATCTCTTTAGAGTTGGTTATCATGACTCATCTCTTTAGTTAGAGTTGGGTTATCCTGACTCATCTCTTTAGTTAGAGTTGGGTTATCATGACTCATCTCTTTAGTTAGAGTTGGTTATCATGACTCATCTCTTTAGTTAGAGTTGGGTTATCATGACTCATCTCTTTAGTTAGAGTTGGGTTATCATGACTCATCTCTTTAGTTAGAGTTGGTTATCATGACTCATCTCTTTAGTTAGAGTTGGTTATCATGACTCATCTCTTTAGTTAGAGTTGGGTTATCCTGAATCATCTCTTTAGTTAGAGTTGGGTTATCCTGACTCATCTCTTTAGAGTTAGTTATCATGACTCATCTCTTTAGTTAGAGTTGGGTTATCCTGACTCATCTCTTTAGTTAGAGTTGGGTTATCCTGACTCATCTCTTTAGTTATCCTGGGTTATCATGACTCATCTCTTTAGTTATCCTGTGTTATCATGACTCATCTCTTTAGTTAGAGTTGGGTTATCCTGACTCATCTTTTTAGAGTTGGTTATCATGACTCATCTCTTTAGTTAGAGTTGGGTTATCCTGACTCATCTCTTTAGTTATAGTTGGGTTATCATGACTCATCTCTTTAGTTAGAGTTGGGTTATCCTGACTCTCTCTTTAGTTAGAGTTGGGTTATTATGACTCATCTCTTTAGTTAGAGTTTTCTTGGGTTATCATGACTCATCTCTTTAGTTAGAGTTATCTGAGGTTATGCTGACTCATCTCTCTAGTTCTCCTGGGTTATCATGACTCATCTCTTTAGTTAGATTTGGGTTATCATGACTCATCTCTTTAGTTAGAGTTGGGTTATCCTGACTCATCTCTTTAGTTATCCTGGGTTATCATGACTCATCTCTTTAGATTTGGTTATCATGACTCATCTCTTTAGTTAGAGTTGGGTTATCCTGACTCATCTCTTTAGTTAGAGTTGGGTTATCATGACTCATCTCTTTAGTTAGAGTTGGTTATTATGACTCATCTCTTTAGTTATCCTGGGTTATCATGACTCATCTCTTTAGAGTTGGTTATCATGACTCATCTCTTTAGTTAGAGTTGGGTTATCCTGAATCATCTCTTTAGTTAGAGTTGGGTTATCATGACTCATCTCTTTAGTTAGAGTTGGTTATCATGACTCATCTCTTTAGTTAGAGTTGGGTTATCATGACTCGTCTCTTTAGTTAGAGTTGGGTTATCCTGAATCATCTCTTTAGTTAGAGTTGGGTTATCCTGACTCATCTCTTTAGAGTTAGTTATCATGACTCATCTCTTTAGTTAGAGTTGGGTTATCCTGACTCATCTCTTTAGTTAGAGTTGGGTTATCCTGACTCATCTCTTTAGTTATCCTGGGTTATCATGACTCATCTCTTTAGAGTTGGTTATCATGACTCATCTCTTTAGTTAGAGTTGGGTTATCATGACTCATCTCTTTAGTTAGAGTTGGGTTATCCTGACTCATCTCTTTAGTTAGAGTTGGGTTATCATGACTCATCTCTTTAGTTAGAGTTGGGTTATCATGACTCATCTCTTTAGTTAGAGTTGGGTTATCCTGACTCATCTCTTTAGTTAGAGTTGGGTTATCCTGACTCATCTCTTTAGAGTTGGGTATCATGACTCATCTCTTTAGTTAGAGTTGGGTTATCCTGACTCATCTCTTTAGTTAGAGTTGGGTTATCATGACTCATCTCTTTAGTTATCCTGGGTTATCATGACTCATCTCTTTAGTTAGAGTTGGGTTATCCTGACTTATCTCTTTAGTTATCCTGGGTTATCATGACTCATCTCTTTAGTTATCCTGGGTTATCATGACTCATCTCTTTAGTTAGAGTTGGGTTATCCTGACTCATCTCTTTAGTTATCCTGGGTTATCATGACTCATCTCTTTAGTTATCCTGTGTTATCATGACTCATCTCTTTAGTTATCCTGTGTTATCATGACTCATCTCTTTAGTTATCCTGTGTTATCATGACTCATCTCTTTAGTTAGAGTTATCTGAGGTTATGCTGACTCATCTCTATAGTTATCCTGGGTTATCATGACTCATCTCTTTAGTTAGAGTTGGTTATCATGACTCATCTCTTTAGTTATCCTGGGTTATTATGACTCATCTCTTTAGTTAGAGTTGGTTATCATGACTCATCTCTTTAGTTATCCTGGGTTATCATGACTCATCTCTTTAGTTAGAGTTATCTGAGGTTATGCTGACTCATCTCTCTAGTCCTGCTGCTCTAGACTCAGACTGGAGGACAAACTGACCACGTCTCTTCTCTCTGCTGGCTTTACTCTCTCTACTCTCCATGTCTGTAGTTCCTGTTCTTGCTGCCTCTAACGTTGTTCTGTTTTAGAAACGATGACTGGTCCAGTCCTGCTGCGTTTGTCTCTTTCCTGTCCTCTCAGACTCCATCCTGGTCTTACTGGAGGTTCTTCCTGTTCCCACAGTCTCCCTCCTACTCAGCTGCTCAGAATGGATTCCATCAACCAATCAGCTGGTTCCTTTATAACAACACAGTCTGACTGATTATCATTTATAATGAATCTGATTTGATTCCAGCTGAATTTACTGTAATCAGCTGTCCTGAATCTGGACCTGAAGGATCTGGATCTGTTGCTCTGAGATGACCTGGTGTGACCTGGAGCTTTAGAGAGAACTGAATTGTGGGGTCCCTTCTGTCTGGATCCAGTTTTAAAACCAAAGAACCAACATGTTAAACACAGCTAAGGTTGTGTGTGTCCTCACCGCTGCATCTGCTGCTCTGGGGGATGAGGGACAGTCCTCCCATGGTGAAGGGGTCTCCCATGGGGGGGTTCATCACACTGGTGTGGAGGGCTGAGTCAGAGTTGGTCCTGAGGGAAGAGGAGGAACGATGAAGGTTTAATGAGTCGTTTCTCCTCTCACATGGGGCCTTTAACTCTACAACCCCAAAAATATCCAACCAGTCAGAGAAATCGGCCTAAAGGAAGCTTCTCTACTCTCTCCAGGCTTTACCTCCACGAGCTGAAAGCTCTGGGTCGGGATCTGAATGTGATGGAGCTCAGAACACAGATCAGGTTATAAACAACCAGAAAACTAAAGAGCTGAACCTGATCTGAACTGTTACAGATCTGTTGTTTAAACAGAACCAACCCTTAAAGTGAGCTGCTGTAGGAGAAGAGGTGTGGGAGGAAGAAAGGTTGGTTTGTAACAGATTTGAACCATTAGAGGGGAGAAAGCCTAGTTTTTTTACTTAATTTTCATAAAACTTAAACAGATTTTTCAAAAAAAGTAAAAGATATCAAACATGGCTTCAATGTGTGATGGATGGATTGTAACTTATTACACTTGACTGACAGTTCTGTTTGCAGAAATGATCAACATTTGAAGAACACGAAGGATTTGAAGGACTACGTTTAACTCCAGTGGCCCCCAAAATATCTTCAAATATATCATCTCATTAGCAGAAGTCCCAGCTGGAAAGTCCTGGAAGAGTTCTGGTTCATAACTTGTTTAAAAAAGCTGACAAACTGTAGAAGAAGAAAAAGTCCAAACAAATGTAAGGAAGCAGAATAAAGAGAAACAGGAATGCTGACTCAGCATTCAAACAATAACCAACACAGCAAGATTAAACGAACAAGACGTGAGAAATGTTATGACCCCTCCCCCATCGGGGTGGGTGGGGTCAGGAGGAAGTAAAGGGAGGAGAGGACGAAGACGGTGAGGATGAGGAGGATTCACCTGTTGAGTGCAGTAGCTGGGAGACGGAACTGGCTTTTATCCCCGGGGAAGTTTCCAGACAAATTCCTTTCACGATCAACAAGAACAGAAGGTTATTTTCCTCCAACGAGTCGGAAACATCAGGAAGGAGGCAGCGAGGAGGGAAGGAAGAAGAGCGCAGGAAGCAAAGACAAGCTGAGGGAGGAGGAAGATGGAAGCAGCGAGCAAAGAGCAGGAGGCCAGAGAACCAACAGACATTTGGTTTCTACTGTTTCTCAGTCACAACCAGGCAGGAAGTCTGCTCTCCGCAGGATGGGTTTTCATTTAGCTCCAGGTAAACGGCCTGATGTGAGCACAGCTAACAGACAGCCTGGATCCTGACTGGGACCAAGGCAGACCTGTTGTTAAAATGATTCAAATCTCTTTACAAACCATGACCTTCCTCATCGTCACGCTGCACGTTCAGCTGTTGGTCCCAGAATTCTCAGCACCAGAAGACGAGCAAGAAATGTGAACTTCCAGACTTTTCTACTGTAACCTACTGAGCCCTGATGGGGCAGCAGAGGGAAAACGAACAACGATTCTGAATGACGTTTGTGAGATCCAGAGTTTCATTTGCAAAATCCTGAGTCCTTTAGCAGGATCTCATGTCACTTCTATGAGATCCCACTGACTGTGTGAGATCCTGAACCGTTTTTGGGAGATCTGAGTTACTTTCCTTTTACTAATGTGTGAAACTCTTATATTGATCCTTTATGAATTAACAACTAATACTTTGTTTTCTTCATTGTTCAAATGTTGCATTTATAATGTATTTTTGAACAAAAACAGGTAAAGATTTCACAATAAAGGTACTTTAATATATAATACTGATATATATAATAAAAACTTGTGGAACGAGAGACGTTTCAGCCTGACTTGGGCTCTCGTCTTTAAAAGTTCAGACACCCTTATAAAAAACTGTCTCATGGTAAACTGTAGAGCACGGCCCCAACTAAAAACCTTAAAGGGCCACATATGTTTTCACAGGCGGTGTGTCCGCGGGCCGTGGGGCAGAGAGGGGGGTGCTGAACGTAAAAGTGGGGCACATAGAACCTGATGATGTTAAACTGTACAGATACAATCATTTTGATACTGTAAAAGCAGTAGTTTGTCATATTTAAAATAAAAAAATAACTTCATTTGGTACTTAATGTATCCATCTGAAAAACCTTAGAACTATTATAACTTCAGTAGTTTCCTAAAGAGATCATGGCCTAGAGGTTGTGACAGCCACTCTCACGTGGGACTGCCAAGTTCAAATCCCGGCACCAACCATCTATCATTAGATGTATAAATGCTCGGGGCCGTCCAGGCCAGGCTTGGGCGATCAGACGAATCTATCAACTATCAGAGATTGGCTGAGCCCATCACCAAGAGCGGTTTATTCATCCCCCTATAAATTAATTTCTTAATTAACAATGTTTGGTTGAAGTCAAAGGACACAGCCAACATAAAAATAATAAATAATGCTCTTTTTACACACAAGCTCCTCCCAGCTAAAAGCAAAGTTTGTTTCCTCCTCCGAGAGCAGCGGTGATTTATTTACTCACCCCGTGACAGACAGACAGAATGACAGCAGCCTGTCGTCTGAAAATAAATGTATCTAAATAATAACCACGGTGGTGGGGAGGGAAACAATCAGAGACTGGATTTTCTCCAGTGTAACCGTGTTTACAGGTCGGTGTTACTCTACCGGTGCTGCTGTAGGAATATTCAGCGAGTCAGAACACGGGTCCAGTGTTTATCTGTCTGACAGATTCAGCTCAGTCTGAAACAACTAATACAAAATGAAACTAAAACTAAAATAAGAATAAAAATACCTCCTTCAGTGAACATGTCATTTCCATTAAATAAATCTCTGCTGCAGTTTGAAGTCTTTTCAGTGATTTGGTGACGGAGCAGCAGCTGCTAGCACTGTGTTAGCTTAGTTACTCAGCAGAAGGGTGAACACTAGATGTTGAAGCTCTTTGCTGCCACTATACATCTGTTTAAAGCCAATGTAACCCCAAATAGGTGATGTTGTGTTTTTTGGCAACAATTTCCTCCACTCTTGGACTTTTGAGTTCTCATTTGGCAAATCCATGAGTGCGTGTTTACATTGCTCCACCTGCAAATATGTCAACATGTCACCTGTGTGAATAATTCACCCATCGTTAATTTTTGACATGACAATAGACAATTGGGAAAAAGTAACACATCGCCCAATCCTAGTACAGGCAATATAATGTTCTATCTGTAGTGTTCTAACTGTAAAGGTTAGCTAACAGGTAATATAAGTGTTCTAACTGTAGAGGTTAACCAACAGGTAATATAAGTGTTCTAACTGTAGAGGTTAACTAACAGGTTATATAGTGTTCTAACTGTAGAGGTTAACTAACAGGTAATATAGAGTTCCAACTGTAGAGGTTAACTAACAGGTAATATAGTGTTCTAACTGTAGAGATTAACTAACAGGTAATATAAGTGTTCTAACTGTAGAGGTTAACTAACAGGTAGTGTTCTAACTGTAGAGGTTAGCTAACAGGTAATATAAGTGTTCTAACTGTAGAGGTTAACTAACAGGTAATATAAGTGTTCTAACTGTAGAGGTTAGCTAACAGGTAATATAGTGTTCCAACTGTAGAGGTTAACTAACAGGTAATATAAGTGTTCTAACTGTAGAGGTTAGCTAACAGGTAATATAGTGTTCCAACTGTAGAGGTTAACTAACAGGTAATATAAGTGTTCTAACTGTAGAGGTTAACTAACAAGTAATATAAGTGTTCTAACTGTAGAGGTTAACTAACAATTAATATAAGTGTTCTAACTGTAGAGGTTAACTAACAGGTAATATAAGTGTTCTAACTGTAGAGGTTAACTAACAGGTAGTGTTCTAACTGTAGAGGTTAACTAACAGGTAATATAAGTGTTCTAACTGTAGAGGTTAGCTAACAGGTAATATAGTGTTCCAACTGTAGAGGTTAACTAACAGGTAATATAAGTGTTCTAACTGTAGAGGTTAACTAACAAGTAATATAAGTGTTCTAACTGTAGAGGTTAACTAACAATTAATATAAGTGTTCTAACTGTAGAGGTTAACTAACATGTAATATAAGTTTTCTAACTGTAGAGGTTAACTAACAGGTAATATAAGTGTTCTAACTGTAGAGGTTAACTAACAGGTAATATAGAGTTCTAACTTTTAAGCTTTTACCATCTCACCTGGTCTGACTAGCCATGTGCGTTGCTCCAGTTAGAGGACTACTTCCTCTTTCTAAAGACTCCACCTACTTTGAGTGATTTCACCAGTGTTCTTACTCTAACAGAACAACACTTCAGTTCCAATCTGTTCTAGAACTATGTTGAATTTGTAGAAAAAGCCTCAAACTTTAACTGCAAAAAGCACCACAGAAGAAGAACACTGACCACCTAAAACCTGCTGTGAATTCTAAAACTGGACTTTAAGAGCTGAAACTGAATCTGTTTGAGGTTCTTCTCCTCTTTGACTTATTAAAAATAAGCAGACCAACAACCTTCTGGTGAGCTGTAGGAGGTTAAAGGTCATCTGCCAGCTCAATGTGTTGTTTGTGTGTGTGTGTCTGTGAATGTGTGTTAGAAACCAGACATGGATCGAGTCAGAGTTAATACGCTGCAGAAAAAGATTAAGAGAATCCAGGAAGTCAGAAGTTCTTCAGAACTGGAGCAGGTTCCTGTTAGTGAAGCCAGACTGAAGGATCTGTGAAACCTTTGACTAGATGGTAGTGGAGTCAGAGACACTCCATCAGCAGGTTGGTGAGGATTTAATACTTTGCTAAAGGGCCCTTTGACAGAAACCCCCAGCTGTTTCTCCTCCTGATGCTCCTTTCAGGATGAGGTGGAATTCTGGAGCACAAAGAGCTTCTAAGAAGTTCCAAAACTTGTAAAGATTGGTTGAGGAATAAATTCATGTTCTCAGATGACTCCAGACAGTCTCCCACCAGGATAACTCTGCTGTAAAAACAGTCACTGCTGTAGGAGAACAAAGGTAGAAACATCTAGTCATAGATTAGATGCCCTAGAGTCTAGTGCATCATGAATCCATGACAAACCACCAGAGTGAACTTTGACCCGTCTGAAGAAATCAAAAGGTCCAACTGGTCTGTTAGTTGGTCCACTTTACTGAACAAAAAGAAGTTTAACAAAATCTCCTTTATGTCTAAATCAGAACCATTTCAAAGGATTAATTGGGGGTTCTAGACTGGACCGGCAGTTCAGATCTGGATCAGGAGTTCTAGACTGGATCGGGAGTTCTAGACTGGATCGGGAGTTCTAGACTGGATCGGGAGTTCTAGGCTGGATCGGGAGTTCTAGGCTGGATCGGGACTCTCCTGAACTTGTCTGTTTTTACAAGGGTGGTTGGACTCAAACCACCTCAGGTCACAAAGGTTTCAGAGAGACTTCAGAGCAGCAGGAGACAGAAACAAGCAAATAGACGTCCTTGAGGACCACATGTCTCCATGGAGACAGGGGTGGAGTGGGGGGGGGCAGACATTACCTTCTCCAGCTGGCGTCAGGAGGCGGGGACAGGTAGGCTGGGTTGTACAGGGAGTTGTCCACCTGGGAGAAAGCTGGTTAAGGACACAACAACATTCCCATCCCTTTGTTCTCCTCAAACCTTTAAATCCTGTTAAACCACAACTCATGTTAACAGAAACACCCTGACCCTAGGTCTCCCCCTGACCGTGACCCTGGCTTTGATCCTGACTCTGATCGAGAGATTTCAGTTGGGTTCTAAAACCTCACACACCACTGAATCAGCTCTTTTATAACGTTCTAATAATCATATCTAATCTAATAATCTTACCATGGGGGACAAGTGTCACTAGAAACCAGGTGAGAACGTTCAGTCAGCTGATTGGTCAGATATTCTGGGGCGGGGCTACCAGAGGGTTCTAATCCTGACCTAGTCCTTAACACGGTCTAACCTCCTCTCTCTGAGCTGTTGATGTTTGTATGAGTTGGAAGTCATGTGATCAGATACCAGAGAGCTAACGGTCCACGAGACCTCAATGCATTTATGTAAATGTTCATGTGTCCATCAGACGCTTTTATCCAAAACGACTTACAAATGATGATGTAACCAAGACGTTCCCATTGGAGCTACATTTTTCAAGTAGATGGGAGCTGTTCCATTCAGGACTTTGTATGCTAGTGCTGATTTACTGCTAGCTAGAAGCTACTCAGTACCAGAATGCAACACAGCCCTGGCTACAGCTGGGTGTTTGGCTCAAACAAGCAGCGTTCATGTAATCGTTGAGTCGGATGGTGGTCGCATCACATTCTGACTGTCAAGCGTTTGAGGGAATTAACCTCTAGTTGAAATAAAAACTGAATCCAGATGAAAACCAGCTGCTGAGGATCTCTGGAACTGAATCAGCTGAGCTGCTAAGTTTTCACACCTTCACTAAAACAAATCCAAGCGCCGTCAAGATCAGTGTTCAAGATTTCCCAGCACCTCAAAATGGTGAGGATTGAAATAAACAAAACATATAAACTCTAAATAATTATTCCACTTCCTCGCTGATTTTTGTTCAGCTGTGACCTGATAATAAAGATTTTATATGAATGGGATTACTGAATTAACTGGATCCATTTAAAATGGTAAATAGTAAATGTCTGGTATTGTAGGGAGCTTTTCTAGGTCCAAAGACTCCCAAAGAGCTTTAACCTACATCCAGTTATTCACACACTGGTGGTGATCAGCTACACTGTAGCCTCAGCTGTCCTGGAGCAACCTGACAGAGGTGGAGATGCCATGCACCAACACCACCTGGTCCCTCTGACCTCCAACTGGTCCCTCTGACCGCCACCTGGTCCCTCTGACCTCCACCTGGTCCCTCTGACCTCCACCTGGTCCCTCTGACCGCCATCTGGTCCCTCTGGTTCCTGTGGAACTGGAAGAATCCACCCCTCCACTCCAGGTTGAACCCAGGCTGAAAGGATACTTGGCGGCTTCGGTACGGTCGACCAGGAGAGATAAAGCGGCGGTCTCTCTGGACTCGCTCCACCAGACCGTGGTGTCGAGTCAACCGAGTGGACTCCAGAGAGGACTGGAAGGAGCCCTGAGACACACAGGAAGAAACCAGCCGTTAGTGTTGATTTACTGTAAATGTGTTTATGATGTTTATCTGTTGTTGGTGCTGCTTCTTCACTGGTTTTGTCTGTGCGGATTGAAAGATTTTTTTATTCTGAATAATTATAACAATTACATTTTTAAAAAAGAATGTAAAATAAGAACTGGACAGCCAATCGGATCCTCAGCTCAGTGCTGGAGACATTTTTTTGGTCTTGACTTTAGTGTTCCATAACCTTCAGGATCATTGAGGAAATTCAAAGTGACTCTTCTCGAGTCCCAGAGACCTGCTGACATAGTTCAACAACCTGACCTTTACATCAGAACGTCCTGACAGTGAGACTACCTGACAGGAAGCGACCATGAATCCATAGTTTTGCACAGATTTGTCCTTTTAAAGACAGGTGGTCCTAAACTTCTGATCAGCTGTCAAACAGCCTGTTTCACTTTAAGTCTTGTTTTCAATAAACTGCTGAACAAAAAATGTTTTGTCTCACATCCATTTCTTCTTTTAGCAGGTTGAAGCTACTTAGAACCTAGTTGAGATCCAACCATGAAAAAAAGATTTTGGCCACTTTTTAAGTGGTCTGAAACTTTTGATCGGAACTGTATCAGGTCTGTATCAAACAGAAAATGACATCAGCAGAGTGCGTGAGTCACCTGGAAGTCCTGAGGGTTCCTGCCAATCTGATTGACGTTGGGTAACGATCCGCTGTAGTACGGCCCCTGAGTTCGAGAAAGGCGGAGCTTCTGGGCCTGCAGCTACCAGGATGACAAGAAGGAAAAATCACATTAAAAAATCTAATAAAAACTGACCATCAATGATTAAAGCATCTGCTCAGCTACCCTGGATGAAAACTAGTGCATGTGAGCTGGAGTTTGATGGGACAGATGACCTGAGCTGATTTAACTGTAAACCTGTTCTGATTTGGTCAAATGTTTCTTGAAACAAGTCTTTTAACCATACTCTAACAAATAGTTCTCACCTGCCTGCTGTTTCTAATCTGACCTAAAAGTGAAAAGTAAAGCTGAAACATCCTCCCACAGAGCAACCCAAGCTCCTAGCATGACCTTTGACCTCACGTCAAAGCATATGAAAGTTTTGTTGACTAACAGGATGCTGTGAACTCACACTGAAGACATGCAGGTATTTAAACCCCTAAAATAATAAGAACTGATGCCTGATAAGATAAAACACCATCCGCAAACAGATCCAGGTTCAAGTCCTCGACCTCGACCCCGTCAAACTCCACGTTTTTTAAAAACCTACTCTACAGCCAGCTCTGACATACTCTACAGTCAGCTCTATGACATACTCTACAGCCAGCTGCCACTGCCACTGCCACAGGACTGCAGAGATGGTGTTCCACACCATGACGTACCCGTGACTCAAAGCCCTGTGTGTGTGGTGACGTGACGGAGCAGAGGGAGGGAAAAATCTGGGGATGGGGAGGCAAGACTGGGGGGACAAGCCCTCCCAGGGGGCCAGCTCCCCCGCTGGCCCCAGTAAGCACCCCCGTTCCCCAAAACCACCCAGGGCAGGGAGATCGCCGGCCCACCCATCCAGGTCCACGGCAGGAGCCCCACACAGCGCCACGGAGCCCACGGAGTCCCCCCCCCCCCCCCCCCCCATCCTTACTATGTGATGGAACTGATCAAAGTTGCCCAGAGAGATTTTTTTGGAGCGGAGGCAGAGGTCGTCTCAAGGTTAATGTAGTCCGACAACAGATTCCTATACTGGTTCAAACTGAGATTATTTTTGTTTTTCCAGTTTATGAGGATCGTTTTCTTAGCGATGCATAGGGCCGTTAGAACCATGTGAGCTGAATTCATCTCTGTGATGACATCATCTAAATCTCCCAGTAAGCAAACTGGAGGGGAAGCTGGAATATTACATTTCAGACACTTTGACAGATCTTCACATATCCGGGACCAAAATCTCTGCACAGGTGGACAAAACCAAAGTGCATGAATATAGGTGTCAGGAGTGTTGTCTGTGCAGCTTGTGCAGGTTTCAGATGGTGCATAACCCATCCTGAACATCCTGACCTGTATAGTGAACTCTATGTAGGATTTTATATTGGATTAATTGTAAACTGGGGTTTCTAGTCATTCTAAAAGATTTTAAACATGTCTGAGACCAGAAGTTTTGGTCATAACCGACTGATAGGTCTGCCTCCCACTTAGCTATAGGAAGAGATATCGAATCATCTACTTTAGACAGTAACCTATATATTTTAGAGAG
>SSNR01000220.1:14251-29921 GCA_006937965.1 Callopanchax toddi | reverse complement strand
ACAACCAGGTGGAGGTAGAGATGTAACCACAACCAGGTGGAGGTAGAGATGTAACCACAACCAGGTGGAGGTAGAGATGTAACCACAACCAGGTGGAGGTAGAGATGTAACCACAACCAGGTGGAGGTAGAGATGTAACCACAACCAGGTGGAGGTAGAGATGTAACAACAACCAGGTGGAGGTAGAGATGTAACAACAACCAGGTGGAGGTAGAGATGTAACAACAACCAGGTGGAGGTAGAGATGTAACAACAACCAGGTGGAGGTAGAGATGTAACAACAACCAGGTGGAGGTAGACATGTAACCACAACCAGGTGGAGGTAGAGTTATTATAATAATAATAATGAAAGCTTGTTGACAGCTGCATCAGAAACTGGACCTGTCTTCATGTCCTCCTGTCTCACATGTCTCTCCTGATTCACCTGAGTGGCTCCTGCTAGCTTGATGCTTCTCCCCGTTTCTGATGTGACTCTAGATATCATCACAGATATTCTTTGTGTCCATCATGTTCTGATAATGTAACAGAAACGTTCTCCACATTCATCAAGTCCCTGGGTTTGTTCCTGCACTAAGCTTAGTGGTCTGGATGTCCTGGAGGATGTTGGTAGAGAGTAGAGCTGACTCCCACATAAACAGTCAGGTACGGTGACTGCAGTGGCCAAATTACCTCAGAAACTCTTCCTTAAGTTCTCGCCAATACGAACAAATTCTGTGAGAATCTGTTTACAGTCCAGGAGGACACCTCGCTCATGGTCCAAGAGTCCACAGAGGTCCAGGGGGTCACTCCCAGTTGAATATAGACCTGTATCTGTTGATTTGAGGTGATTGACTCATGAACTGGAGCTTTAGAAATGAACTGAGTTGAATTTTAGATAAAGAGTCAGAAAATTAGCTGCCAATTCATCTCTGATCAGCAGCAGCATCTCTCCTGACCTGACTAGCCGAGTACTGCTCCAGCCTTCTGGACCAGGAGTTCTGATCTTGGACCAGGTGAATCCTAGCTGATCTCAGACCAGGGAAATCCTGATCCCAGACCAGCTGACTGATCTCAGACCAGGTGAATCCTAGCTGATCTTGGACCAGGTGAATCCTAACTGATCTCAGGTCAGCTTGGGTCGTGATGTCACCAGGCGGCTACATGAAGCTAACGTTAACCTCAGAAACTTTAGAATGGTTAAACTTCACGTCTGGTCGGAAACGACACCGCACCGGTGATGGGGGGTGGGGGTTGTTAACCGGGGTTCGGGGGTCTACCGGCAGTCCGGTAGCGCCGTTGACGTCACAGTAAACAAACCAAGTTAGCCTCGGAGCTAACAGAGGCTAGCTGACGGCGGAAACAGAAAACAGGAAAAACTCTACATTTAGCCCAAACGTTAGTCTTTTTATTAAACCTCTAATTAATTAATAAATTGATCCAAACAGCGAGAACCCGGGCTGTGTAGGAGACTTTCGAACCCCGCGGAGGCCTCTCTTCCTCCGGGGAGGTCTCCGCCTCCCGCCGCCGCCTCGCACTCACCCTGGTGGACGTGATATCCATCATCACCTCCTGGAAGGCGGCGGTCTCCTCGGCCTGCCGCTGGGTGTGAAGGGCTATCTTCTCGCTAAACTTTCGGGGGTTGGTGGCCCCGGAGCCGGTCCCCGGTCCCGGTCCCGGTCCCGGTCCGCCTGAACCCGTCGCAGACATCTTCACCGAGCGGACGGGACGACGTGACGTAGTGGAACGATTCTAGCGAAGAAGGTCGGGAAGCGAAGAGGTCTCACTCTGAGGATTCTTCCGAGTACCAGAATCACAGGCCGATTCCGAACAGTTCCGAATCAAAAATCTCAGCATTAAAAAAAGTCGGTACCGGGATGATTAAAGGCAAACGTAAAGCAAACAGCTCACTCCTGTTATACCGTCACACAACCAACAGCTCACAAAGACCGATGGTTTCTTTTGATTTTCATTGTTTTGTCTATTTTTAATATAAGAAGACAAAAATGCATCAAAGTATTTATTTTATATAAGTCAGTATAATTTTCCTAACCGAATATTTAGTTTAGATCAAATTTGTGCTGGTTTTTATGGTAATGGCGCTGAGGTATTTAATCCAGGCGGGAGACATCCTGTTGCATTGAAAGGAGCTTTGGTAGGAAGGAGCCTGAGTGAGAGCGCCCCCTGGTGGCAGTATTTGGCGACTGCAGTAAGAAATCAATACCTATCAGCTGATTCCAACTATATTAACGCTAATAATAGTACTAATAATCATAATATTAACAGTTATGATGGTGATAGTAATGATAATCCTATAATAAATAAATAAAACTATTACAGACAAACATTTTCAGAGTGAGACTAAAGCTGTCATATTCTGTCCCTTGTGTCCAGTTTGTGCTGGTGTTGCTCCTCCTGTGTCCTGCACTAATCCCCTCCAGGTGTGTCTCCTTGATTAGCTCCTTCCTTCCTTTATATATATATATATATATATATATATATATATATATATATATATATATATATATATATATATATATATATATATATGTATATATATATGCTGTTTAGTTCTGTCGGTTCCTTGTGTTGCATTCCCTGCCTCAAGTGTCCTGTGTCTCCTGAGTTCATCCTGCAATAAAGCTTTTTGGTTTCACCTCACCTGTTCCTGCCTCCGCTCCGTCCTCCTGCATTTAAGTCCTGCACTACCCCAGTCATGACAAAAGCATTTTCTCAAAAAGTTTAAAATTTGTTTTACTGTTATTACGGGTTTATTTATTCATTGAAGGCTCGTTTTGGGAACATGCTTTTTTTTAATCTTAGGCTATAAATGTGTTCAGTATTTGTTATACTTAGCGCTTGTCCCATACAAGTCAACAACACACAAATATAATAACAAAATTAATATACATTAAAATGAGTTTCTTTTGAAAATAATAAAGCAGGACAAACACAAAATACAGAATAATTAATATTAAAAACCCTAAATGCTGAGGAGAGTATAATACAAACATAAAAAAAAAAACATTAGAAGAAATGACCCAGCAGGTCATCAGTAACAACTCAGGACCATCTGATGTTTACATAGTTTATTATTTACTGAACTTTCACTGATTTTAACAACAGGTTCTGAGTGAGAAAAGAAACTCACTCCAACAGGAGACCAAAATATGGATTTACTGAAAAAGATGTTGAACGGATCATTTCTGTGAATCTGAACAAAGTGGTAACGTTTGATTTCACTTAGAAGTTTTCTACTTTAGTGATGAAATCATTAAAAACAGGAAGAAATGAAGCAAAAATAAACCAAAAGTAGACGGGAAATCAAAAACATGTTTCAAACGGAGTGAAAAGATGATCAATTCATCAAATCAAGCAACTAACTTCGTCTTCGTAACTAAAACGTCCCTGATGGAGATTTTAGTCCTTTTTCGTTGAATTTTTGATCAAATTCATCAGACATGAAATTTTCATCAGGATTTGAATCCTTTAGATGTCAGTTGATCACATGATGAAACGTTGGTTTTATTATTAATCATAAAACTGATGGAACTCATCCTGATTCTGAACCACTGGCTTTCTAAGTTTCCATCTCTCTGTTGTCCAGTGAGAAAAGGCAGCCATGTTTTTGTTTAGCTGTCTCCTCCTCTAGATTCAATCAACCAATCAAAGGATCCGATCCTGTTTGGGTTGAGGAGGAGGAATGGAGGAGTTTACGGGTCAACATCAAATGTCCTGTATTCCTATATCTAACCTTTTTATAAATATAAGTATCATCATGTAATCAAAGTGGTGTTTAATGGGTTAAAATCCTGAGGAAAGAAACTGAATGTTTGATACTGATCAGAACTGAAGTTGATTTAGAGCTGTTTTAGTCCTCTGAAGACTCCAGAGGGTAGAGTTTCAGTGGTTCATTTATAAATTATAGATAAATATAAAAATACATTTCAATTTCAAAATGTGTCAGAGTCTTTGTTATAAAACAGTCAACATGACGGACAGGAGGGAACATGGGCAGAAATGATGGGTCAGATATTTATTTAGAAACTAGGATGAGCGTTTTCTGAGTGACAGATCTCCAGCAGGTGGCGTTGTTGCTGCCAGTTAAACCTGTGTTTTATGTCAGCATCAGCTGGTTTCTGACGTCTTTTTACTTTTCTTTATTATAAGCCTACATTATTATTATTATTATTATTTCAGTGGAGTCATTTAGATAGTTTTTGCTCTTATTGTGACTTCAGCCCGTTTGTGTTCGATCAAAATGACTCGTAGCCTCAAACCTAGAGACAGAACTTGTGTCATTTAAACAGCTGACTGTTGTTTAAACAGTTGATTGTCTACCTCTCTGAACTTCTTCACTTTTATGCTTCAGTCAGGACGCTCAGGTCAGCAGACCAGCTACTCAGGTCCCCAGAACCAGGCTGAAGACCAGAGGTGACCGAGCCTTTAGGGTGTGCCCCCAGCCCTGGAACAGCCTATCAGAGCACATTAGATCTGCTGAGACCCTGGACATTTAAAACCCACTTTTATTCTTTGGCCTTTAGTTCTATCTGAGCAGTGGTAGCTTTTATTGTGTTGTTTTACCTGACTGTATTTATGTTTTATATTTACTTTTACATGTAAAGCACTTTGGTCAGCTTCTGTTGTGTGAAATGTGCTCTATAAATAAAGCTTGAGCTGATTGTCGTTTAAACAGCTCATCTTTGTTGTTTCCAGATGTCTCTGTGTTGAGCAGCAGCAGGACGAAGAAACATTTCTAAATTGATCTACCGGAATGAAGTGTGTGTGTGTGTGTGTGTGTGTGTGTGTGTGTGTGTGTGTGTGTGTGTGTGTGTGTGTGTGTGTGTGTGCGCGCCCTAACATAATTAAATCTGGTCTAGTAAAACTGATTAGTTGAAATATAAAATCAGAAAAAAGTTTAGAAGACAGGTAGGCATTCCTGTCTGCGTTGCCATGGTTACAGCTTGATGAAGAGCACAGCCGTCACCAGGGTGAAGCCCAGCAGCATCATGATCACCTTCAGGATGCGGTTCCTGGAGGAGTTGAGCTCATGGGGCAGGATCTCCATGAAGGTGATGTAGATGAAGGTCCCAGTGGCGATCCCCTCCAGTGAGCAGCGTGCCAGCTGGTGCTGTGATGACGCTTTGGTCTCAGTGAGGCCAACACCCAGTGCGATGCCCAGTGGCGACATGACAGCAAACAGCAGCAGGCAGCCGAACGTGGCCGAGCGCCGCAGCTGGCCCTGGTTCAGCTGGAAGCTCAGACTGAAGGAGATGATGCTCTTGTGGATCATTAGAGCCAAGCAGATCTCCAGGACTTCCTTGTCCTCCTCCAGCAGCCCCACCGCCAAACCCTCAAACACTGAGTGAAGAGAGAGTGAGAAGACCAGGATGAAGGCCCGCAGCACCGACGGGGAGCTAGGATCCGCATGGGAGTGGCCGTCTGACTCCGCCGACCCCCTGTGGCACTCTTGACCCTCATCACCATTCACCTGGACGCTAGAGTTCTCCAATAGACCGCGGCGCTCCTCTGGGTGGGAGGAAGTTCGATCCTTAAAGGCCAGGACAATCTGCTCCAGAACCAGAACCAGGAAGAAGCCCATGGCCACGATGAACTCAGGCAGAGGGAACTGAAGCTGAAACAGGAAGTGACATGTCAAAGACTGGACCGATGAGTCCCAGTGGAGGACAGGAGAGAAGTTCATACTTTGACCCCAGCACTGATGAAGGCCTTGCTGATGCCCTGCAGGAAGTCTGGCAGCAGGTCGAGAAGGCAGGTGGCCAAAAACACACCTCCAGAAAAACAGCTGATCAGGCTAAGCAGCCGGCTGCGAACGTCTGAGATCAGATAGAGACAGGTCTGAGATCAGTTAGAGACAGGTCTGAGATCAGATAGAGACAGGTCTGAGATCAGTTAGAGACAGGTCTGAGATCAAATAGGGGCAGGTCTGAGATCATTTATAGACAGGTCTGAGATCATTTATAGACAGGTCTGAGATCATTTAGAGACAGGTCTGAGATCAGTTAGAGACAGGTCTGAGTTCAGATAGAGACAGGTCTGAGATCAATTATAGACAGGACTGAGTTCAGTTAGAGACAGGTCTGAGATCAGTTAGAGACAGGTCTGAGATCAATTATAGACAGGTCTGAGATCAATTATAGACAGGTCTGAGATCAGTTAGAGACAGGTCTGAGATCAGTTAGAGACAGGTCTGAGATCAGATAGAGACAGGACTGAGATCATTTATAGACAGGTCTGAGATCAGATAGAGACAGGTCTGAGATCAGATAGAGACAGGTCTGAGATCAGATAGAGACAGGACTGAGATCAATTATAGACAGGTCTGAGATCAGTTAGAGACAGGTCTGAGATCAGTTAGAGACAGGTCTGAGATCAGATAGAGACAGGACTGAGATCAGTTAGAGACAGGTCTGAGATCAGTTAGAGACAGGTCTGAGATCAGATAGAGACAGGTCTGAGATCAGATAGAGACAGGACTGAGATCAGTTAGAGACAGGTCTGAGTTCAGTTAGAGACAGGTCTGAGATCAGATAGAGACAGGTCTGAGATCAGTTAGAGACAGGTCTGAGATCAGATAGAGACAGGTCTGAGATCAGTTAGAGACAGGTCTGAGATCAGTTAGAGGCAGGTCTGAGATCAAATAGGGGCAGGTCTGAGATCATTTAGACAGGTCTGAGATCATTTAGAGACAGGTCTGAGATCAGTTAGAGACAGGTCTGAGATCAGTTAGAGACAGGTCTGAGATCAGTTAGAGACAGGTCTGAGATCAGATAGAGACAGGTCTGAGATCAGTTAGAGACAGGTCTGAGATCAGTTAGAGACAGGTCTGAGATCAATTATAGACAGGTCTGAGATCAATTATAGACAGGTCTGAGATCAGTTAGAGACAGGTCTGAGATCAGTTAGAGACAGGTCTGAGATCAGATAGAGACAGGACTGAGATCAGTTAGAGACAGGTCTGAGATCAGTTAGAGACAGGTCTGAGATCAGTTAGAGACAGGTCTGAGATCAGATAGAGACAGGACTGAGATCAGTTAGAGACAGGTCTGAGTTCAGTTAGAGACAGGTCTGAGATCAGATAGAGACAGGTCTGAGATCAGTTAGAGACAGGTCTGAGATCAGATAGAGACAGGTCTGAGATCAGTTAGAGACAGGTCTGAGATCAGTTAGAGGCAGGTCTGAGATCAAATAGGGGCAGGTCTGAGATCATTTAGACAGGTCTGAGATCATTTAGAGACAGGTCTGAGATCAGTTAGAGACAGGTCTGAGATCAGTTAGAGACAGGTCTGAGATCAGTTAGAGACAGGTCTGAGTTCAGATAGAGACAGGTCTGAGATCAGTTAGAGACAGGTCTGAGATCAGTTAGAGACAGGTCTGAGATCAATTATAGACAGGTCTGAGATCAATTATAGACAGGTCTGAGATCAGTTAGAGACAGGTCTGAGATCAGTTAGAGACAGGACTGAGATCAGATAGAGACAGGACTGAGATCAGTTAGAGACAGGTCTGAGTTCAGTTAGAGACAGGTCTGAGATCAGTTAGAGATAGGTCTGAGTTCAGATAGAGACAGGTCTGAGATCAGATAGAGACAGGTCTTAGATCAGTTAGAGACAGGTCTGAGTTCAGATAGAAACAGGTCTGAGATCAATTATAGACAGGTCTGAGATCAGATAGAGACAGGTCTGAGATCAGATAGAGACAGGTCTGAGATCAGTTAGAGACAGGTCTGAGATCAGTTAGAGACAAGTCTGAGATCAGATAGAGACAGGTCTGAGATCAGTTAGAGACAGGTCTGAGATCAAATAGGGGCAGGTCTGAGATCATTTATAGGCAGGTCTGAGATCATTTATAGACAGGTCTGAGATCAGTTAGAGACAGGTCTGAGATCAGTTAGAGACAGGTCTGAGATCAGTTAGAGACAGGTCTGAGATCAGTTAGAGACAGGTCTGAGATCAATTATAGACAGGACTGAGTTCAGTTAGAGACAGGTCTGAGATCAGTTAGAGACAGGTCTGAGATCAGTTAGAGACAGGTCTGAGATCAGTTAGAGACAGGTCTGAGATCAATTATAGACAGGTCTGAGATCAGTTAGAGACAGGTCTGAGATCAGATAGAGACAGGTCTGAGATCAGTTAGAGACAGATCTGAGATCAGAGACAGGTCTGAGTTCAGGTAGAGACAGATCTGAGATCAGATAGACACAGGTCTGAGATCAGTTAGAGACAGATCTGAGGTCAGATAGAGATAGGTCTGATATAAGAAAGAGACAGGTCTGAGTTCAGGCAGACACAGGTCTGTGATCATAGAAACCAGTCTGAGATCCTTTCATAGTCCCACCTGGTCTCATGCTACAGCGCCCTGTTCCTCTGACAATGAATAGAGGAGCAAATCCAAACAGCAGGGTGGTGGACAATAAAACCACCAGGGCTCCCAGTTTGATCTCCAGAGCTGGAACATTTGTCTTGTCAACCAGGAGCGCTGCTGCCCATCCTCCATGAGCCTGGAGGACGGGGGAAGAGGGTGGTGTACCAGCCACCGGCATCATTTAGCTTCAGAGTTTGACAGGCATTAAACATCAATCACAGATCAAAGTAGGTCAAGGATCTGTCAAAAGAAACATGGAACCGTCAGGCAGCAGGATCAGAAACTTTCTCAGAATCTTGTTTTATTTCTGATGATATTTTCTTTCATTTCTCTTTATGATGGAGGAACTTCTTGCTTAGTTGCTTAGTCCTTAATGGCAGTAAACTCAGTTCTAAGTTATTCTGTCAACATTTCATATCCATCAACCCAAATTCTCCAAATGTGACCCAAATTTGACTGAATTCATTTTATATTTAAAGCCTTTTGTTGTCTTAAATTTCGACATCACAAATGAAAAAACCTCAGGAGCTCGGCACCGTTTTACAGTCTCATTTATTTAGGTTGGTTTGAAACCCTGGATTTGGTGTTTATGGTCAAATCCAGTTAGATCTGGATTGTTTCTTGTTCTATTCTGATCTACAGTTAAAAATCAAGTCAAAACTGAACTATAAACCATACTAATATGTATATACTACAGTACTAAATACTATGTATATACCACAGCACAGCATATATACCAAGGTACTATGTATATGCCACAGTACAGTATATATACATCAGTACCATAAGTCCCACCGGTGAGACAAGCAGACAGTCATGTGACCTACCTGCTTCAGCCGTGTCCTCCTTCTGCCTCAGTTCCAATCAGCTGATCCCTGCTGCCTCCACAAGCCCAGTGCAACACACTTCCTGCTTCAAAATAAAAGCATTTTGGCAAACTTAATGCTCCTTCAGCAAAGTAGTTAAACATTTTCATTCAGGTCACTGTTGTTGACTTTTACTTGTTTAGATCCTTCTCAAAGAAAAAGTATTTTCAACTTTACTGAAAGGTCACGCCGTTTCCAACATGTGTCCCCGAGTCCTGGGACTGTTTTTGTTTGTGATTCGGTTTTGAAGCTGGATGGGGAATTGTTCAGCGCTATCGTTTATGGTTGAAATAAACTAACTAAAACAAAAATGTTTTTTGTTCAAATAAATATTTTTGATTCATTTCAGGTTTAATTAATAAAAAAGACCAAACTCAGAACAACCAGAGAACCAGGTTTCAGTAGGTTTTGCTTTCTCTCACAGAGTCTGACTGTGAAACAGAAAGCAGAGAATTTACAACACAAATTTGCTTGCTGATTTCAGGTTTACGTGTGCTTTTATTTTGGTGGTGACAGTCCATGATTTCCGGTGTAGCTGTGTAGAACTTCCTCCACCAGGAGGAGGAGGATCATCTTCATCACTTATTAACCAAAGTGACAAAGGTCAAAGAGCCTGATTGAGTCAAACTAAACATTCAGACTAAAAGAAAGTTTCTGTCAAAACATCAAAGTTTAAAGCGCTGACCTCACTGTTTCTATCAGAGTGGTTCAGAAAAACTAAAAACACAAACCAGGAAAAGATTCAGCTGACCTTTAACCTTTAAAGGGAGCTTGCTGAAATATTTACACTTACTTTACTTAGAGAAACCATCTTTCATGAGTGGGACCAGAGTTCTAATCCCAGCCTGGACAAGAGTCAAAATTTTAGATTATTTTTCCTGAAGATAAATTATTATTAGCTGATAAACTGCATATGCATTATATTAGCATTTTTTAAAGTACAACGTTTAAATTTTGACTATCTTTTAGTATTTAACAGGTCCCACATTGCCCCCCACCAACATGCTCTTTGTCCCTCATTATGTTGGTCTGGATCCGGTCGCTCTAGGTGTGGCCCCTCCCCCTTCCATTACTGTTGGATGAGGACCTCCTGCATCTTCATAGATTTGGTTGCCTTGGTTACCAAAGACTGCTCCCTTTATACCTTCTTGTCCTTCTTTTACGTCAGGCATCACAGAATAGTGGACTTCTTCAAATCCAGACCCCAGTCCAACTAAAGCTCAGCAAAAACAGTGTAACTTACACAAAGTCATTTTCTGACCTATAAACTCTGTGTACTCACAGATCCACACAATTCTGCTTTATAAATCATCTGATGTGTTCTCAGCTGTTTCTGGATCAGACCCCGCCTCCTACACACCCACATTCTGCCATATATGGTCAAAGAACCTGATGAATTATTGACATGAGCAGAAGCTGGTAAATTTCAGGTGTTTCTCAGTGAATCAGGACAACAGAGAGGTCTAGAAAACTTCACAGAGACTGAAATGGAGGTTGTTGTGGTGGAAGAACAGAAACATGTTTTATTAGTGATCACATTTTGACGCATCACTAATCCTCTGAAGGTCTCCGAGTGTCAGAGAGCTGCTGCAGGTGAACGCTGTCAGTGTGACAGAGATGGAGCTCAGTGAGGACTGAGATAGTCCAGATCTAAGGGGATCAGGTCCTGTTGTTCATCCTATCAGACTAATATCAGCCCACCTGAACCAGCAGGTTAAAGAAACCTGAAGGTCAGAAGCTGCAGGTGGTTCTGGTGGGTCGCTTGATCTAACACCAGGTCCAGTTCAGCTCATAGATCCATAGGATGCTCTAGAGCAGGGATTCCCAAAGTGTGGTGCAGAGGAGAGCAGAGCATCCATTACACAGAGAGTCACTGCAGGACTCATCGTCTCAGAAATCACAAGAACTGATTCACACCTGATCACAGTTAATGCACCAATAAGAGCAGCTGCTCTACAACCTGAACAGACTGATAGAACTCTGACATGGAACATGTTCTCATTCAGGTTCTCATCTTATTCTGGTGTGTGTGTGTGTGTGTGTGTGTGTGTGTGTGTCTTAAATTCACCCTGTCAAGCTCTGTTCATCCATCGCTATGGTTACTCTGAATCTGGTCTCATCACAAGGATCCGATACAATCAGACTGGCTGCTTTATTCAGTGGATTATTGAGTTTACGTGATGTACTTGAACGCACCTTAAAGTCTCCATCCTGTTACCTGGTCAGACAGGAAGAGGAGTAGAGGAAAAATAATTTGTAGGTACTGGAAACATGGATGGTTCTGGTCCAACAGTCACAGTTCTCCACAGCACAAACCAAACCAACCACTACTCTGGTCTGCACTACATCATCAAGATCCTCAAATCAAAAACAGCACAGAAGCTCACAAATGTCCCTAACTTTTCTGTTTTCACCTTCCTCTAATCAGACAGGAACAGCAGTCAGAGGTCTGACTCCGTTATTGTAGTTCCTAAAGAACCACACCTTTGAACTGCTCTGGCAGACTGCAGGGTTCACGTAGGTCCGCAGGATCAGTAACCTTTGACCTTAGGCTGCAGAGCTTCAAGCTGAGCCAGAAACATGGCACGCAACCAGGCCAGATTACAATCAAAGACGTTGATGTGCAGATCGTCGTGGCGATAAGGGACAGTGTTCACCGCGCCCAAGCCATGACTTCAAATCAAAACCATTATAGTCAGTGGGAGTGGTCTCACTGGGAGCTGCTTCTTCGAGAGCCGAAAGTTAGAACTTGACCTTTGGCTCACTACACCAGGTTCCAGCAGCCACGGGAAAACCACTGATTTAAGAAAAGTAACCTGTGGTGTACCACCAGGATCAGTATTGGGACCTCAGTTATTTAAACTTTATGTTAATGTTTTTATGTTTATTTACCGTGGAGACGCTTTGATTCAAAGCCACATTTATATCTAACCTATCAGGTATGTTGTGGTCTGCGGGGGAAACCAGAGAACCCGGAGTAAACCAGAGAACCCGGAGTAAACCAGAGAACCCGGAGAAAACCCGCGTATGCATGGAGAACATGCTAACTCCACACAAAAAGGCCACAGCAGAAACCAGGTGAGGATTTAGAGGAACTTGACCTTGACTTTAGAAAGACATGATTAAAAAAATGCAGACAACTCAAAGCAGCTGTGGGACTTACTGATTGGTTATCAAAGTGCAGCTGATCAGTAAAATTAGTCCCGATAGTGTCTGCTGGCTCAAGGTCTCATCCTTAATCAGCAGATCTGTATCAGAGAAGTGCAGCTACACATTAACCAGCATTACCTGTGCAGGTGAGACCTGGCTGAGCTGCAGGCAGTCAGAACGAAGGGGACAATGAGGCTGCAGCTCTTCCTCGTAATGCTGGCGGTGATGTATGTCACCTGTAAACCGCTGAAGAAAGGCGACGAGGAGAAGAAGAAGCTGCTGCTGGTGTCCTTCGACGGCTTTAGGTGGGACTACGACCAGGATGTGGACACGCCTCATCTGGACCAGATGGCTGTGGACGGGGTCAAAGCTAAATACATCACCCCCCCGATGCTTACCATGACCTCCCCGTCCCACTTCACCACCATCACCGGTACTACACACACACACGACACACACACACGACACAATAGCAACAAAAAGCAATTATTTAAAGGGGTTAGCTAACAGGTTCTAGTGTTCTAACTGTAGGTCAACCTTCAGCCTCCTGTCCTGCAGCTCAGTATTAGATGTTCCTGTGTGTCAGGTAGATGGGTGGAGGACCATGAAGTTGTCCACAACATGATGTTCAACACAACGACAAACCAGAAGGTTCCTCACAAAGACACGATGAAGAGATCTGAGTGGTGGGACAATGGCGTTCTGCCGTTATGGATCACTGCACAGAACCAGGTGAGTCGCTAATTAGCATCACTGAACAAAACAAATCTGAGCCTGAAATAACACACCTGAAGGGGAGACACACCACCAAGGGTGACTTGTAGTCAAGTCCAACTACAAAATGGACTATAAGGTCTAATCAAAAATAAGAAACTGATACAAAGCTAAAGTTGGACACTGATCTTTGCTGAATACCTTTGTTCCAGGGTTTGAAAACCGCTTCTTTCTACTTCCCGGGGGGCGGAGCCACCTACAGAGGCCAAGCGGTCAACCGATCACTAGTTGAGGACTTCGGTTTTCCAGATGACAACGAGACAGAATGGCGTCTGAACATCGACACAGTGATGAGGTGGTTCTCTGAGGAGGATTTCCAACTGGTGACGTTGTATTACGGCGAGCCGGACAACGTGGGCCATGCCAAGGGTCCAGATCACCCGGACAGGAAAAAGATCATCCAGCAGATCGACCGTACCATTGGATACCTGAGAGGAGCCATTGATCGCCACCAACTGACCGACAGTTTGAACGTCATCATCACCTCCGACCATGGCATGACTACCGTCAAGAAGCGACCACAGGTGGATGAGATCATCCTTAACAAGTACTTAAATCTCATCAATCTCACCAGCTTTGAGATCCTGGATTATGGTGGGTTTGGCATCCTGACACCAAGGCCAGGTAAAGATCAGGAGGTTTTTGACGCCCTGTCCAATGCACCAAACCTTACGGTCTACAAGAAGCATGAGATCCCTGAAAGCTTTCATCTTGGCAAAAGTGAGCGCCTACCTCCCATCGTGGTCATAGCAGATCTGGGCTTCAACCTGAACTCTGTAAGTTTGACCTTAAATCCTGTAATTGGTCACCAATGTTTTGGTTTTCTGTGTCTTTATCCCTGAATCAGTGGAGTTCAAGAGTGAGACAGAATGAGTGTCCTAATTATCTGAGGTTAGTCATCAATGTATCCATCCATTCATTTTAATAACCACTTTATCCACTAAGGGTCATGTGGAGCTAGTATCCATCTCCAGCAGTCACAGTGCGACAGGCGAGGGACACCATGGACAGTTTCCAGTCCATCACAAAGACACAGAGACAAATGAGACACCCAACCATTCACTCACTCACACCATGGAGCAATTTAGTCACCAATTAATCTAACATGCATGTTTTTGGTCCATGGGAGGAAACGGGAACCTGGAAGAAACCAACGCATGGATGAGAAAAACTAACTCCATGAAAAGACGCAAACGGGAACTGAACATGCAACTTTCTTGCTCCAAGGGAACGGTGCTATCAGCTGCAAGTCCATGTTCTGGTCTGTGTTGCAGCAGATCTGAAGAACCTCTGACTGAAGACTGTTGTTGAGTTACTGTCTTGTGTAGAGGATGCTCAGGGTTGTCCATCATGTTATTCATTTTATGAAGCGTTCTCCTTTGTCCAATCAGAGACTCCAGAACAGGCTCCACCTTCTTTATCAGTAGTTCTCTGGTTCTGATGCTGCTGCTCCAGCAGATCAGATCCAACTCTCCACAACAAACTGATAGAACATCTGGAACACTGAAGGATCTCAGTTCTTCCATAGGTCCAGTCTGCTCTGTCCCTTCAGCGTCACCATGTCTCCAGTGTCCAGGTGAACACCCAGATGTTTAGATTCCTCCTCCACTTCTTCTCCATGATGGACAAAGTGTTGGACGTCTCCCTGCTTCTTCTAAAATCCACAATCATCTCCTTTGTTTTGTTGACATTGAAGATGAGATGATTGTTGCCACCATTTCACAAAGTGGTCCACCAGGTCTCTGGACTCGGTCTCTGGTCCATCTCTGATCCAATGACAGGACTCTGGCTGCTACTGAAGGTCTGAGGTGTTCAGGGTTAAAAGGAGTGGAGAGTCCAGTTCTCTGTGGTGCTGACCACCTGGTCAGACACTCAACCTGAGGTCTGTTAGTCAGGTAGTCCTTAATCCAGCTGGTTGTAGAGGACCCACCTGTCTCTGGAGTTTCTACATAATAAATCAGAATGGATTGTATTAAATGCTCTGGAGAAACCAGAGAACATGTTCCTCACAGAGCTGCTGCTTCATCCAGATGACTGTGGCTTTGTTGAAGCAGGTCTGTGACGGCGTCTTCAACCTCAACCTCCAGAGTGACAAACAAACTGTAGAGGGTCCTGAAAGGAGCCGTCTGATCATTCAGGTGGACCAGTAGAGGTCTCTGGAGGATCTAATGATGTGAGACGTTAGGACAACAGGTCTGTAGTCACTGAGGACAGATGGTGGAGGGTTCTTAGGGACTGGAACGAGTCAGGATGTCTCCCACAGACCTGGAACCTTCTCCTGGGTCAGGGTAAAGCAAACAGGTAACAGAGTTCTAACTGTAGAGGTTAACTAACAGGTAACATAGAGTTCTAACTGTAGAGGTTAGCTAACGGGTAATATAGTGTTCTAACTGTAGAGGTTAGCTAACGGGTAATATAGAGTTCTAACTGTAGAGGTTAACTAACGGGTAATATAGTGTTCTAACTGTAGAGGTTAGCTAACGGGTAATATAGTGTTCTAACTGTAGAGGTTAGCTAAC
>SSNR01000220.1:3256-13641 GCA_006937965.1 Callopanchax toddi | reverse complement strand
GTTCTAACTGTAGAGGTTAACTAACGGGTAATATAGTGTTCTAACTGTAGAGGTTAGCTAACGGGTAATATAGTGTTCTAACTGTAGAGGTTAGCTAACAGGTAATATAGAGTTCTAACTGTAGAGGTTAACTAACGGGTAATATAGTGTTCTAACTGTAGAGGTTAGCTAACGGGTAATATAGTGTTCTAACTGTAGAGGTTAACTAACAGGTAACATAGAGTTCTAACTGTAGAGGTTAGCTAACAGGTAACAGAGTTCCAACTGTAGAGGTTAGCTAACAGGTAATATAGTGTTGTTCCTAGTTGGGACCTTTTAGAGTAAGAGTCATTTCAAATACCAGAAAATAAGCTGACAATTTGTCAATCTGCAGCAGCGTCTCTCTTGATGTGACTAGAAATGAGTATTTCTCCTGTCAGAAGACTACTTCCTGTTACCAGTGGGTTGGTCCTTACTGTAGATAGAACGACCCTGATAAATTTCAACTGACTGGAGGCCAACAGGCTGCTTGAAAACAAAGCAGACTCAGTTTAACCCTCACAGGAAATGTAAATTATGACATGACAGGGTCGGATTTCTGTAGTTTAACTCGGCTGATTCCTTTTTAAATCTCAAAAGGTTCAAATAACTTAACGTCCTCCGGTTTTCACCTCTCAGTAAAATGAAGGTGATGGTGACTCAACTCATCTCCTGGGTTTTTCAGAGATTCATCGTCTACGTGAACAAGGGGGACCATGGCTACCATAACGACGAGATGGACATGAAGACCATCTTCAGGGCCTTCGGACCCAGCTTCAAGAACAACTTTGTGTCCGAGCCCTTTGACAGCATCCACATCTACCCTCTGATGTGCAAACTGCTCCAGATCCAACCGGCGCCACACAACGGCTCGCTGGCGGTGACAGAGGACATGTTGCGGTCACGAGGTGAGTCTGATGGACGGATGAGGATTAAACCACTTAACACAGATCATTAACAACAAAGATCACCAGCTCTGTCAGGAACTATCAAATATCAGAAAACTGATGAATGGATTTTATTCCCATTACTTCTAAAATCTATAAAAAATTATATATATATATATATTAAAAAAAAAAAACACACAAGGTATCACATTTATGTTACCTAAGCTCAGCCCTGACAGAGTTGGGGTGCAGGGGAAAAAAACCACCTCTCACATAGCAGCACATATTCAGACAGTCCACAGTTAAAACAGAGTGGTGGGCGGGACCAGGAACTCTGCCCGCAGGCTTCAGCGCCGACGCAGCTGCACGTCCTCCACCATTCAGCAGAGGTGAAGGAGAAGATAGGAGGAGAGGCAGGAAGGAGGGAGGTCAGAGCAGCCGCTCCATTCATTCTGTAGTGAGTGGGGTTGAAAGTAGGGATGCAGATACTTTTTTTCAAACCAATACATGGATCTGAGTACTTGCCGATACAGAGTACCGATACAAATACTTCTACCGCACAAAAAGAATTGAATGAATTGGAAGACAGGTTCTATTTTCTTCTATTTTTGGTTAACTTTAACAAGTATGAGTACATGGTACAGGTATTGGGAAAACAAAACAAATCCATATTGAAAGAGTATTAATCCAGAAGGAATGAGGAAGTTCTACTCCATCTAGCTCCATCCTCTCAGCCGTGCCTCTGGTTGTTTTCAGGAGAATCATCTAGAAGCTCCGTCTGCTCGCTGATGATGATGATGATGGCGGTGGTGGCTGTTCTCCAACTGATCCAGGACCAGTAGCTCTCTGTAGATATTTAAACCAACAGCTGGTCGTCTCCATGTAGCTGCTGTCGGTGATTCTGGAAGATTCATGACTTCTAAATAAACCTGAGAACCTCCTTGCTCTTTGGAGCTCCTTCATGTGTTTGATTTTGTAGAAACTGAGGAGCTGCGTGAAACTGGACCGTCCAGCTTCAAAGGTCCCATAGTCTGTAAAATTCCCTTTCTAAAGATCTTCTAACAGTCATATCAGTCCCAAAGACTGTGTCTGAGACCCAAAAGAGTTAAAATATTTTCACTTCCTGATTCTCTTTTTTGGGGAAATGTGTTTTGAGCTAATGCTAAAACAGGTTGTTTCTAAATCTTTCCCCTGCTGATGTCAAGAAGAGAAAAGACCACTCCTCTCTAGAGGACAGAGCCAATCAGAGCACCTTTGTCTACCTGAGCCCAACCTGCCCTTTAATGAATGAAACTTTATTTCAGACAAAAGGTTTGTCCATATCCCAAGATTAAAAATAATAATAATAATAATAATAATAATAATATAATAATAATAAAATCAAGTTAAAACCATAACATACAGACAGGACTTCCGGTATGACGGAGAGGAGTGCAGGAGCATAAACTGACCAGCTCCCAGAGGGTCCGACTCCCCTACTTATAATTAAACGATTTCAGAGACATTACTCAATTATTTGAACTGTTGGAGAACGGGGGAAAACATGAGAAAAGCAAAAGGAGGCGCTCGATTAAACCCTGAAGAAGACGTTATACCGTCTGGTGAGAACGTCGGCGGCACTGCGAATGCTAGCGGGCTAGTTCATCAAGATAGCTTGGACGCTATGAAAGCTAGCATCATAGCTGAAATAAAAGTGATGTGTACAGATGTAAAAAAAGAAGTCGGTGAAGCTACAGGACAGATCAAGAAAGAACTTTCAGACTTCAGAGAAGAAATTAATCAGAAATTTGTTGGGATTAACACCGAGTTGAAAGAAATGAGTGATAAAATTGGAGAAGCTGAACGGAGAGTGACAGAGGTGGAGGAGCTAAATACCGAGGTGCGGGAAATGCTCTTAAACACGCTTGAAGTACAGGAGCGCATTCAGACACAGCTCACGGATCTGGAGGCTCGTTCAAGAAGAAATAATATCCGTATTCACGGTATAAATGAGGGAGTAGAAGGAGATAATATTACAGACTTCATCGAAAGGTTCATAAAATCTGAATTAAATCTGCCTGACACCCCTCTTGGAATACAAAGATGTCACCGCTCACTTGGTCCCAAGCCTCCACAAGATTCCAATCCCAGATCCGTAGTAATATACTTCCTGGAATTTAAGACAAAAGAACTTGTACTTCGAAGGGCATGGAACAAAAAAAATATCGAATATAACGGAAAGCGTGTGTTTTTTGAGCAAGATTATACCAGTGATATACTGGCGAAGAGGAAGGCTTATGCTACAGTCAGAAGAGTGTTGAAAGGAAAAAACATCCGTTTCCAGACACTTCATCCAGCGCGGCTCCGTGTCCACTATAGTACCGGTGCAGTAATCTATAAGGATGCACAGGAGGCCACAAAGGACCTGGAAAGAAGAGGACTGATTGAGGCAGGAGCCCCGACCTCAGCGACACAACCCACGGAGAACAGAATGACACAATCCGTGTGGGAAACTGCAAATGCAACACGGCGTCAAAAAGACGCCAGGCTGAAATCCATACAGGAGAAATTAAAGGAATTCCAACACGAGAGCAGAACCTGATTAAGACTTCGTCCTACTAAGTCAACATGAGTTTCGAGTCTGACTACATCTATAAATGTGACCCACTGGGAAACCCTGCATGCTCTCCCCACCCATGCGTGCTGCTCTGACTGGATTAATTCAGGAGGAACTCAGAACTGCATCGAGAGGGGCTCCTTCGACTTCAAGGAATTCCCCTCCCAACACTGAAGCAAATATTACGCTTCAGAAATGGAGGTCATCTTTGTCTTGGTATGTTTGTGTTTGTATTCCTTTTCTTGTTCGTTTTCTTTTTTTTCTTTTTTTTTTAAATAATTTTTGTTATGGTTGTTTGTTTTTTAGGTTCCTTATTGTTAAGACTGACACTTTACCAAGAAAGTTTAACCCATCTAATTAATGTGACCTTCAATGATTTTTTGTGTTATTTTGGGAAAAGGACATGAATAGACAAAATTATAATTTTATAACCCTTAACCTGAATGGTTTGCATAATCCTATTAAAAGGAGCAAAGTCATAGCCAAAATGAAACGAGAGAAACAGGATATAATTTTTTGGCAAGAGACTCACCTTTTAAAGGAAGAACATGAAAAACTTAAAAAACTTGGATTTCAACACACATATTACTCCTCTTTTAAAAAAGTAATTCGAGGGGGGTAGCAATTCTTATTTCAAACAAGGTAAATTTTCAGTTTTCCTCCCAGATTAGTGATAAGGAGGGTCGTTATGTTTTGGTTTATTGATCACAAAGAAGTTACATTACTGAATGTTTATAGACCACCAGGGAGCGACAAACTTCTGATAAAGAAGATTTTTGACTTAATATGTTTAGAGGTATCCGGGACGTTAATATGTGGTGGAGACTGGAATGTAAAATTAGAACCATCGTTAGACTCAAACAGCTTAAAGAAGCAAAAGAAGTTACCTGAAGCGTTATACATTGAAAAACAACTCAAAGAATTGGGTATGATAGATGTATGGAGAGATTTACACCCAGATGAAAAATGTTTTACTTTTTTCTCTCATTCCCATTCAATGCTTTCAAGACTGGATTATTTTTTTATGTTGAATTCTGATAGGCACAGAGTAATGGACTGTAAGATAGGGGTAAGAGATGTGTCCGATCATTCTGGAGTTTACCTGGTGTTACATTTGGATATTAAACATAAGGAAACTATTTGGAGGCTTAATACACGTTTTCTGAATGACAATAAGTTTATCGACTACGTAAAAGAGGAATTTAAAAGTTACATGGCCAACAATGATAATGGAGAAGTCAATTCCAGTATGTTGTGGGATGCAGCTAAGGCAGTTCTCAGGGGAAAGTTTATAATGTGGTCATCCATTAAGAATAAAGAAAGAGAAAAACAAATTCAAGAAGCAGTAAAAACACTTAAGTATTGTGAAGAGAAATATGTGCAAAATAACAATGAGGATAATTTAAAACAGCTACTTGGTGTTAAACAGACCCTAAATGAATTATATGAGAACCAAATAGAAAAGAAAGCTAAATTTATTAAACAAAATTACTATGAAAACGGCCCTAAAGCTAAAAGACTTCTAGCGTGGAGGGCACGTAAACAACAAGCAGAAAGATACATACCAAAAATAAAAAATACACAAACCAATAAGACGCAACAAAGCCTGGAAGAAGTAAAACAATCCTTTGTGATCTATTACTCTGAATTATACTCCCAACCCCCTGCAGCAGATTTGACAAAGGTGGAAGATTTTTTGGCTACCCTGGACTTACCTTCAAGGAACAGAACAAAATAAAATGCTAAATGGTCAGATAACTGAAGAAGAAATAAGTAAAACAATATCAAATCTTAAAGGAAATAAAATGCCAGGCCCAGATGGCTTTCAGGCTGAATGGTACAAATGTTTTCGACAAACCATCATGCCATTACTAAAATCCTGCTTTAATCATGTTTTGGAAGGTGGCACACCTCCACCTACGTGGAAACATGCTCTTATATCTATAATACCAAAGGCAGGAAAGGATAGGACTGAATGTAATTCCTATAGACCAATTTCTATATTGAACACAGATTACAACATTTTTACAACAATATTGGCTAACCGACTGAAAAACATTATTCCTGAACTGACAGATATTGATCAGACAGGGTTTGTGAAGAATAGACAAACATATGATAGCATACACCGAGCGTTTCGTCTTTTGGGACATATGAAAAATATAAAATCAATAGCTCTTAGTCTTGATGCTGAAAAAGCATTCGACTCAGTCAGGTGGGAGTTTTTGTTCCTGGTGTTGAAACGTTTTGGCTTTGACGGGTGCATAATTAAGTGTTTTGGTTCACTATCTAACTCGCTTAAGGCCAGGATAAAAGTGAATGGGGATTTATCAGATACAATTTCCCTTAAACGTGGCTGCCGACAGGGATGTCCACTTAGCCCAGCACTGTTCGCTCTATTCATTGAACCGCTAGCACAAGCTATTAGGGAATCCACAGAGGTGAAGGGCGTTTCTGTACTCGGTTCAGAACATAAAGTTTCCCTATATGCAGATGATGTACTTGTGACAGTTACTGAACCTGATAGAAGCCTGCCGTCATTAGTCCATTTGTTACACTCCTTTGGTTCATACTCTGGTTATAAATTAAATCTTCACAAAACACAGTTTCTTACATTTAATTATAAACCAAATAAGAACATCTTAAGCCTCCTGAAAGGAAATTGGAAAAACAGCATGATTAAATACTTAGGAATTAATTTACCAAAAGATCTAAATAACACTTATAAATACAATTATGCACCTCTGACGGCCACCATTAAGACAGATTTGAACCGCTGGTCGCAGCTGCCAATGAATCTGCATAACCGGATTGAATTAATAAAAATGGTTGTGCTGCCTAAACTGTTATATCTATTTTTAGCATTGCCGATTGAGGTGCCCACAAAACAATTTACTGAATGGAATAGACTTATTTCAAGTTTTATTTGGGAAAAGCGGAAACCTAGAATAAAGTATGAAACACTGCAACTACCTAGAAATGAAGGGGGCATGGCTCTGCCATGTTTAGAAAACTACTATAGAGCTGCACAACTTAGAGTTCTGATTGCATGGTGTGACCCAACATGTGAGGCCAGGTGGAAGGAAATAGGGCTGAAATTCAGGTCCCTCCCCCCTCCATACTAGGAGATAAACTGCAGCTAAAGGCACTCATAACTAAACTACCTAACTGGATCACAGTACCCCTGAATATTTGGATTAAGGAGCTCAGAGACAAAACTGTAGAAGAGGATGCAAAAATCCTCCGTTGGCCAGCATACGATGCAGATTTCCTCCCTGCAAAGACAGACGGCAGCTTTAGACTTTGGTGTAGTAGAGGTATCACAGCATACTGGAAAATATCTACAGGGAACAATTTGGAAGGTTTTCAACAAATATCAGATAATTACTACTTGGGGAAAAATGATTTCTTCAGGTATTTACAACTCAGACAGCATTTTTGCACAAATATTGTTTCAAAATCACATGATAGAAGACCTTTAATTAGTATTTTTATAGATGCAAGTAAAGGGATATTGACCAAAAAACAGACTTCGAGAATATATTCTGTATTACAAACAAATAAGAAAATATCTACATTGTACATTAAGCTAAAATGGGAGAAGGAAACTGAAACACAAAAATATCTGAGGAAAGCTGGTTAAATATCTGTAAGACTGTGTCAACAACCTCAAGCTCAGATTTATGGAAGGAATTTGTTTGGAAAAATGTTGTGAGGTTCTTCATTACCCCTAGAATTAAGGAACTACAGAGTAAAAACCCAGAATATGGTCAATGTTGGAGAAAATGTGGATCTACAGCAGCTGGCCATTTTCACATCTTCTGGGAGTGTTCCAAGATCTCCACCTACTGGACAGAAGTGGAAAGAATCCTCAAACTGATTATTGGATTAGAACTAGAGGACAGTTTCACGGTCATCTATCTGGGCGATATTCCAAAAAACTTGAATAAACAGGATCGATACCTACTACAGATACTACAGGCAGCCAGTAAGAAGGTCATAACAAGAAAATGGTTACAGGAGGAAACGCCAACAGTCTCGGAATGGATGGACATAATTCACGAACTGTACGTCATGGAGCAACTAACTTTTTCTCTCAGAAACATCTCAGAAAAATGCAAAAGAAATTGGGAAAAATGGAGACTTTACCTCAGAAGGGCTAACCCCTGAACTACTTTATGTATAATAGTCATTATTTTAGATTTAGATTGTATTCTAGTATGGTCAGTCCACCTATGTTACCTTGGTTTTTATTATATTTTTTTTCTATGTGTGTGTGGGTGAATGTACATGTTTCTGTGTATAATTGTAAAAAATCTGATAAAATGAAATAAAAAAAGAATATAAAAAAAAAAGAGAAATTACCGTAAAGATTCGTGAGACGCGCAGTTAGGAACGGGTTCTGTGTCTGCCGAGTTCACTCACGCTGAAAGCACCACTGGGTGACGGTCCAGTTGGTAGCAGGTCCGAGAGGTGTCGGCTTCGTACGAGTACCAAACCGAGCTGAACCCACACTGGTCTGAAAACGCCTGAAGTAGACCTGCCTGCAGGTGGACTTCAACATCAGGTGTTTTAATCCTCAGTGGACCTGTAACTTTGAGGTGGACCGGACCGCTGGGACCGCTTGTGGTCTGAGAGCTGCTTCCTGATTCTATCGCTTGACCAAAAAGCATGCGCCCCCTGCTGGTGGGGTCGGGCGCGGTTATAAGACGAACCCCCTTTTTCAAATTATNACCTGGCCTACTGTGAAGCGAATGCTGCGCCATCGCTGTCCTGACGTTCTTTACCTCTTTGATGCTCTCCTCACCATCCCTGCAAGTCCAGCTGACTGAAGGAGGTTCAGTGTCATGAAGCAGCTAAAGAGTGACTGGCGTTCACACCTGAAAGGTGAGACCCTCTCTGACCTCCTGAAAACCCAGTTATGCTCATCTGACATCAAAGACTTTGATCCAACCAAAGCCATTGACATCTGGCATGCTGACAGTTTGTGCACAAAAAGGCAACAAAAGAAACTGAGGGTTACTCAGATTCAGAAGAAGAGTTTAGTTCTGAGAGCTCTGAGGATATTTAGGAAAAAGATACAGTAACAACAAAATCAATGCTTGCACTTTGTGTATAATTTTATGTATATTGCACTGTGTGTTCATGATAGCAGTGTTAATAAAAATTATCAAATATTCATTCAGTGGCATTATAACCTTTTTTTACTGCAGAAAAATTGGGCTAGTGGAAATTCTGTTTGGCTGGTAACTTCAGAAAGTTACTAGCCACTTTGGCTGGTGATCAAAAAAGTTCATTTCAAACCCTGGTTGCAGGATCAAATCCCCGCTCCGTCTGGGTCACTTTGTCATTGAGTCCTTGGCCAAGACACTTTACCCTCATTGCCTGCTGGTGGTGGTGGTCAGAGGGCTGGTGGCGCCTCTCTCTGCGTCTGGTCGCTTTGCCTCTGTAGCTCCATCAGCATGTGACTGACTGACTGATGTAGAGCACTTTGTAGTCCACTGACTTCAACAAGCGCTGTACAGATGTGAGACATTTACATTTGGTTGGTTTTAACTGTATTCTTCCTCGTCTGCTGGCATGATGTTGTTGCTGCTCTCAGACTCTCTTACATATTGGTCATTCAGATAATTGGGCTGCTAAGTGGAAATCTGATGACAAATCCTCCTGCCCTCCACCATACGTTTCGGATGAACTGCCGGCGTTCCTGCATCATTCCTACACAGACAAAGCGACTTAAGACGAGGGGGAAAGAGGTGATGTACTGGTGAGGATAAAGCAGCTCTGAGGTCTTCTGCAAAGAATTTCCATTCCAGTTCAAATCATCGCTCAACCTTTCATCTGATTTTACCTGCTGGATTGGCAGCTCCTCCTGTTCGGTCCCGGTGGTTCCCACGCGGCGTGAAGCTCTGCAACCTGGTACCTCTGAGTCGGGCTTCTCCAGCGGCCGCAGAGGAAGTGATCGTTCATTCAGCTCTGATCAACGATAGATCTCTGGCGAACAAAAGTGTTCTTCTTTCTGAAGGACTTTTTCTCTACGCGGGAGCTGGACCTGATGTGTCTGACAGAGACTTGGGTCCAGGCTGGTGACATCAGGATATGATTGGCCGAAGTTTTTAGAGAACTGCGGGACAAGCACTTTATTGATTTTTTAAAAATCTCCATAATATATTTATAGCTGTACTATGTTAGAACGTTGTTTAGAGGCATTAAAAAACATTAAAAGCTACATTGTTTACCAACCTGCCGAGTGTAGCTTTAATGAAGCATGTCACCAGAACTCCAGCCACATATCTGGTGGGACTGCTAGATTGCTAGAGGACATAGAGCTAGAGGACATAGAGCTGCTCCCCAGACAAAGACATGAAGCAACCCCAGTCCAGAACTGTAGTAAACACCAGTCTGCTGTCAGAAAATCCTCTCAGTCTCCATCCAGAGAACTCCTGACTGTGTGTTTTATCTTCACACTCACATTTACAACTGCATTGTTACATTGAAACCGTCTAAACAACAAAAACATGCAACAACAACGAGCACAAACGGAACATACCTCCTCTCAGAGAGCAGCGCGAGCGAGGACTGACTGAGAGCGAGGCGCGCAGGCGCAGTGCTGTCGACACTCTTAAAGGGACAGTACACCCCCTTTATTGATTCAGGCTTCATGGAGTTCAACTCAGAAATCATTGACTGGACTCAAATCTATACAGATGAATCAAAATGAACACTAAATATTCAAACTCCTCCAATCAGAACATGACAATAGGAGCCTCAGAAAGTGTGTGTTTGTGTGTATAATCCAAAAAAGGGTTTTAAATAAAGGCAACTGGACTTATTTGGTTCTTTATTTAACAGAGATGAAAAGTTTCAGTCAAACTGCTGTGCAG
>SSNR01000219.1:1040477-1131688 GCA_006937965.1 Callopanchax toddi | reverse complement strand
CATCTCAGGTCCACAGACCAGAATCTACTAACAGCTCCAACCTGAGGACTCGGGTTGGAGCTGTTAGTAGATTCTGGTCTGTGGACCTGAGGACTCGGGTTGGAACTGTTAGTAGATTCTGGTCTGTGGACCTGAGGACTCGGGTTGGAGCTGTTAGTAGATTCTGGTCTGTGGACCTGAGGACTCGGGTTGGAGCTGTTAGTAGATTCTGGTCTGTGGACCTGAGGACTCGGGTTGGAGCTGTTAGTAGATTCTGGTCTGTGGACCTGAGGACTCGGGTTGGAGCTGTTAGTAGATTCTGGTCTGTGGACCTGAGGACTCGGGTTGGAGCATAGGTCTTTATCAGGTCAGTAACATAAAGAGGAGCTTGACCATGTAGGGCCCTGAAAGCTAGAGTCAGGATTTTAAAATGAACTCTTCATTTAACAGGTAACCAATCAGAGACCTCAGACCTTCAGAACGCCAGGATAAATCATTTAGTTGATGTTTCTGATCACGTCTGACGGACACCTTGTGCTTCGTCGTGGTAAAAAAAACCCAGAGCTGCTGCTGAGAAGTGACCTGAGAGCTGCTCTGTGTTTATCACTAGAGGGCTCAATGTCAGCCCAAGTCATCGGGTCGGGTCAAATTATTACGTTAATTATTTCAGGTCGGGAGAGAGAGAAGGGAAAAGAGAAGCCGCAGAGCGCACCGTTTGGAGATGTGACTGCTGCTGTCCATGGTCCTGATTGTACAGTCTGTCAATAGTAAAAAAAAAGAAGCTCATAAAGGAAAGGGGACATAGTGCGACTCATCCAGACGCACAGCACGCAGAGAGGAGTCAGAATAGGGATGGGTACCTTTCACTTTTGAATCAATCCGGTACTTAACGGTACCAGTTTTCGATACTTTTTGAGTGTTTAATAATTAAATTGCTTTTTATATTAAATATATTTATTTCTCAATATATAACAAGAAGTAACAAAAATCATGAAAAATAACACATAACTGTATTTTATCGTAGTGTTGCACAAAATTCTTCAATATGAAAACCTTTAACCAACTGCTGAGTGATGATGCAAAAACTAAAACCCAGCTCCATGTCCTCCTACCTTTGTCCTCTGGAATCACTATGATGAGGAGCAGCTCATTTACGCTTCATCTTCTGGAAGGCTGGTGGTTTTATGTCCTGGAGTAGATTGCGTGAGTGGCTGCAGCTGGAGGTGATTAGTGGAGCTGAGGGAGGAGATCCTGCTGAATAGGGAGGAGGAGGCGTGCCTGCTGGGGCCCAGGATATGACAATCTGAATTAGAGGTTTGGGGCAACACTTAAAAACTACATTATCACCAATAACATTATTACAGAAGAAAGCCATTAGGGTCATTAATAAAGCTGGTTATAGGGATCACACTAACAACCAGTTCTTCAAATCACGGGTACTAAAGTTTACTGACCAAATTCATTTTTTGACATTACAAATAATTTATAAAGCTACTAACAAACGACTTCCCGGTAACATACAAAAACATTTTTCACATAGAGACAAACCATATAACCTGAGGGAGGAAGGGAATTTAAAACAGCCGTCTGTGTGAACAACAGTTAAAAATCACTGCATTTCTGTTTGTGGAGTAAAATTATGGAATGGATTAAATAATGAATTAAAGCAATGTCCAAGTATGACCCAGTTCAAAAAGTGGTACAAAAGTATGGTTTTCATGAGGTACAGGGAGGAAGAGGGATTCTGACTGGACCAGATCCAGTGAGTGGTGTGGGGGTGGTCAGATATTTGTAAGTGTATATACACACATGTAAAAGAAAATGGGGTATGTTTGTAATTGGGTGTAGTGGTGAATGTTTAATGCTGTGTGTAGTTATAGGTGGGTAAATGGGAAAAGGGATGCTCAGATATTCTGTATGTAAAGGTGTACGTGGGACATTTGAACAAAGACGATGATAGAGAATGACATGTTGAACTGATGTAAACAATGACACTGTTCTTTTTTATTTATGAACAAACAGGAAAGGGACAGGAAATTAAAAAAGCTTATGCTACTTCCTGCTCCTTTTGAACATATCAATTATATATACGTCTCGTCTCGTCTTCTTCCGCTTATCCGGGTCCGGGTCGCGGGGGCAGCATCCCAATTAGGGAGTTCCAGACGGTCCTCTCCCCAGCCACTTCTACCAGCTCCTCCGGCAGGATCCCAAGGCGCTCCAGGGCCAAACCAGACATATATTTCCTCCAGTGTGTCCTGGGTCGACCCGGGGGCCTCCTGCCGGCAGGACATGCCTGAAACACCTCCCTGGGGAGGCATCCAGGGGGCATTCTAACAAGATGCCCAAACCACCTCAACTGGCTCCTTTCGACATGGGCATTATATATACGTGTATATGTATATGGTATGTGAGAGCGAGAGAGAGATCTACTCTTTTTTCCCATTCAAGTACCGTATTATTTTTATATAAATTATTATTATTTTATTTTATTTTTTTGCAGAAACTATGTTATATTAAATATGTTCACATAAATCATTCATTCAACATTATTATTTTCAATAAGCAGAATCACATTAACTATGTAAATCAAACGTACCCAGCTCTCTGTCTGTGTTTTCAGTGAGAGAAATCTAGCCTGCTCCTCATTTTCTCTGGCTCGACCTCCACACCAGTAGGGGGCGGAAATAACCCTTTAAGGAGTCTCAAAGGCAGCAGGACCAGGAGGAGAAGGAGACTGTTACCACGGCAGCCCAAACATCACAAGTAGCTTAGCTTTCCTTTAGCTAGCGGCTAAATAAAGACAACCCGGCTCAAAGCATCAGGTTTTAGACTATTGACGACGTGAAGCAGCGACTCAGCAGGTAAGGGCGAATGAAGCGATGATGATGTGTGAATAAATAATGGTCCTCATGTTCAGGGAGCTGTAGATAACTCGTGTTTCAGGCTGGATGTTCTGGGCTTGTTTTCATCAGAGTCAACATGAACTCCGTTTGTTTTTCCACTACTTTACCCAGAGAGCACTTCCTAATCTTCAGGCAGTGCTCTGAGCAGTTATCTCCGGTTTTCACCGAGTCACACTTTTTATGAGGTCTTGGTTGTAAGCGTTCAGCTCAGTGGGGTTTACCGGAGACGCAGATGCGGTAAACGGGCTGGTCAGACTCCGCCAGCGGTCCGGTCCCGTCCAACCACTTCCGTTACTTGTGAACAAAACTGATGAGCTGCTTTACCAGAGCTGGCTCGGTGAACACATCCCGGAGAGGAGAGGCCTCCTCGGAGGAGAAGCGAAACGTAATGAGCCAGCAGCAGTCTGAGGAGAGGAGCCATCCTAAAGTAGTCAAACGAAGCTGTGGTTGAGACTTTTACCCACCAGTCATCAGCACAGCTTCTAGAGAAGAGCTGAGCATGCAAAGCAACCGACGTGGGAAGTTCTTAACTTTACACACACACACACACACACACACACACACACACACACACACACACACACACACACACACACACACACACATTTCAAACACACACTGTATTACACAGATGTTCAAAACAGATCTTCACGTTTACCCGTCCTGTTACATATCTACCTTCACACATCTTCTCAGTGGTTCCCAAACCTTTTCTTTTGGGCCTCACTGATTTTACATGGCGTCCCCCTACCAGAGACTTTTTCATAGCCTGTTATTTTGACGACAGGGTTCAAAAAATTCTGTCATAATTAATTTTTATCCGTCACTTAGCCTAATAATTAAAAAACTATATTAATGACATTTAATTTAATTTAAAATAATATATGAATTGTTCCTTGGCCGCTTCATCCTCCACTGATCGTCGTGGAGCTGTGAAGCGCTCTGAGTGACAGGTGCATGGCTGCAGCGCTGAACGCTCAGTGTGACAGAGATGGAGCTCAGAGTTCAGAACACTTAATGAAAACATTTAATCCAAAGAGACATCAGGCAGGAAATGTCATGTTGGTCATTCTATCAGACAAATATCAGCAGATAACTCCTGCTGAACGAGCAGGTTATGAACCTGCGGTGGTCAGAAGCTGCAGGAGAGCTGGATCGTGTTCTGATCAGCACATAGATCCATAGGGCTGCTCTAAATCTAAATCAGCTGATCAGCCAGTCCTCATCCAGATGCTGCCACATATTGAGTGATGGAGCGTATCCATTACGCACAAGGATCCCTGCAGTATTCATGTCGCGTGGAGACGGTAATTGATACACACCTGATCGAAAATAAGCACCAATAACTGCCGTTATAATAAATATCTGAAGACGTCTGTATGAACAAACTGTGATCTAACTCCTAAATGTGACATATTTTCCTTCAGATTCTCATGTTTATTCCGTTCAGAAATGGGGTGGAGGTGTAATTATGTTCCCTTTATCCCTCTGTCTTTTATCTGATCTAAGCCTAATGTCTGTACTCTGTAAAGATGTGAAACCAAAGTCAAATTCTCTGTTTGGCCAACAGTCTTGGTAGACTCAGCATTATTTTAATATTGTTCTTCTGGTACTTTCAGGTCTCATGGCCAGCCACAGGCCTCCCTCCGGCCTGGGCAGACCACCGAGTCGTAACCTGGCGATCTCTGGTTCAGGAAGACCCCCGACGGCTGTCCGACCCCCTCCTACCGCACTGCAAACGTCACCCGGGGTGAGAGGGAGAAAAAATTTCAGACTTTGATTTTATTTACATTTATAAACCTGACTGAAAATGTCTCCACTCTAAAACATCACTGAACTGGACATACTGGTATTAAATCGAACCAGCAAAGTGTGAGAATTATGTCTAAAGGGTTCAAACTAGTCGGTGAATAACATGCTTTTTATTTCTTTTTCTGTTTGTGACTAACATCTGCGGAGTGCTCTTCTGGTGATTTGCTGGGTACCGGATCAGTGTTGTGTGTGGCCAAGCGCAGAGGCAGAACAACTTTGTAAAAAAATCCTGAGCCACTGGTAACACTAGACCCCACATGTGTACCTCTGGCATAACACGTACAATGACTCTGGTTTTGGTTGGTTCCCATCCTGTTTTGACCTGCAAGTACCCCCTTAGTCAAAGTGTTGATTCTTCACAAATAGAACATACAACTGATTGTTAAATAGAAATCATTTTATTGACTCTCCCTAACTTGAACATTTAATTCTCAAACATTTGATTCTTTTCACTATTTATATAGAGCTCAGAAACAATCAGGACATGAGAGCAAATCAGCAATCTGAAAATAAATACTAAATAAAAAAGTGAATAAACCTCCTTTTGTTCTAACAAACACTGGGGCTCTTTGAATCAGTCTAACTCCAGTCTGTCCTTCAGATAGTTATTTATGCCTTTAGTTTTTTCTCTTTGCATTGATAAAAGCTGGGTTTATTATTTATTAAGCTACACATTCCAGCACCTTATTTTTATTTTACCAGGGCTCAGCGAATGCTGTCCAATAGCCATTATCTGGGAACAGGGTGCACACAGTTTTTCATCAGAGGTTCTCAAGAGAGAACCTGGACCTGGTCTCTGGTCCGCACGGTGTGTGTGTGTGTGTGTGTGTGTGTGTGTGTGTGTGTGTGTGTGTGTGTGTGTGTGTGTGTGTGTGTGTGTGTGTGTGTGTGTGTGTGTGTGTGTGTGTGTGTGTGTGTGTGTGTGTGAATGATGATGGTTTTGATTATAAGCTGTTGACCCGTTGCACCCCTACAGGGCATGTGTGAGTTGGTGCTTGGATCGGATGTAGGCTACTGTGATTGTGTGTGTGTTGAGGCGTGCATCAAAGGACCTGTGCGTACTGGAGCGGTGCCACGCGCATTGGAGATGCTCTGTGTGTGTGTTGCAGTGCGTGTCAATGGAGCCCTGCGTTACCGGTGTGGTGCCACACGCATTAGAGTTGCTGTGTGTGTGTGTGTACAAGTGTGCATTAAAGGAGCTGAATGTTACCGGAGTGGTGCCACGTGCATGGGAGATGCTGTGAGTCTGTGTGTGTGTCGGTCTGAGGTCCTGTCGTGTGTGTTCACTAGCTTCAGAGGCCGTGTGAACACTCAGGTGCTGCAACAGGATGAGAAGCTGGTCAGATCGAGGGGTTCCCAATAGAGACCGCGCAGGTCCGCAAAGTGGTACGCATGAATGAAATCAGGTTTTCTTGTGGACCTGCGGACTATGTGCAGGCCTAAATTAAATCTTAAATGTTTCCACATACCCCCTGTAATGTGCTCACGTATCACTAGGGGTACGCGTACCCCTGGTTGGGAATCACTGGTCCACACAAAGATCTGCATTTGGACTTGCTTGTAGTACTGGTGTGTTGTTCTCAGCTCCACTTTCCCATCTGTTAACTTGAGACAGAACTTTTCATCCTCACAGGCCTGCAGAAGGTTATGGTTGAGGTGTTTATACGGGCTCTTGATTTCCACACAGGCTTTTCCACAGCACTCACATTGCACTAGACTAGAGCATCAGGGGTGGCACCCAATTCAGGGAACGAGGGGTTAATGATGAAACCACACTTCTCTACTTTAAGCTCTCTGTGCTGCAGCTTGTGAGGTGTACCATTCTCTTGCTGTGTCTTCATTTTATTTACCCCATTTCATTGGTAGTGGTTCAGTATGTGATGGTCGATGTGGCATTTTTTGTGGGTAGCACACCTTCTTCACAGTTTATGATGCAGGTGTGGTTATGGAGGTGGACACAACATGTTGGATTCTGAGATTCTTCCTGCTCATGCTGTGTGCCCAAATTCACATTTGTGCTGCTCCCTGGTTTTCTCCTCCAGTGCCTCTGCTTCAGACACAGCAACAAAGTTTTTCAGATGCTCACAGCGCTGCAGAAGTTCACAGCCCCTCATCTGGCGTCATGGAAACGGAGGAGTGATTTGAGGAGGATACAAGGCTTGACAGGGTCTGCATACAAGTGACAGATGAGGGAAAGTCTCACACTTTGCTGGTTTGATTTAATACCAGTATGTCTAGTTCAGGGGTTAAAGTTCTCCGTCGTGGGGACGGAATCCGTCAATTGGGACTTAAGAGAAAGAAGCTCCGTCAGATCTCCCTCTCGCTCGCCAGTAAATAAAGATACGTGAGAATAATGAAGGTCATGGACGCGATTTTGCAAACAGCGTTCTGTGGCGCACTGCTCAGGAACAGGTCCTGTAAGGGACTGGCCAAAATCTTGTGATTTATTTATTGGGGCGGCATTAGCTCAGTTGGGAGAGTGGCCGGTCTGGTAACCAGAGGGTCACCGGTTCGATCCCCAGCTCTGGCTGGGTTAGATTGTCGTTGTGTCCTTGGGCAAGACGCTTCACCCACCTTGCCTGTGTGAATGTGAGTGTGACTGTGTGTGAATGTTGGTGGTGGTCAGAAGGGCCGATGGTCAGAATGGCAGCCTCTCTTCTGTCAGTCTGCCCCAGGGCAGCTGTGGCTACAGACGTCTGTCGTAGTTTACCTCCACCGGTGAGAATGACTGTGTGAATGAATGATGCAACTCTGTAAAGCGTCTTTGAGTGACCTAGAAAAGCGCTATATAAAACTGATGCATTATTATTATTATTTATTATTATGGTTTGTGGTGTTACAGCAGAACCTCACAGTCTTCCAACAGATGTCACAGACTGTATCATTGTTGTTTGTGGTGCTAAAATCACTCCACACACGACTCTGTTAGTGTTTAAGTTCTTAGGCGACTCACGGAACACTCACTGCCGCACCTAGTGACAAAGGGGAGGAGTCTACTCGCTGCCTGCCTTCACTCTGTCGGCTGCGTTTCTCTGCTTTTGTACTTTTTTCCCTTCATTTATAAAACTTATTTTCACCTTAAATTACTTTAAAATATTATTTGAAATAAAAAATTGCGCTGTAAGCCATTACTTTGGTATAGAATCGGGACGTTCGGGACAAAGGCTGGGTAAAAACAGCATAATGTCCTCCTTGAGGACACATGACTCAAAATCAGGACTGTCCCGGGTAAAACGGAACGTCTGGTCACCCTACTATATACGGACAGCATATAATTGTTTTAACGGTGACATGCCCTGGGTTACACCATCTGTTGTTTAAAGTGATGATATGCTGTTTTGGGCTCCCTCTGGTGTCCGTTTTAAATCACTGCATTAAACAAGTTAGCATTGTCACTCCCTGCTGTGAGACCACCTCTTTTCTCACTTCCTGTTTTATTCTGAAGTCTCCCTCCTGTTTCAGTTCTGTTTCCTGTTTCTCATTACTCTGATTCCTTACAGCTGTTTGTGTTTGTATTTAAACCAGTCTCTCCTCTCTTTCAGTGGCCAGTTCGTTAGTTTCCTGACTCTCGTCCCAGCCTCAGTTTTGCTCTTTGTGCCTTGACTTCTGGGTTCATAGTTAGTTTAGAACTTTGTGCTTTGACCCTTTTTCTGGATTTTGGATTACCCTTTTGCCTCACGACTTGGATTATTCTGCCTGACCTTTAATAAAGGGATTTTTGTGATCACTTTAACCTGCATTTGAGTTCTCCTTCGTACCTGCTTAACAAGCATATTGTTTCAGCTTCTAAACGCCTAAATCTGCCTGTTGAAATGTCTCCTCAGCCTTCATAGCTTTCTACAGGAGTGGTTATTTACTCTTTCAAAGAAATCAACTGTGTTGAAGCTAAAATCAACTGTATTGAGCTAAAAACACTCCAGAGCTAGCATAACAGCTAGCCACATTGGGTTAGCCTAACCCTCGTGAGACACGTGACTTCCTGGGTACCGTGACGGCAACGGAGATCTTGCAATCGTGGTATTCTGGATCTAATCACCAGATGGGGCTAAGTGACTTTTCATTAACTCTGTAAAGAGTCAGATTAGCACAGACTGGCTCAAGGAAAAGATTTAAAAATATGAAAAAGTTGCATATTATCATGTTAGTGTAGATATTGAGTCCCCCACCTCAGCTTTTTCCACATGTTTTTGTGTTTCTGTCAGCTCTTCCATGCATTTAATCCCTGCAGGCCCACGCTAGCCTCCAGCTCCATTAGCCATGCCTCTGTGAACAGGGTCCGAAATTAAATTTTTGAGTCACCGGCCAAATTGGCCGGTAGATGATAAAATCTACCGGTCAAACATATTTTTTTACCGGCCAAAATTCTAACTGATTTAGATCTACCCAAAGCACGTTATTCTATAATATGATATTATGTTAGATCCAAACAGAAAGGAATGACAACTTAATTAAATCATCATTAATAAAAACTACTTTTTAGTCCTTTCAGACTTTTTATTTTATTTTTTTAGAAATGTTTTTAATGAACTCTCTTAATGAAATCCAGTCAGACTCCTTGTTTTCTCTCCATGAAATCTGCCCTCCTGCTTCTGACAGTCTTACAGTCTCATTTTATGGAGTCCCTTCATCGTCTTGTTTCCTAGGACCAGTGAGTTGTTACGGGACTTTTAGCGTACTGGAGGAAAACGGAGCAGCTCGTCTGCGCAGATTCCGGTGTTGTGCTAAAATCTGCTCCCCTGAAATTCTATGTTCACCTGTGTAGGGAGCGGATAAAACGCTCAGCGATTCTGTCAGTGTTTAAAACAAAACAAAAAAGAGAATAAAAAATGTCCATTTTAAATTTGTATTAATTTATTTACTGGGAACTAAATAAAGTATCAACTCTGACACGACTACGTGTTGTAGAAATCTTTTAGAAGTGCTGTGAAGCTCGTGGTTTGACATGGGGGAACAGAAAAATTCAGGGGAACAGACTTCTGCACAACACCTGTTGCCCTGTAGCCAGCGTCAACAACAACATCTCCACCGCTACCTCCAGTTTGCCACTTTTCATTAAATCTTCTGGTTGCCACTGGTCCTGGTGATTTCTCTTCCAGTTCCATTACTTTTCTTTTTGAAGACTGGCTGACTCCAGTTCTAAACCGCCACATATCGCTGCTAGCTTTAACACGGAGCTAACTGCTGCTGCCTTGATGAACAGTGAATAGGTAGGAGGAAACGCCTCAGGGAGCGACTCTCGCATTTCGCGTACGTCGCGTGCAGGCAGGAGAGGAGCGTCACAGAAATCCATCAAAGAGGACTGATAAACAGAACTAGTTTGGTGCAAAAATGTACTCGCCATGTGGCGGATGACGCTCCAAATTTTACTCGCCAAGCGGAGCAATTTGGTCGCATTTGGCGAGTGGCGAGTGTTAATTTTGGACCCTGTCTGTGAGAATAAACAGACTGCACTTAATTCAAGGTGTGTTCAGTGTCAACCACAGCCCCAGTCAATGTGTCTGAAAACACCTGAGTCTGCAGCCGGCCACCCCAGGACAGATCAAGCCCAGAACAAGAGACCCGAGACCCAGGGGCGAACTGGCCCCAGCAGAGGCCAGACTGTACCAGAGGGCCCAGATCTCGCCAAGCAACCACAGGAGGGAGAGCAGGCAGACGCCCTAGCACCCGGCCCCGAGACACCACAATACGCTGGGAAAAAAGGCACCACACAATGGCTGGGAGGATATGCCCCACATGAGAGGAGCGCCTAGAATGTTGCAGGAAGGGTGAACCACAAGACCCAACAGATATATTGTCACACACAGATACAATCGCACGTTCCCACCCTCATGCACACACATCCCTAGCAAACAAACCAAGACACACAATAGACGCTGTACACCCACCCTCACTCCTCATACATATCCTGTATACCCAGGGCCGGGGACCAGCTCCCTAAGGGGGAGCCCCAGACCCGGAGATGAGCAGACCGCTCCGCCTACTGCAGCAGCCGAGCAGCCCCCCACCACAAACCCCGACCAGACGGCCAGCTCCAGTACCGGCCCAGGCCCAGGGTAGCAAGCAGAGCTGATGTTGTTTTAATTAAAGAGCCATTCTGTTTCAGCGAGCAACTTTGTTTCATTGAATATTGCCTCCTGGCCTAAAACGTCACAGTTAATACAAAAAATGAATGATTCTTTTCAAGGACTCGGTTCGCCTCCTTCACAGTCAGAAACCACTGAGAAGATTCAACTCGTTCATGAACATCACATCACCACTTAACACGTTATCGTAGACAGTAATAATCTGGTTGCTCCATCAGAGAGGATAATGATCCAGCTGACTCTGTTCATCACTCTCAGAGAGATTACTTGAACATGATGTTCTTGTGTTTTATCCCAGATGGTTCCAGGTACCAGCGGTCCTCCTGGTCTGAGGGGGGTCCTCGCCCACCCTGGAGTTCTTTCTGCTGCCATCAGAGTTACTGACAGACCCATTACCCAGCAGGGTCTCAGTGGGATGAAGACTGGTGTCAGAGGTACTCATCTGTTTTTACCTGAAACACAGTTTGTTCTCCAGGGTTTGTGCCAATGTGGATCCTGATGGTATGTATCCCCTCTCACCCCCTCCCCCCGACCCTCACTTAAGGACCTCACAGACAGATTCTGGATAAGTCCTACTACCTCGGCCTTCTCAGGTAATTTACAGGCTGACACTAATAATATTATAAATTACTTCAGATTCTCATCATCCACCTGCTTATGGATTTTGATTAATGAAAGTTAAATTCTGATATTTTAGGTTTGTTTCCAAAGGCTACATGATAAGAGAGTGAAGGCTGTGGAAGATATTTTATGGCTATTTGTGGCTCAATTCCTTAGAAAGATCTCACCCCTTTTGTCACTGATTAGGCCCGTTTCCACTATCGGAACTCCAGGGTAATTTTACCGGAACTTCGAGGCTTGTGCGTGTCTCCACTTCATCGGGCCACTCCGACAGGGCCATTTACGGGACCAACGGAGTCCCTGATCAGGGGCAGGTACTCAGACTTGCTGGTTGAGACTTATGGTTAACTCATTTGGATTGGTTGTGGGATATGGGAAATGATGATGAAAACAAACATCACTGAACAACCACTGGGAGCCCTTAGGGCAGCTGGAGCCGGACTGGGGTTCCTGAGGGCTGCTGGAGCCGGACTGGGGGTCGTGAGGGCTGCTGGAGCCGGACTGGGAGTCCTGAGGGCTGCTGGAGCCGGACTGGGAGTCCTGAGGGCTGCTGGAGCCGGACTGGGGGTCGTGAGGGCTGCTGGAGCCAGACTGGGGGTCGTGAGGGCTGCTGGAGCCGGACTGGGAGTCCTGAGGGCTGCTGGAGCTGGACTGGACCTCGACGTATGTCTTCACTCCACAATGGTTTGTGCTATGAAAAGTTCAAACGGCTTTTGAAAGAAGAGACGTTGCTTTTTCAGCTCAGCAAAGTGTTATTATGGTTATTTATGTTCCGCAGTTACATTAGAGTCTGCCTCCCTCTCACACGCGAACATAGCAGGTAGGAGAAGAAAGGAGTGACACAGAGAAAAAGCGATGTGAGATAGAGTAATGAACTGTGGCCTAGCGGTAGAGCAACTGCATTTCATATTGGAGGCCTGGGTTCAATTCCTGGTCTGAGCATGTAATAAAATCAGATGTTATTTTTCTTTAAGAATATAAATAATGAATAAATTATTTATATTATTACATTGATTTTGCATATTTTACTGCTAGCGGTCCGTGCGTCCTCCACCTGCACAGAAGTCCGTTTGGACCGGGCCGGTCTTAAGCAGAGCTGTGCTTCGTATTACACCCCCACCCCCCCACCCCTCCCACGAGTGGCTGATTTTCCGTCAGATGAAAATATTTTTGCTTCAACCCCTGACCTTTAAGCATCCATTTCAGAAGAGTCACGTAGGCCTATATTAATTCCTCCACAGCACTCCCTGGGTGAAATCCATTCTCATGCTTTTGGCTGAAACAGGATCAAAAAGAGAGAATTAACATTCAAATGTATATTTCCAACCTAAGTGCATCCTAATGTTTTATCAAAGTGAAGTCTTCTTTTTTTCTGTTAGAGGTAAAATCAATGAGTTGACTGCAGAAATCTCCAAACTACACAAGGAGATGGAAAACTACAACCAAGAAAACTCTGTCTATCTCTCATATGAAAAAAGGTGATGTCATTATGTTGATTAGTTCATAAAAATACGTTTAAAAGAAAGAAAATGTATGAATTTTGAATCCTTGAAACCTTGACAAATTTTCAAGGTTTGCTGTTTTGTGTGCATGGCAGAGCTGAGGGCCTGGCTTCAGAGATCAAGGAGCTGCAGGGCCATCTAGCTGACTACAACATGGTAAGCAGGTACTGCATTTAGTCATGTTGGTGTAGAGCAGCGGTTCCCGAACATTTTTTGCTGTGCACCCCCTTCTATGTCCCAACTGTGTTGACACCCCCCTCCCCCTAGGGATGAGTACCTTTCACATTTGAACAATTCCTGGTATCTACGAATCGTTAATGGTACCAATTTTCAATACTTTTGAGTGTTTTAATAATTAATAAATTGCTTTTTATATTAAATATACTTATTTCTCAATATATAACAATATGTAGCAAATACCAATAAAAAACACGTTTGTAGGGATGCAAGTTTCCCAAGATTTAGTTTAATCAGCTATTGAAGCTTTTAACGCTCAATAACTAGTTCACCGTAAAGTCATGTCACCGACCGTAACCGGTTAACTAACTGTTCTCTAACTGTTTGTATTTTATCATCATAGCGTTGTTCAAAATTATTCAATATGGACAACTTTAACCACAAATGCTTAGTGTTTTTTAAATGATGCAAAAATTAAAACCCTGCTTCATTAGCTATTAGCTCATCGGGGGTTGAACGTAGCGCCGCATTTTTAGTAAAACAAAAGAAACAAATGACTCACCGTGGAGTTGATTAAATAAGGACATGTATGAAATCAATCAGGGTTGAAACAAGCTGTCAAGAAGGATTCTTTGAGTAAATATCCATTTGACGAGGTAAGTGTTCCAGCAGCGCCCCGGAACTAATAGTAAAGTTCACCCCCTTCACAATAAAGTGCTGCTCGGAAGAGTTCACATGATTGGCAGAAAGAAGACTCTTAGTTCATCCAAATACTGTCCCACAGCTCCACACAATAATAATAGGACATGTTTATTTACACATCTTTAATGTGTGGGGAAAAAACACTGTAAATGTGTTCATCTCGCACACCCCCACACCTTAATCCCTGGTGTAGAGTCAGTCATCCACAGCCTGAGAGGGTTAAAAAGGTCACTAGATTTCTCCTCTTGAGGGTAGTTCAAGTTTTCTCCTTGAGAAATCTGCTAAATGATGCAAATGATTATCACATTTGGAGTGAAATGATCATTTAGAGTTTGAAGATTTGTTTTTTCTTCTACCTGACTGGTAAAATTAGTGTGGGTGTTTATACACAATGGGTATAGAAAAAATCACCCCCTTTGCAAAATATTAGTTTTCCTTCCTTTACTTCCTTAAAGGGACATAAGGGAGCTTTTGAAGAAAAATAATAATTGCATGTTCAGTTTATTTAGGTTAATGAGTGATGAAGCATTTTAAACCAAAAAGAATGAGACCACCCATGTATCATTCCATTGTCTTGGACAGTCTGTGAGCTGTAGAGTGCATTTCAATTCGGGCATGAATTTCCCGCGCTGCCCTACGGATGTGACTCAACTGACGCTCACTGCGCGCTCCTTCTCTTACTTTAGTAATAGAAATGTATATCCAGTAGGTGGCAGCATTGCACCGTTGTGTTGTGCTGAGGGTCTATTCTCATCATAGTGGTGGTATTTTGAAAGTGTTTATGAAGCTGAAAACCTCTCTGCTGGATTATAGGGTTTTACAGAGCTAAAGGTGCGGTTATAAATCAGCGCAAAGCGATCTGTGTAAGTTACTGGGTCTCGAGAGTAAAGGCCTCAAATCCCCCAGTGTTTCCTGAACCTCAGCCCGTCTCACAGTGCCTCAACGGCGGCTTGCGCTGTGCGCACGGCTTCTCTGCTGTTATCGATCGCAGCCTTTTGGGGAGAACCGTTGAGAACACTCACTGTGTGTGTGTGTGTGTGTGTGTGTGTGTGTGTGTGTGTGTGTGTGTGTGTGTGTGTGTGTGTGTGTGTGTGTGTGTGTGTGTGTGTGTGTGTGTGTGTGTGTGTGTGTGTGTGTGTGTGTGGCGGGGCATAGTTTTACCATATTTCCTTTTGTATTAATAAAATGTCTTTTTATTTATGGAATCAATTAGTGAGAAGTTGTACGCGCTCCCATTCAAGGCTGCAGTTACTAGCAACGCCGGACGCGGCGATCGTGAGTTTTGTTTCTTAAAGCTCCCTTATGTCCCTTTAAATGAAAACAAANNNACACACACACACACACACACACACACACACACACACACACACACACACACACACACACACACACACACACACAATTAAACTAAGTCAGGGGAAGTAACAATTTCCTTAGCAGACCATGATTACTGGCTCCCACCTGTGAAACGTAATATAGACAAAACACTTCAAAATAGTGCATGTAAAAGAAAGGTACTGTAACAATGGTTCCATCCAACATTTTAATTTTGATTAGGAAAACTTCTCACCTAAGAAGAATATTGCAAACATTAGAAGAAGGCAAAATATGTTGGTTTTATCCAAGGGTAGGCCTAAGCATCAAAATGAACTAGTTTTGTTTCAAATCAAACATCTTAGCCACTAGCCACCTATCTACAAGAGCTAACTTACTTCCTGATCAACAGACCAGTAAAGGCGGTTGTATTGCAGCAATAGAGACATTTCAAAGTGCTTATCTGTCATTCTGTTGCGATGAGGAGTGAAAATGAGTCCGCCCTGGCTGAAGAGTCGCTCAAGAGCGGCACTCGATTGCAATGTAGTGTTGTACTTTATGAAAAGGGCTTTGACAGTAGGATACAACTTCAATGAAAGCATGAACTTGTCTGAATATTGAAGGTAGCTGTCAACACAAAAAGAAGTTTGGTCAGTGTACAGAAATCACTTACAAGAATGATGTATCTAGTGCTTTTGAGGCATTTGTAGTTGTGCTGTGACCGGCCAAATGAGGTCCTCCTGAGTTGATTAGAGAAACCTCTTGGATCATCTTTCTTTTCATTTCTTCTCTCGCTACATCTCAAAGCCACCAGAGATGGAATTTTGGAATAGTGGATGCTGCCATTCTTGCTTCATGACTGGTAAATACTTTCCCAAATCGAGTGTCAATAGCTTTGATCACAGCTGCGAGTATGTGAGATGGAAAATGAGCCTGTATCATTTTTTCAGTCAGTTTGCCTTTCAGGCTTATGATAATCGGAACAATGTGTAACGTAAACGATTCTGGTCGTTATGATTACATCCTCTTCAGATAATATTATACTCACTTAAGGATTATAATGAGAAGTGATGAACTGTCATGTTTCCTTAGGAAGTGGCTAATAATTATTGAAGGAACCTGTAGGTTATTTGAAGTTGGTAACAGTGAATTTAATACCTTTATTGATGAACGGAGGCTGAAACTGGAATAAAAGACTAACAGCATTTATTCTAGTTAAAGGACTAACAGACACTTACAGACAGAGCACATTTCTAATTATTGAGGTAACAAACGATTAAGGCATTTAAACCTGAAGTAAGATGTTTAAAGATGGTTTAACCATGAGTTTAAGGGTCTGAGTCTGGGTACTGAGACTAGGGCTTTCTAGTTTAATCTAAGTTACTTACAAAGGGCAATTTGGAGTGAGTTAAGTTGGTTAGTAACTTTATCAAGGAGGCCTCCCATATCAGATCATGGACGTTACGTGTACCAGAACGGTCTCGGTGGATCCGGCTGGTGCAGACTTGACTTGTCGAGGTGGAAGCAGGACCCAGTCGGGTAGAGCCGTCCGCACAGGGAGGGGGTTCGCCGAGAGGACGGACAGGGGCCGTCTCGGTCGGAAAAGGGTGGCTTGCCAACTCCAGGTCAGGAGAGAGATCCTGCCTGAAGTGGAGGAGTTCAAGTATCTCGGGGTCTTGTTCACGAGTGAGGGAAGGAGGGAGCGGGAGATCGACAGGCGGATTGGGGCAGCGTCTGCAGTGATGGACGCTGAACCGGTCTGTTGTGGTGAAGAAGGAGCTGAGCCAGAAGGCAAGGCTCTCGATTTACCGGTCGGTCTACGTCCCAATCCTCACCTATGGTCATGAGCTTTGGGTAGTGACCGAAAGAACGAGATCGCGGATACAAGCGGCCGAAATGAGTTTTCTCCGCAGGGTGGCCGGGCTCAGCCTTAGGGATAGGGTGAGGAGCTCGGACATTCGGGAGAGACTCGGAGTAGAACCGCTGCTCCTCCATGTAGAAAGGAGCCAGTTGAGGTGGTTCGGGCATCTTGTTAGGATGCCCCCTGGACGCCTCCCCAGGGAGGTGTTTCAGGCATGTCCTGCCGGCAGGAGGCCCCCAGGTCGACCCAGGACACGCTGGAGAAAATATATCTCTGGTTTGGCCCTGGAGCGCCTTGGGATTTTGCCGGAGGAGCTGGTAGAAGTGGTGGGGGAGAGGACGGTCTGGAGCTCCCTAATTGGGATGCTGCCCCCGCGACCCGGACCCGGATAAGCGGAAGAAGACGAGAGACGAGATGGACCGGGGCAGTCCTGAGATCCGTGGGTAGCATGAGGATCAGTCCATAACCCATGATGGCAGCCGTGTGAGGCTCATGTTGGTTTGGAGAGAAAACAGCGTGTTTCCTCCTCCGGAGCCAGAAGTGAGATCGCCCGTCAGTGGGGCTTCAGACCCACAAAGGACGGAGGCCGTCTCCTGGAAGCGTCACTGTGTAGCGGTTACAGTGTGCTCAACAAGATGTCTCATGAAGAACTGACTTTCAGGAAGTGGAGGTGAGCTAAAAAGGAACTGTAACTCAGGGGGAACCAATCAGAATGAGGAGCGTCTTAAAGGGACCTATCAGGTGGAGACACTTGTCAGTGAACCTTTACCAAGTCAAACTCAGAACCTTAAAGTCACAGCATTAGCCGATTCACGAAATGATTTTACTTCAAGTAATAACATTAATTTAACCTTAGCAAAGTAGAAATATGTAAACTGTATGATTTTAGGTTTATATACTGAAGCAGGATCAACACATTTATAACACTGTCAGTGAATGTGCAAATAATCATAAATGAGAACATTCATGTAACAGTAGCTTAAACCAGTGTCATAAGAAAGAGACACTTTAGCATCTGAAGTTATTAAGAGAGTCTTAAGTTTATTATAAGTAAAAGAGTCCCGTGACGTCATCTGGAAAGTGGACCTGGACACCTGGAGGAATGTTGAGTCAGGTTATCAAGGTTAAAGCGTGATGAAGAGTCATTATAATCCAAGTTATTGGCAAGAAGAGAATTGTTGTGTGTGTGATGGTCAAGGGGTCAAAATGTCAGAGGAATAGCGTAATTGATCACGCTACACATGAAACCAAAGAGCAGTTCTTTTCTCCTTGGAGGACATTTATAGAGTAGGCCAGTGGATGTAATAATAATAATGCATCAGTTTTATATAGCGCTTTTCAGGTCACTCAAAGACGCTTTACAGAGTTGCATCATTCATTCACACAGTCATTCTCACTGGTGGTGGTAAACTACGACAGACGTCTGTAGCCACAGCTGCCCTGGGGCAGACTGACAGAAGAGAGGCTGCCATTCTGACCATCGGCCCTTCTGACCACCACCAACATTCACACACAGTCACACTCACATTCACACAGGCAAGGTGGGTGAAGTGTCTTGCCCAAGGACACAACGACAATCTAACCCAGCCAGAGCTGGGGATCGAACCGGTGACCCTCCGGTTACCAGACCGGCCACTCTCCCAACTGAGCTAATGCCGCCCCAAAGGATGTAGAATAGTTGTGTACTCTTTTAGAAATTCAATCTCTTGCTGGTGGAATTTAGACACACTGACACGGTCGCAGATGTCGCTCAGCTGTTGATCAGAGAGGCTCATCAGTTTTGCAATGGCATGGTACTCTGAGCTCCACCTTGTCACTGATGGAACCAGGCATCTCATCTGGGCAATTTCTTGGACGGCATCAGCAGCACCAGGTGAGCGATGAGCTTTGTTCCAGATGGCTGCACATTTGGACATGGCACTTCGGTAGAGTTTTCTGTTTACATCCAGAGACGCTGCTTTGTTCAAGTCTGATGTTGCAATAAGATTAAGAGTGTGTGCAGCATAGCGATGGTGAGGTGGTATAAAAAAAATCTACTTCTTCATCTTGATCTGCCTCAAAAACAGCTGCAACATCTGCAAATTGTGTATCATCCTCTTCAACACCATCAGTTTCACCCTCAGCTTTAGTATTCATTGAAAGCTTTCACCAAAACTGCTTCCATTATCAGTCACAGTTGTACTGACTTTGCCCTGGATTTGAAATTGTGAATGAATCTCAGCAAGTTTAGCAGCAATTGCATCATATGTGTGGCGCCCAGTTATCCGTTCACAGGCTAGCGCAGCAGACTCGCTCTCCAATGTCTCAGGCTCAATCCAATGGCAGTTAATACCAGAAACACTCTATGGTGAGCCGTCCGTATGTCTGCAGTTGTACAAACAGTTTTTACATTACGGAGTGCTCCTGTCAATGTCTCTTTCATTTTTTAAATCTCACTTTCTATGCGTTGCATTAAAGTTTTTCTTTGACGTGGGTACTTTGCCACCACTGATTCCGTCAGTCATTTTCCAAAATGATGCTGTCATGGTTTTGTTGATTTGTTTGACCCACATGCAATAGAACACTCTCAGGAGACTTGATAAACTTAACAACTTTATTTGAGGGATGAGGGATTAATTGAGTTTACACACAGTGTAGGAATGACTGGTGGGTTGCTGAGACAGCTTGGTGGATGGTGAGGTTTGCAGAGGAGCAGAAGCCAGCATAGAGGAGATCCAGAGGTCCAGAACAGGCGGATTACTGTGAGGTTTCCTGGAGAACACAGAACAGATTACTTGGGAGAAAACTCTGGCAGTGTGTGTCTGACTTCCAGCTCTTTATATCCTCCAAACTGCAGGATGAGTTGCAGGTTTGTGTCAGTTACTCTGAGGTCTTTGTGGTTATCCACACATGCTAATGTTAACATAGCAACTACGGTCTGCTTTCGCCCCGATTTGGGTGTCACAGCAGAACATTCTGCGCTTTTAGGAGAAAATGTACAGTAAGTTCACATGTAGGTGTTACCATTCGGAAACATTCATTGACAAACGCTGAGCATTGACAAACACCGGTTCTTCTAATTTCTCCTTCGCCCTTAGCTTAGTAAACTAGACCGTCAGTTTATCCACATATACTATAGCCTATTTTCCCTTGGAATCAGGATCAAATACCTAAGGCCAATCAGAAGCAAGGGCTGTGCATATCATTAATAATAATGAGGAAACCTGTTGTTTCAAGCAGACCTTTGAATCAGCAAACTTCTGCATCAGAGAATAGAACCATCATAGCTTTTTTCTTTATGAAAATGACTCATAAAGCATTGACTTATGGTAAATAGGGTTAGGTTTCTCTCATTCACACTCACATTCACACACTGGTGGTGATAAACTACGTTGTAGTCTAGCTGCCCTCGGGCACACTGACAGGCGGGGGTGCCATGCACCGGCGCCCTCCAAGTCCCTCTGACCACCACCAGTAGGAAAGCTGGGTGAAGTGTCTTGCCCAAGGACACAACGACAATCTAACCCAGCCGGAGCTGGGATTGAACCGGCGACCCTCCAGGTGCCAGACCAGACACTCTACCAACTGAGCTACACGCCACCTCTTTTACACTGCAAACGTTTAAAAAAACAAGTAAACCACACCTTTAAATAATCCCTTAATTACAGACCTTTAATACTTGCCTATTAATTCAATCACAAAGATATGTAATTCATATTCTAGCGTGTGTGGGGTTCTGTCTGGAAAGACACTAGAGATACTGAACAAAATCTGAGCAGAAAATACCATAGTAATGCATACGGATGCTCGATATTGGCTTTTTTACCGATATTCGATATTGTCTAACTCTTAATTTCCGATACCGATATAAACCGATACCGGTGTAGCCCTCAATTTTAAAAAAAGACAAACACAGTATTTAATGCAAGATGTACAGTATTTAGTGCAAGGATTTAACTTCTGATTTGATTTCAGTCAAACTTAGTCACTGAGGCTGTCCTGATTTACATTTTTATAATGACCTCATACCCTTGATTTAATACATTTTAAATATAATTACTGACTTTGATTCATGTATTTCCATAACTTTACACGGTTTACAGAAATACTCAGTTCCCTCTCTTCGGTGTAATGCTCTCCTACTACAGTATATTGATGACCGACACACACACACACACACACACACACACACACACCTCCCCCAGCTCACCACCACGGTTAAACACATTTCTAGGGGAAACCCTGTCTCTAGTAATGCAAACTGTCATAACTTTGCTCTTGACGTGTCAGATCAAAAGTCTTCATGAGGCTTTTACTCACAGAGTCTGATCAGCTGAGCTCACACAGTCGTCCCGTCTCCTCCCACAGAACGCCATCACCATGATGCTCCATCTTCAGTCATTTCACTCCATAACGCCATGTTTCCTGGCTGTCTGACAGCTGTTTGATGTCTCTGCTGCATTGACCTCCGTTATCTTAAAATTAGCATTGAAACTCTTCCTCCATTCTGTTAATTTAACTTTTAATTTAGTCTATTCCGGTTGGCGCTGGCTGTGCTGTTTACAAAACGCTGGCGCCCTCTGCTGGTGTGGTCGGGTCATGACACTGATTATAAGACAATCCCACATTTTCACATTATTTTCAAGGGAAAAAAAAAACTTGTCTTATATTCAGGTCAAATTGTAATTTCCCCAATGGGGCAATAAAGGATTATTATGAAAGTCAAAATGTCAGAACTCTGTGATTCACCTTTCATAAAATGTTTTTCAGCTGGTGGACAAGCTTAACACCAACACTGAAATGGAGGAAATGACCAGTGACTACAACATGGTGAGCATGTCCTAAAAACTGTTCCAGTGAGGAGCTGGTGGTGTTGTTTTGTTTGATCATTGTTTTGATTATGTCTCTTCCCAGATGAAAGCACAGAGTGACAGCGAGGCTCAAAGTATTGACAACATTTTCACTGAGAGGAGAAAGTGAGTATTCTGTTACGACAGTCTGGGATTCTTGCAGGTTTGATGTGGTGACACAGTGTGTTTTTGTACACCTGAGGTAGGGCTGCACGATATGAGGAAAATCTAATATCCTATATATATATATCGCGATATTTGAAATAACCTCCAAAAACAAATGTTATTTTGGGCTCTAGTGCATTAAAAGGCCCTGGTGTACTCGTTTGAATCATCCATTCACTTATTTTAACCATCAGTTGCAGAGAAGGTTTCATCAGGACAACACTGTTAAACAGGTTCTTACTTGACTTTCCTCCCAAATTAATTTTTTTCCATTTGTTTACTCAAATTCCTTTTTTCCCCTTTTCCCCCAAAATCTGTTTTAATTTTTCTAAGCTTCACATTTTTGTTCTAACCACAGTTATGAACCTAAAAAGTGAATAATTATAAAGTTAATGACAAATAATTCAACAAATCAAAGCCACAGGATTCTAAATCTAGTGACTGTTATTTAACTTAAATAAAACAAAGTTCTGTGGTTCAGCTGAGCATTGGGTGTTTGAAAGGTATTAAAATTATTATATATTTTTAAAGAAGATATTATGTGCAGACCAAATAATCTAGTGTATCTCACTTTAAACAAAGTATTTTTGTAAAATAAATTTATTTAGAATTAAACTCAGCATAAAAACGTCTCATAAAGAAACCTAAAAGCTGCCTAAAGATAAAACTTGAGACTCCTGCCTGTTAAACAGACCTCTGTTCATTTAGACTTCTCCATCCATCACGGAGCAGAGACACACGGCGTTCTGACATCAGCTCATCACAGGGACTCTTCATCGTCTGCTGACTAAACTTAGAGAAAAGTTGTTCTCCAGATTCATAAAAGTCTTTTAAGTATTGTTCCGTCCTGAGCTTTGAACTAAACTTACAGTAGAGGAAATTTGCGTCTCAGTGAGAATTTTCACCGAAGCGGTCTGTTTTTCTTCTCTTCGGTTTTTCTGAGGGGTGATGAGTGATGCATTCACAGCGTGTGGGAGAAACGAAACTTACAATGAATTACAAGCAGACGGCTTCAATTTGCCGTCACAGTTTATACTCGAGTGTTGACGATATAGCCATTTTATACATCCCACGTGGAAAATCCCGCGATACATCGAATATACTCGATATATCCCCCAGCCCTAACTTGAGGTTGACTTATTTAAAAACTTGGTAAAAAGTTGATCTATGTTTAGATAAACAGGCAGACAAAAAGACAACTTCCTCCTGTAGAGCAATAAAAACGAGATCAAAGTTCAGTATTGGGTGGAGAGTAAAGAGAAAGGAAGGCGTGGTCGAGCATCCGGGCTCCTCGTCCACCGTCTCACCACAGCTTTGTGGACAAGGCTGATTCTCCCCGTCCAGTCAATGTAGCGACGCCCCAATACCAGTATCGGGAATCGGCCCTGGGGTTGTTTACTTGTACTTGTACTCATAAAAGCAATAATTTAAGGTGGGCCAGCTTGCACTGAGAAGCAGTACCAATATTTTTAGTCCTCAGCAAATTGGGACTTTTTCGGGCTTTACCCATCCTATTTCTCAGTTTAATAAAGTTGCCCCTAAAGAAATAATTTGTTTTGGTGCACAGCATTTGTTGTAAAATTGAAGTGGATGTAGGTGTTTCAGACGAGAGAGGAAAAGCAATAGAATATCATCACAACTGCTCAGTATAATGAGTGTTTGAAGATGCTGACATATTTTCAGAGAAGGGTTATGATCATATGTAGGGATGAACCGAACACCCATTTCAGACGAGTAGCCGGTACGGATAAAGCATATTGGCCGAATACGAGCATCATCCGAGTGAAACGCGTGAATATCTGTGCTCGTGCTGAAGCTTATTTGACCCAGCGTTTGGGTAGAATAAATAACACGTGTGTGTGGTTGAATTTACCAAGATCTGTGGTTATTCTGACCCAGAATTTGGGTGGAATATTGAACTCATCTGTTGGGTTAGAATGGAGGAACCCATCTTGTCCTCCTGGTGTCTGGAGGTTCATCCAGGATAACAGACTTGATTAGTCTTGGCGGACCTAATCTGAGGGTAGCAGAATTAGCTTTTGGCTACGGGACCCAGAAACCCTAACATGCCTCGTGGCTGGATGAGGCACGGCTGCTCTCAGCAGACTCTGGACCTAGACTGACATGGACTCTGATCCCCTGCACTGATGTCTGCAGGACAGTTTGACTGTTCCACTCAATATTTCCTCATGTCATATGCTATTTATGGTTATTTATGTCACAGTTTCTGTTTCAGGTGTTCCTCATTCCCCGATGCTTATTAAATGAAGACAAAGCTCACCCAGAAAGAACCTCCAGTTGTGTTTTGTTGTGTGTGTTTGCTGTACAGAAGAGAGGAGGCAGTCAGAGCAGTAGAGGAGGAGATCAGCAGGGAGAGAAGAGTTGCTGATGATGTCATTCAGGCAATGCCAGCCACAAAGCAGGAGACGTATTTCACTATGATGGCGACCAACGAAGAGCTGCTTAATGTAAACCTAAAGTTTCATGTTGATGTTTATCCAAAAAGTAGAAATCATTAAATATGTTTCTCCTTGTTTTATTATGAAGGAGCTTGCTGTCCTCCAGGAGGAGCTGGACATCCTGGTAACCAGAAAGGAAAACAGTGAAGCAGTGAGTTGTTTACACGCAGCCATCCAAGACATGATCATTTTAACTTAAATGTTAAAAAAAAGCACAAAAAAAACAAACAAGGCAACTGGACACCTCTTGTTTCTGGAAGATGTTCCTCCTCACCCAAGAGTTATTTTAGTTCTGAAACATGGGCTGGAAATATCCAGATTATTCACTCTGATAGGATCATAAAGGTCACTAATGGGGTCAGTAAGGTCACAAGTGTCTGATCCTACCCTCTATGCAGTTCCCTGTTTGTGATATCTCTGATGATCCAAAAATGTCTAACAATGCTGGAGCATACTCACTGTTTTGGTCATGTGACTCAAAGTGAGAGTTTGTGTGAAACAAAAATCTGGGGAGACGAGTCAAGGCTCAGGTGTAACTGAGAGATAAACCTCCTGTGTTTCTTTCACCCCTCACTCCAACCATTTGACTTTCAGACCCTAAAGCGACCAGGTTTTCATCCAACATCTTAAATTTAATTAAGTCAAGTCTTATATTGTAAATTGTTTACTCCAGAGATGTGTTGGCCATAAATGACGCTGAGTAAAACTCAGAAACTCCCCAGCTTTTTTCTAATGAAAATATGTTTTAATTTATTTGAGTGACACCACTAAGATTGTTTTAAATGGATATTTGTCAATCAGAGCCTTTGACACGCTTCTAGAAATGTTGTAGTTTGGTTCATTTATGTAGGTAAATGAATCAAGTGTGTCCATATGGTTATTATTTAAAGATGCATGTCACCTATAATTCTATTTATTTTCCATTCATTACATTTTTTCTGGTTATCTTTTTTTATTACCAAAATAAATGTAATCTTTGATAACAGTACAAATAAAGGGTTAGAACTTTTGGGGTTATTTAACTTCCTACTTGTGTCTTGTTGTTCTTAAATTTCATAGATAACAGCCTCAAAAGGTCTTAAATTGAACGTACTGAAACCTGTTGCTTTGACAAAATGTTTTGATCAGTGAGTTGTTTGGAGTAAGACTGAAGATGAAGGATGTGTTGAAAACATTTTTATTAAGATGTGTAATTGTTTTTTATTGTTTGTACACAGGAGCTGTCCCACTCTCGGGTAAAATGGGAAGTAGTTCAACTTCATGACATGCTATCAGCACTGAAGGCAAAGCGTGATGCCATGGAGGCTGAACATAAGAGCCTGGACTCTCCCAAACAAGAGCGGGACAAGTTGTTGAAGCAGGTTACCCAAACACACATTTACCTTTGGTCAACGAGTGCTGTCTAAACATGTGCTGGTCAGGTCTGAAGGTTTAAATGGTGAGACGGGTAGGGATGTCCTCCTATCGGAATCGGATGTTACCTCCTGATCAGGACTCGTTACTATATCACAGGGTTTCCTCTACATGTGCCTCGCTACGGCAAAATAAACGCTGCCACACTGGGGATTCGCCCTCCCCTTGAACAGACGCAGCAGGTGCAGCTCTGACAGTCGGAGCACTCAGTGTTATCGTGAATTTGATCACCTAATAAAAAGTTTTTCCATCCACCCATCCACCTCACCACAACCACCTGGAGTTTCAGCCTCTGTGAAATCACGTTATCTAAACCTCTCCGTTGTCACGATTTACTGTTAAAAGCCAGAAACCCACCGGCTTATGCATATGCAATTATTCATGAGGTCCTTAGCATTGACCATATATGGCAGAATGTGGGTGTGTAGGAGGAGGGTTCTGACCCAGAAACAGCTGAGAACAGTTCTAGGTCTGACAGTAGGGCTGCACAATTAATCTGTTTTAAAAATCGCGATCTCAATTCTTACTTGTATGCAATCTCATTTCCAAATGACAATTAAAAGAAAAAGAAGACAACGATTGTACCGCATTAGATCCGGGACATAACCTAGATGAAAACAAGCGCTCCTCTTTCTCCCTCAAATGACAAAGTTCAACATTTGTATTATTGTTAAAATTATTCAAAGGTTGTGAGAAGACAAGAGATACATTTATTGTTTTCATGTTCAGTGTCAGCTGTGACAAAGTTGATGTGCAGTTAATAAGAGCAATAAATATTTATATTGGAAAAAATGGTGAGAGAATCGTGATCTCAATCATCCAGAATCATGCAGCCCTTAATGAGAGCGATGTATAAAGCGTGGATCAGTGCATACGTTTAGTTTTATAAATCAGAAATGGATTTTGCGTAAGTGGAATTTTTTTGCTGAGCTTTAGTTCATTTTAGCAAGGATTCTACGCAAAGCTTTCTAAATGAGCACCCTGGACATTTCCTGGCTTAAGCAAGGGGACCTTTGGAGCGCTGCAGGACTTTAATCCATGACGACATGCTGTGTTCCTAATGGTAACCTTTGTTACTGTAGTCCCAGCTCTCTTCAGGTCATTGACAAGTGTTGCCACAGTTACTTTGAAAAAGTAATCCAACTACTGATTACCGTTTACTGCTTTAAAAAGTGACTTAGTTATTTTACTGATAACTTGATTTTAAAAGTAACTAAGTTAGATTACTAGTTACTTTTTAGTTACTTCATTAGTAACTAATAGACATTGAGCTGCCGCAGACTCGTTCCCCACCTCAACATGAAAATGACCTCCAGTTTGACTAAAACTCACTTTATTAGAAGTGAATTTTAACAGCAAGTCAACAAAATGATCTGACATTAAAGTTGATCTCAAAAACTATTTCCTGAAAAACTACTTGTTTTAATGAAATATAAATAAAGACGGTCTTAAAGTGATAATATGCAGTTTTGCTTGTTTTGTCAATGTGAGCATTGTCCACTCAGGTCACAATGAATAAACATGAACCAGACAAACAACAGGAATGATAAATAATCCCAAAACACTGACACAAACTAAAACCAATGAGACATGAATCCTGACGACATGGATAAATATGACAGCTACACCATTCATTATACCTAAAAAAGATGCAAAAAAGTATTTTATTTCCAAAAACCGCAGACATATTTATGTATTATTACATCATTAGCATCAGTTATTACATTTTCAGAGTATTTTTTAATAACCAGCCAATGCTGTAATATCTTACTTATTGGCAAAAGGTTTTTACGTTATTGGCTCACAGGTTTTATTACATTATTGCCAAGTTATTACATTATTGGCTTTATTACATTTTTTTATTGCTACAGGGCCAAATACTTATTTTCTGCACCATTATCCGAATATTTTTTTAAATAAAACAATGTGATTTCCTGGATTTGTTTTGAAGTGTACCTATGATGAACATTACAGACCTCTCTCATCTGTTTAACTTGCAGAATCAGTGGCTGCCAAATACTTTTTGGCCCTGCTGTATCTGTTAGTTTGTAAACAATAAGCTAAAACAGTTTCTTTCTTCCAGGTGAAGGAGGACAACCAGGAGATAGCCAGCATGGAGAGACAGTATGTGTTCATCCCAGCTGCTTGTTAGCCTAAAGCCTGAAACACACCAGAGACATCAGCGCTGCGCTGCGAATGCGCCACGGTTTTGATGAGTCTTGTACTCTCACAGAACCCATTCCTGCCGCGGCGCACCATAGAACGCTGCTAGCAACATTGTGCGATGGTCACAACATCACGCGGGAATTGAGAACAGGAAGAAAGTAGTGAATCTTTTGTCTGTACGTGATCAGAGCTGCTGTCGTGTGTTGTGGGACTCTTTAATTCTAATTCTTTCAAAATGGGTCCCTGTCTTACTGACTACAATTGTTTTCACGGCACTGCGTGGCGCTGTCGTCTCCGGTGTGATTCCTTAAAACCTGGATTTATCTGTGTGTGTGTATGTGTGTGTGTGTGTGTGTGCATTAACATGTGTCTTCTCTCAGGCTCAGTGAGACCAGGGACAGGATCAGACAGGCCAAAGAGCAGATTGGACACCTGGATCAAGGATCTGATGCAGCTCAGGGTAACTCCGCTGCTGTTCCTTTATAACCTGTTGGACTCTGAGACATCACACATGGAGCACTTTGCTCTGATTCATGAAATATTCATCTATATTCTTTTACTTTCTTCACAAGGGGAGCGTCAACAGAAATACAAGGAGCTAAAAAGGAAAGAGGAGGAAATAAACCGTGAGTTCCAGTTATACTACTTAGGGGCCTCATTTGTTAAAACTTTGTGTAGAATCCTTACTAAAAGTCTTCTTAAGCTAAAAAAAAAATTACTTATGCAAAGTAATTTTCGGACCTATTAAACTCTGCATATGCACAATATCACACAATTCTGGTTTATAAATAATTCCCCCTTATACAGACAGTTTTTAATATTTTCCTACTCAGACACACCTGATTCTAACAGATGAATGATCTCTTCAGCCATCATTGACTTCTACACAAACTGCTAATCAACCATTTTAATAGAATATGCAATTTCCAAGCAGAGTGAATATAAAAAACAACTTGAATTTGGCACTCACAATTATTGCTAACACAGCTCCAGGCGAAGTCTGATGGAGCTAACAGAGAGCCGATCTGGTCTTGTTTTCGATATTTACTATTTACTGCTGAATCATCTCCCCAGGCTTCAATGGGGTCTGCAAAGGCTCTCAAACATTTAAAGGGATACTCCACTAGAAAGTGATTTTTGTCTGTTTCCATATTCCTCATAGTTAGATCAGTGGGCAAAAACCATTAGTAACCAGCCCAGCTGTTATCCTGATCCAGCAGTTCTCCTTTAGCTTTAGCTTAGCGTAAAACACTGTAAGTGAATGGTAACAGCTAGCATTGTGAGAAGAAAACTCACTCAGTAGTGATACCAATTCTGCCTAGTGACCTCAGTAAACATATCGACTGTAAGTGAAAATAAAAAGTAACACGAAGGAATTACAGGAACTATTTTAGACTAGGGACTACTTTATGACAAAGAACAGCTGTAAGCCTCCGCTGAACGGCGCAAGGACATGACGCAGCGGCCAAACACGGGGCCTCATACAGTGGACTATATAGTGAACGCAGTGAAGTGAATGAGTGGACATTTCGAACACAGCCTTATCTAGAATTTACTGGTCTGGATCCTCCTGTTTCAGGGTTCCTGGAGTCGTTTGAGGAGATTGAGGCTCAGGAGCTGTACAGTCAGGCTCAGGTCCAGCAGAACATCGTCTCAGTCCTGGAGCTGTGTAGCAGGGTGAGCAGGAAGGCAGCTGATGCTCACAGGAAGGCAGCTGATGCTCACAGGAACTTGACACACACAGGGAGTGTTTCATTGTGTGTGTGTGTGTGTGTGTGTGTGTGTGTGTGTGTGTGTGTGTGTGTGTGTGTGTTGTTCTAGAACATGTCGCGGCTACGTCAGGTGGACGCAGTAGGTGCTAGTGAACTGAGAACCATTCAGGAACTTCTGTCCAGCAAGGAGACAGAGATGGTTCAATCAGAGAGCACCGCCAGAGGACTGACAACAGGTGACACATACTCACAACACAGGAAACACACACAGTTACACACACCTTAACTAAAATCTGATTCAAGCACTTCCAAGGTGAGTTTCCAGGGTTTTACCTCACATTGATGATGATTTACACATGGAGATCACACATGAACTCAAAACTGTTTTTTCACTTCCCCTTCTCATAAAGATAGATGTTTTTGTTCTAAAGCCACTTTAACGATGCCCTGATTGGTTCTGATTACTGAACGCGGGCTCTCCCTCCTGGTGACCAGGTCACTCTGGTTTGGCTGGACTCGTTGGAGGATAACAAGTCAATCTAACATGCAGTTCAGGTGGAGTTGTGGTCCAATTTTTGTTAAGAGTTTACTGATTCGATTATGTCTCTAGAGAAACCTTCCATACACAAGCGTGCATATACACACACAGGTGATCACAAGGTGCTCACATAAAGACGGACTCAGGTGTTTTCAGACACATTGACTGGGGCTGTGGTTGACACTGAACTCTCTTGAATCAGTCTTTACCGTAGACGTTTTAAGGAGATCACAACTGTTGTGTATTCATATGCTGTTTGTTGCTGTTGTATCTTTTCTCCCTGTTTTGTTTGTTTGTGTTTTATTTGCAGGTCTAGAAGTGGATTTTTCACGTCTCTTGTTCTCTTCTTTTTCTGTTTACTTTCCCCCCCACTCTTCTTTTTGTACCCTTCCCCTTCCTTTCAGGCTCCGTGTCCATTGGGACTCAAATCAACCATAAAATGTTCTAATAAAGATTTTTAAAGTTATATTTAAATACAAGTCAGGTTGAGCATTATAGCAGTGGCTGTAACCTCTCACCTGGAACAGCAACACTGCTGGCCTTGTTTTTGACACTCAGACATTATTCTGTTTGCTCTACAGCCGGACAGGACACGGGGTAAAAAAACAACAAAAAAACATGTAAAATCTGCAAGTCGGTTCTAAAATATAACAAAAGTACAAGTTCTATGCACACGCATTTGAAAAAGCATCCACATCTAGCTAACGAACAACCCAGAGACAATCAGCGCTTTCACCAAACGTCCAGCTGTAACCGAGAGACGACGGCAGCAAATCACCAATTTGTTGGTGAATTTTATCATCAAAGACAGCAGACCATTAGCTGCAGTCCACGGAGACGACTTCAGAGACCTCCTGAGGTTTTTCGAACCTGGCTAAGAAGTCCCATCCTACAGCACACTGTGGAACACCATAGCGCACCCGTATGATAACCTGCGTGAATATTGGTAAAGAAAAGAAGGGCCAGAGTTTGTCACTAACAACGGATCTGTGGACGTCTTCCACCATGGAGCCGTGTATTACGGTAACTGCTGAAGTCCCGGGTGCTCCAGAGAGGCACACAGCTGTTAACATCGCCGATCGGCTGTCTAAAATAATCAGTGAGTGGGGAATCCTGGTGTTTTGCACAGTCCACAATAATGCCAGTAACGTGAATCTAGCCATGGAGCTACAGTATGTGAGATGTCTCCAAATGATCTGGGCTGCACCAGACACACGCTGCAGCTGGATTAGTGTTACCTGATGTGATGAAAGCTGTCAATGCAGCTAGAAGAGTCCTCAGCCACTTTCACCACTCATCACTTGCATCTTGGGCTCTGAAGAAAAGGCAGGAACAGCTTGGCATAAAAATCCAACAAACTCCAGACTGACTGTCCTGTTCGGGGGAATTCCACAGGAGTCACGCTCCAGCGGCTGTTGGATCAGCGGATCGCGGTCCAGACGTCATCCAGAAGTCCCTCACCATGAGAGCCTCTCAGTGGGAGCCTGTGGAACAGCTGATTCCTGTGCTGCAACCTCTGGTGAAAGCTACTGACATAATGTGTGGCGAGTTACACGTCGGGCTCTCCTTCATTTATCCTGTGATTTTCAACATGATCAGCAGCACTCTGTGTGTTGGAGCCTCTGACCTGGCCACTATACAGATATAGCTGATTCTTTGTACCTCTTGTATTCTTTTCTTTCTCTGTTAACTTTCTCCCCCACCCCTCTTTCTGTACCCTTCCCTTCTTTCCATCTCCGTGTCCGTTGGGATTCAAATCAGACCAAAAAACAATTCAAATAAATTAGGGATGCATGATAATATCGGTTACAGATAATTATTGGCCGATAATGGACAATTATGACGTCATACAGATAATTAAGAATTTACAGATAAAATGGGCCGATAATAAAAAACTCAAAATGCTTTCTTGCACAATTGTTTTTCCCCTGAAAATCCACTCTTCACGTCTCCTCCTCCCCCTGGCCTTCCTGCAAACAGGGAGGGGAGGAGGGGAGGAGGGGAGGGGCGAGGGAGGGCACAGTTTTTGTTCTGTGCACAGTGGCAGCTGGTGACATTTTTTTTGGGTGGGGCGTATTTTTACAAATCAGTTTTCAGATGTGCAAAAAATCACATCTCACCACTAGGGCAGGGAATGAAGCAAAAATATTTACATCTGACTGAATATTTTGCTGGTAAAAATCCCTACCACCTGTTCTCTAACAATGTGGAGCTGTTAGGTCTAATCCTACACATCAAACAGTAAAGAAATCATAAGGAGACCTTAGAATAATATCAATATAATCAGATACAAATGAAATAAAAACAACCACAATGTGGTCACAACAAAAGAGTTTCAAGGAAAAACTAACCTGACCTCCACAAGGTCAGAAACACAACTTAATATTCACAATCAGCTTTCTACTGACACCACAAACACATCAATCCACCTCTAACTAATACAGTCAGATCATTAATGTTACAATTCAGACAACAACCACTAACCAAGCAAGTCATGACAATCAGCTCAACTAATGAAGTGAATTAACAACAAAATAAAGTCAAATCCACTGATAAGTCCCATCAAATTAAGTAAAATTACGGTTTTAGACCATCCATCCATTTACTGTAGCCGCTTAATCCTCCACAGAGGGTCGCGGGGCAGCTGGTGCCTATCTCCAGCGGTCAAGGGGCGAGAGGCGGGGGACACCCTGGACAGGTCGCCAGTCCATCGCAGGGCCCGGTTTTAGACCACTCATGCAAAACTCCCATAGAGCGCCGTTCGTTTTTTATTAAAAGTGTCATACAGCGCCTCAAAATGGGCTAAACTACATGAACCAACATTCACTCAACAGTATGAGTGTCCCTCTAATATTCGGCTAGAAAGACATGTTGCTATTTAAGGTATAAATCCACAAAACAGTAGGTCTCTGCCATTTGCTGATAGGCGTTTTCAATAGCAAAAATCTGCGAGACACATTGGTAATAAAATAAAATAAACAAACAAATAAAGTCACTCACCATGGAGGTGATGAAATCAGGACCCATGGAATAAAACGGCTTTTTGTCACAAGCTGCCAAGAAGGATTCTCTGAATAAATATCCATTTTGTTAGTTAGTTCTCTGCCAGGCAGGAGCAAACGATCACTCTGTAGAGCTTCCGGGTCAACATCCGGTCCAAGTCATTCAATACGTTTTTCTATTTCTTTTTTTTTTTTTTACTTTATTTGTAATCACTTATGACTTATCAGTGTGTTACAGTGCCATAATTCATGATAAAAATTAAAGTAAATACTTAAATAATAAGCCATAATCTGACTGTGCCGTTGTGCGCATGTCAGGGACGCTATGACCTGCGTCCCAATGGGTCTCCTATCTTTTGCATTAAGGATGATTTCCAGTGCGCATGCGCCAGGAAAATATTACCAGTGCGCATGCGCCAGGAACAGAAAACAATGCGGTGTCTCGGGACGGCGTCCGGTCCAGACATGCACAGTAGATCCCAGAGAAACAGGACCTATCGGTCTGGTAAAAAATAGTGAGAAAACCTTTCTAAACTACACCTAAATGCAGATTATACACAGCACTTATTGTATATATAATGGATGGCTCCTTTAGTTTTATTTTTATGTTAGTTTTTTATATTTTGTGATCCCTGTTCCTCTTCTTCTTCCTCTTGGGACTGGTGGGGCGGCGCCCTAGCGCCCCCTATGGACGGGCCGCCACTGCTTATCAGTGTTAATTGGTGTTGATTAGGACATTGCTTATTTAGAATGTAGCCTCACCAAATAGGCTACATCCTCTGACCTTTGACCTCTGTTGACCATCACAACAATAATCCATCTTTTTCCCAATAACTTGGAATGCAATCACTCTTGGATTATGTTTAACCTGAATCAAGATCCCTACAGGTGTGCTACTGTCCACTTTCAAGTGTCCACTTTCAAGTGTCCATCTCCCAGATGACCTTAACTGGACACTAGCTGGTCTAATAAAACACTCTCTGTAAAGAAGTCTTTTCTGTAACACCACAGACTGGTGTTCCAACTGTAATCTCTTGTTTACAGAACATTCTCTTGTAGTGTTTCTGCTCAGGGTCACCCACACACTCACACTCAAAGTGTTATAATGCTTCTCTGCTATGTCATGCATTTCTACCATTATAATGTGAGTCTTAACGGGCGGAAGTCATGTGACTTGGTAACTCCCCACCAGTCCCTTGTCCAATCAGAACGATTCACAACTCCACTAACTCCGTTCTGATTAGTACACTTAATATCTTCTGATTGGTTAAATTTAAGATAACTTGTCTCAAAACTAATACTCAGTTCCGGTACAAGTCTAGTCTTGTCTTGACAGTCTTGTCTTGTCGAGTCTTCATACAGTCTCAGTCTTGGTCTGAGCTACAGCCTGAAGCAGTTGGAGCTGCTATGCTGCTATCTTAGCTGAACCCTTATCAGCTTTGAACAAGGCCTCTCAGTCTCTCCCTCACCACGGGAAGATCAGAAATGAGTTCAGCATGTCTGCTGAGATGCCTCCCTTGCTGACCGGGACGTATCCACGGACTGTCCGGCGAGGTCCTCGGCGGCCACGCCTTCCAGGACCACCCCTCCGAGTCTGGGGACTCCAGCCTCAGCTCGTGGAGAAACCAACGCCTGCCAGATCCAGGAGCGTCCACCTGTCAGTGAGCGAACACCACTTTCTGATCGGAGAGGTTTGCTTTGATAAAGCTTAATTCTTCCACTCTAAACTAAGCCAAAACTAAATCCCATTCCAAACTCAAATTAGTCCTAAATTGACTCTTAAAGTCACAACTAGGTTAACTAAATTAACTAACTTCCCTAGTCATTAAAACATATGCTACGGTCCGTTAAAACTCACAATTAACTATCTTTAACATCCTCGACATGTTTAAGAGTATTAATTGTGTTTACATCAAACTTTCAAACTATCTTATCTGTCTGTGTTCTTAGGTTTTTCAAATTAAATGGTTGTTCAATCCTTACCTGGTCTCAGTTCACGTTATTAATAAGGTATTTCAATTCACTGTACTCTTTCAAAGAACCTAGATAATTCCTGTAAACACTGAATATAAGTGATAGTATTGGAGATATTTTCTCCATATAAAACTTCCAAAACTTATTAGTGAATTTACAGAGGGTGTAGTTAAAATAACTAAATAGTTATTTCATAACACTACAAGAATATTGAAAAAAAAAAACCATAAAAGAGCCAGTCTTTTGAACAACTCTTTGAGGTGAACGGCTCCCTTCAAAAAGCCATAAGTCCCATCACTAACAGACAGTGGTATCGGTTCCTGGTATCGGGTAACTTTAACCGATACCAGTATCGGTATCGGTGCATCCCTAAATAACAAGGTAACCTAGCTGGAGCAAGGTTCAAACCAACAACCAAGTTAGAAGACAAACACTCTCCCTACTGCTGCCCCTTTGATCAGCTTCAGCCCTCACAACCAGAGTTAGTGCATCTCTATTTGAAACTGGAACTGAAAAACTGGTTTTAGAACAAAAAGATTACAGTTTATGATACCAGAATGTGAAATGATGGTTTTGAGTAGATATATACCTTTAATTTGAGGTGCTGGAAAATCTTAAAATCTCACATTGAAAGTGCTTGATGATCACTTGAAGTTCACTTTGGCAAAGCTGTAAGAACCCTGACTGTCAGAAGAGACTAAAGGACCTTTAGGCTGACTTAGTTTTCCTCCTCCCAGAGTCTCTTCGCCTGCAGCAGGACCTGGAGAAAGTGCAGCAGCTGGAGGGGAAGATCAAAAGCGAGCTGGGCAACCTGAAGGAGCATGTCAGAAGGATGGAGTCTGAGCTGGACACCTTCAGGGACCTGGACACTCTGAGGCTCACCGCTGTGGAGAAAAAAAAAGTAGCTCCACCTGAGTCCTGGACCGAAATCAGGTCATTCTAAGTCTGACTCAGTCTGACTCTCTATGCTTCTTCTGGCAGAGACTACTGGAGAACCAGGTGTCACTGATGCAGCGCCAAGATCCATTTAGACAACTGTTGGAGGAGATGAACCACAAATGTGAAGCTCAGAAGACCAAACTTCAGGGAAACGAGACTCACATTCAGGTTGGAGGTGTTTAAATCCTCAGCACTGCTACAACTGACTCAGATGCAGCTAAACGTGTTTACTGCTCATCATAACCTCGGTCTGTCTGTGTTGTTTCAGCTGGAAACCCTGGAGAGTAAATGGCAGTACCTGGAGCAGAACAACCTAGTGATGAAAGAGTGTATCCTTTAGAACGACATGTTCTCCGTCATTTATCATTTTTTGTCTTACATCAATGAAGCCGCCTCGCCTCGCCTTCCTCCGCTTATCCGGGTCCGGGTCGCGGGGGCAGCATTCCAAGTCGGGCAGCCCAGGCCACCTTCTCCCCGGCCAAGTCCACCAGCTCCTCAGCTGGGACGCCCAGGCGTTCCCAGGACAAACTGAAGATGTATTTCCTCCAGCTTGTCCTGGGTCGACCCGGGGGCCTCCTGCCGGCAGGACATGCCCAGAACACCTCCCGAGGGAGGCGTCCAGGAGGCATCCTGACAAGATGCCCGAACCACCTCAACTGGCTCCTTTCGATATGGAGGAGCAGCGGTTCTACTCCGAGTCTCTCCCGGATGTCCGAGCTCCTCACCCTATCCCTAAGGCTGAGCCCGGACACCCTGCAGAGGAAACTCATTTCAGCCGCTTGTATCCGCGATCTCGTTCTTTCGGTCATTACCCAAAGCTCATGACCAGGTGAGGATTGGGACGTAGACCGACCGGTAAATCGAGAGCCTTGATTTACGGCTCAGCTCCTTCTTCACCACAACAGACCGGTTCAGCGTCCATCACTGCAGACGCTGCCCCAATCCGCCTGTCGATCTCCCTCCTTCCCTCACTCGTGAACAAGACCCCGAGATACTTAAACTCCTCCACTTGAGGCAGGACCTCTCTCCCGACCTGGAGTTGGCAATCAATGAAGCATGTTTCTGAATACAGCTGCAGCTATTGGTTTTATTTATTTTAGTATTACTTTTTATTTTTCCAGAATACTGTAGAGCAGAAATTAGCATTACACTCCAGAAACATTAAAAAGGTACTACTGTTGTGTAAATCTCTTTAAAACAATGACTGATCAGTCCTGAGTTCTTTTTAAAAAATGCATTACTTCACTGTAATGGGAAAGGCTGATCATATCCATGTCTGAGAGGAAACACCTGACACACTCAAACGTATACTCTCTCCCCCATAATCCAAAAAGGGTTTTAAATAAAGGCAACTGGACTTATTTGGTTCTTTGAAGACGTTTCGCTGCTCATCTGAGTAGCTTTGTCAGTTCTGTCTATAGTAAAGGGGAGAGAGTCTTATAAACTGTGCTTGTATAATCTTGTAATCATATAAACAGTGTATACGAATGCACCCAATGAGACCCATTCTGGATCTCTCCCTCTTCAACAAATGGATCGTGGTGAGACCTTTTCACATGCTACCGATCAAGCAGGTGCTGGAGTGTGTTCACCAGGGCGACTGGTTCACCTCCATAGACCTGAAGGACGCTTATTTTCACGTCCCCATCATCCCCAAGCACCTTCAATTTTAAGTTTACATCTCAGAACCTTTAAATGATCACTTTATTATATTTCTAGTATCACTGTGCTTTGCTTTCCCCCATTTATCTTTGTCCGGGTCACAGGAGTAGCATTCCAAGTAGCGCTGCAGCTATCGCATATTTTTGTAATCGAGTACTCTATCTAATCTTTTATCGATTAATCGAGTACTCTAATAAATTACATGTATGTATATATATATATATATATATAACATACATATAAATATATATGTATGTATAAATTACATGTGCAATGTATAAATCTGAGAGAAAATAACAAAGTATTAAACATTTTTTAAATAAAAAATAGATATAAACCATGGTTTTGTGGCATATAAGTGCATTTACTATTATTACCGGTACTTATTGCTTACCTCGGAACTTTCTGTTATGTCGCTGTCTTCCCCTCACACACCTTTTTTCCAGTCGGACTGAAGTGACAGCGCTGCAGCAGCAAGTTAATTTCATTCGCGATGCGTGGCTTTGACTAATTGCTGGAATGCCTGTTTTTCGCGGCACAAATCTCATTGCATATGTTACATTTTGCTCTGTTCCCGTTTACCTTTCCAAAATGCAGCCAAACTTTAGAGTTTTTCGGAATTTTTAACCCGAAACTCACTACGCTGTTTTGACAGGGAGGGGAGGGGCTCTCTGCTCCTCCGTCTCACCTGTGTCTCCACCCGTGTGGCTGCGCAGGCGGCTAAATGAAGCATCTCATTTACAGGGACGTTTTATAGTAAAAGTACCAAAGTCGGCACCGTGTTTTTTCGCTACCGGTGCCTACCGACGTCTTTCGGTCTGTACCGGTCTAGTACTAGTAGTACTAGTATGGTCTAGTTGTCCGCCATGGCTTAAGAGAAAGTTAAGTTACTTTCGCTACTCGTGTGTGCATTCAGTGCAGCCACTTATTTCGGTCCGGGTGACCCCGGGCGATTGCAAAGCCGTGAATTAATTAAACATGAATTAAACGAAGCCTCGAGGCAGAGAATTTGTCTCGAGGCTTTTTTGTACTCCAATTATTTGAGGTACTCGAGGAATCGTTTCAGCCCTAATTCCAAGTACTGTAGGGCATCTCAGACCGTACTTGCCCAGGCGTCCACGTCCACCAGCTCCTCCGCTGGGGAGCCCCAGGCATTCCCAAGCCAGCTTGGACATGTACTTCCTTCTGGTTGTTCTGGGTCAACCTGGGGTCCTCGTGCCTGAAACACACCCCTAGGGAGTAGGGATGTGAATCCCACCACTGAGGCCGATTCGACTCACATCTCGATACGCTCCCAGTGATACCATACATTGATGATACAGTGAAGCCTCTGCCAATACAGTTTGATACAATTCATCCCTGCTGGCGATTATTTAACAATTTGAGTTTGATTTGACTCTCGATGCATTTTACAACGATTCAACACATTACAGAGAATGTTCAAGTCATCTTTTTTTAAACATTGTCGCAATAACTTTTTTCAGTCTTTGTCTGTGAAAGATTTATTTGATACTCTATTGTTTTTGATACATCAATAAATTCAACTTTAAAAATGCACTTCATTCAGATATTGTTTTATTCCTAATAAACACTAAAACATCAGCAAAAATGTTACATTTGTGGTTAGTCTCAATTGTTGCTGAATTTCCAAGAGGGTTTTTCCCAAGGGATCAATAAAGTAAACATCTATCTATCATTCTTTAAAAACAATCAATTTATATGGCCAGTTTTTTAAAAATAGGCCTTTTAAGTTTACAGTTTTTTGGTAAAGAGACAATTTCTTCTGTATGTAAATAACCCTTTCTGTGGAGTTCATTCCTTTACTGTTGCATCAACCAGTCATTGCATCCAAGACCCAGCAGTGTGACTATGCCTCCGTGGCCAAGAACGTCTACCAACAGGTGGCCGACTACAACCAGAGGCTGAAGGAGTCGCTACAAAACCACCGGAGTTAGACACAATACAAACATTTTAAATTAAACACACACAGCACCTGAATTAGACACACCAACACGGGCATTAGATACACAACACAGGACACTGACCAACAGAAAATAAACACACACAACATAGAAAAAAGACATACACAACACAGGAATTTGACAAACACCAAAACAGGAACATAACACATGGATTAGACAAACACATGCAAAGGAATTAGACACACACAACATATGAATAATGGGAAGACACTAGCAGGATGTAGACACACACCAACTCCGAAATTCAGCACAGGAATTAGAGACACTAACATAAAGTAGACAAACACAACATAGACATCCAGAACACAAAAACAACACGAACTTTTAACTTTTGTATTTGTAACACACACAACATAAAATATAGACATACAGAACTCTGGAATTAGACACACAAAACAGGAATTAGAGAGACAAGAACCGGAAGTAGACACACACCAACACAGGAATTAGACACACACCAACTCAGGATCAACACAGGAATTAGACACAAACAACACAGAATTTAGATACACACAATACTGGAATTAGATACAAACACAACACAAGTTCATTAACACACACACACACGCTGAAAACAATCTAAAAGCAGTTTTTGTAAGACTTTGTATTTTCTTGTGATCTTATTTCTCTGTAGATCTAAACTTAGAGTTCAGACGCCTGGTTAAATCTGAGTTAAGTGCATGTTCAGTCATTTCTCTGCTGCTCTATTTAAACATGCTAATGATGATCATGATCTTGTCGTGTGTTTTCTTGATTCGTTTGCTCATTGCGCCAGTCAGAGGTTTTTGTTTGAAATCTTGTGGGTTTTTTAACTTTTAGGCACTGTTGTAGGTTTTGTAATACACACGTTATTTCTTTGTTCCAGTACAGGGCACAACATGAAATATGTAAGCTCCACGTGTTTGTTTTTCACATCCATATCCAAACCACATCCATATTCAGTGAAGATGGAGTTTTGGAGTCTCGACTAATTCCCCATCTCCAACCACTCAAGCTTCTCAATAAAAAGCTACATAAACATACTGTATTTATTAGAAGAACCATAGTTCTCTTTTTGTTAAAAAAAAAAAAGAGCCTGATTTCTGTGGTCAAATTCCACAAGCCACTGGTTGGTTGTCTGGTAAAGACAAGTTTGGAATCAAGGAGTTTGAGTGAGTGGGTAAGTTGATGTGTGGGAGAGTGAGTTAGTGGGATAGTGGGTGGGGGGGAAGGGGGTGATGAGTGGTTTGGTGAGTTAATGGTTTAGTGAGTGTGTGTGAACGGGTTAGTGAGTGTGTGTGAACGGGTTAGTGAGTGTGTGTGAACGGGTTAGTGAGTGTGTGTGAACGGGTTAGTGAGTGTGTGTGAACGGGTTAGTGAGTGTGTGAACGGTTTAGTGAGTGTGTGTGGACGGGTTAGTGAGTGTGTGTGTGAACGGGTTAGTGAGTGTGTGTGAACGGTTTAGTGAGTGTGTGTGAACGGGTTAGTGAGTGTGTGAACGGGTTAGTGAGTGTGTGAACGGGTTAGTGAGTGTGTGTGAACGGGTTAGTGAGTGTGTGTGTGAACGGTTTAGTGAGTGTGTGTGAGAACGGTTTAGTGAGTGTGTGTGAACGGTTTAGTGAGTGTGTGTGAACGGGTTAGTGAGTGTGTGTGAACGGGTTAGTGAGTGTGTGTGTGAACGGGTTAGTGAGTGTGTGTGAACGGTTTAGTGAGTGTGTGTGAACGGTTTAGTGAGTGTGTGTGAACGGGTTAGTGAGTGTGTGTGTGAACGGGTTAGTGAGTGTGTGTGAACGGTGAGTGTGTGTGAACGGTTTAGTGAGTGTGTGTGAACGGTTTAGTGAGTGTGTGTGAACGGTTTAGTGAGTGTGTGTGAGCGGTTTAGTGAGTGTGTGTGAACGGGTGAGTGAGTGTGTGAACGGGTTAGTGAGTGTGTGAACGGGTTAGTGAGTGTGTGTGAACGGGTTAGTGAGTGTGTGTGAACGGGTTAGTGAGTGTGTGTGAACGGGTTAGTGAGTGTGTGTGTGAACGGGTTAGTGAGTGTGTGAACGGGTTAGTGAGTGTGTGAACGGGTTAGTGAGTGTGTGTGAACGGGTTAGTGAGTGTGTGTGAACGGGTTAGTGAGTGTGTGTGAATGGGTTAGTGACTGTGTGTGAACGGTTTAGTGAGTGTGTGTGTGAACGGTGAGTGTGTGTGAACGGTTTAGTGAGTGTGTGTGAATGGGTTAGTGACTGTGTGTGAACGGGTTAGTGACTGTGTGTGAACGGGTTAGTGACTGTGTGTGAATGGGTTAGTGAGTGTGTGTGTGTGAACGGTTTAGTGACTGTGTGTGAACGGTTTAGTGAGTGTGTGTGAACGGGTTAGTGAGTGTGTGTGAACGGGTTAGTGAGTGTGTGTGTGAACGGGTTAGTGAGTGTGTGAACGGGTTAGTGAGTGTGTGTGAACGGGTTAGTGAGTGTGTGAATGGGTTAGTGAGTGTGTGTGTGAACGGGTTAGTGTGTGTGTGTGAACGGTGAGTGTGTGTGAACGGTTTAGTGAGTGTGTGTGAACGGGTTAGTGAGTGTGTGTGAACGGGTTAGTGAGTGTGTGTGAACGGTTTAGTGAGTGTGTGTGAACGGGTTAGTGAGTGTGTGTGAACGGGGTAGTGAGTGTGTGTGAGCGGGTTTGTGAGTGTGTGTGTGAGCGGGTTAGTGAGTGTGTGTGTGCACGGTTTAGTGAGTGTGTGTGAACGGTTTAGTGAGTGTGTGTGAACGGTTTAGTGAGTGTGTGTGAACGGTTTAGTGAGTGTGTGTGAACGGGTTAGTGAGTGTGTGTGAACGGTTTAGTGAGTGTGTGTGAACGGGTTAGTGAGTGTGTGTGAACGGGTTAGTGAGTGTGTGTGAATGGGTTAGTGAGTGTGTGTGTGTGAACGGTTTAGTGAGTGTGTGTGAACGGGTTAGTGAGTGTGTGTGTGAACGGGTTAGTGAGTGTGTGTGAACGGTTTAGTGAGTGTGTGTGAACGGGTTAGTGAGTGTGTGTGTGAACGGGTTAGTGAGTGTGTGTGTGAACGGTTTAGTGAGTGTGTGTGTGAACGGTTTAGTGAGTGTGTGTGAACGGTTTAGTGAGTGTGTGTGAACGGGTTAGTGTGTGTGTGTGAACGGTTTAGTGAGTGTGTGTGTGAACGGGTTAGTGAGTGTGTGTGTGAACGGTTTAGTGAGTGTGTGTGAACGGTTTAGTGAGTGTGTGTGAACGGTTTAGTGAGTGTGTGTGAACGGGTTAGTGAGTGTGTGTGTGAACGGGTTAGTGAGTGTGTGTGAACGGTTTAGTGAGTGTGTGTGTGAACGGTTTAGTGAGTGTGTGTGTGAACGGGTTAGTGAGTGTGTGTGTGAACGGTTTAGTGAGTGTGTGTGTGAACGGTTTAGTGAGTGTGTGTGAACGGTTTAGTGAGTGTGTGTGAACGGGTTAGTGAGTGTGTGTGAGCGGGTTAGTGAGTGTGTGTGAACGGGTTAGTGAGTGTGTGTGTGAACGGGTTAGTGAGTGTGTGTGTGAACGGGTTAGTGAGTGTGTGTGTGAACGGGTTAGTGAGTGTGTGTGAACGGTTTAGTGAGTGTGTGTGAACGGGTTAGTGAGTGTGTGTGAACGGTTTAGTGAGTGTGTGTGTGGGTGAGTGTGTGTGTGTGTGAGGGGGTTAGTGAGTGTGTGTGAACGGGTTAGTGAGTGTGTGTGAACGGTTTAGTGAGTGTGTGTGAACGGTTTAGTGAGTGTGTGTGAACGGGTTAGTGAGTGTGTGTGAACGGGTTAGTGAGTGTGTGTGTGACGGGTTAGTGAGTGTGTGTGTGAACGGGTTAGTGTGTGTGTGTGTGAACGGGTTAGTGCGTGTGTGTGCACGGGTTAGTGAGTGTGTGTGAACGGGTTAGTGAGTGTGTGTGAACGGGGTGGTGAGTTTGTGTGTGAACGGGTTAGTGAGTGTGTGTGTGAACGGGTTAGTGCGTGTGTGTGTGAACGGGTTAGTGAGTGTGTGTGTGAACGGGTTAGTGAGTGTGTGTGAACGGGTTAGTGAGTGTGTGTGTGAGGGGTAGTGAGAGTGTGTGTGAACGGTTTAGTGTGTGTGTGTGTGCGGGTTAGTGAGTGTGTGTGTGAACGGTTTAGTGAGTGTGTGTGTGAACGGGTTAGTGAGTGTGTGTGAACGGGTGAGAGAGTGTGTGTGAACGGGTTAGTGAGTGTGTGTGTGAACGGTTTAGTGAGTGTGTGTGTGAACGGGTTAGTGAGTGTGTGTGTGAGCGGGTTAGTGAGTGTGTGTGAACGGGTTAGTGAGTGTGTGTGAACGGGTTAGTGAGTGTGTGTGAACGGGTTAGTGAGTGTGTGTGAACGGGTTAGTGAGTGTGTGTGAACGGGTTAGTGAGTGTGTGTGTGAACGGGTTAGTGAGTGTGTGTGTGAACGGTTTAGTGAGTGTGTGTGTGAACGGGTTAGTGAGTGTGTGTGAACGGGTTAGTGAGTGTGTGTGTGAACGGGTTAGTGAGTGTGTGTGTGAACGGGTTAGTGAGTGTGTGTGAACGGGTTAGTGAGTGTGTGTGTACGGGTTAGTGAGTGTGTGTGAACGGTTTAGTGAGTGTGTGTGAACGGTTTAGTGAGTGTGTGTGAACGGGTTAGTGAGTGTGTGTGTGAACGGGTTAGTGAGTGTGTGTGAACGGGTTAGTGAGTGTGTGTGAATGGGTTAGTGAGTGTGTGTGAACGGTTTAGTGAGTGTGTGTGAACGGGTTAGTGAGTGTGTGTGTGAACGGGTTAGTGAGTGTGTGTGTGAGCGGGTTAGTGAGTGTGTGTGTGAACGGTTTAGTGAGTGTGTGTGAACGGGTTAGTGAGTGTGTGTGAGGGGGAGTGAGTGAGTGTGTGTGAACGGGTTAGTGAGTGTGTGTGTGTGGGTTAGTGTGTGTGTGTGTTAACGGGTTAGTGAGTGTGTGTGAACGGGTTTGTGTGTGTGTGTGAACGGGTTAGTGAGTGTGTGTGAACGGTTTAGTGAGTGTGTGTGTGAACGGTTTAGTGAGTGTGTGTGAACGGGTTAGTGAGTGTGTGTGAACGGGTTAGTGAGTGTGTGTGTGAACGGGTTAGTGAGTGTGTGTGTGAACGGGTTAGTGAGTGTGTGTGTGTGAACGGTTTAGTGAGTGTGTGTGAACGGTTTAGTGAGTGTGTGTGTGAACGGGTTAGTGAGTGTGTGTGAACGGTTTAGTGAGTGTGTGTGTGAACGGTTTAGTGAGTGTGTGTGTGAACGGTTTAGTGAGTGTGTGTGAACGGTTTAGTGAGTGTGTGTGTGAACGGTTTAGTGAGTGTGTGTGTGAACGGGTTAGTGAGTGTGTGTGTGAACGGGTTAGTGAGTGTGGGTGAACGGGTTAGTGAGTGTGTGTGTGAACGGGTTAGTGAGTGTGTGTGAACGGGTTAGTGAGTGTGTGTGTGAACGGGTTAGTGAGTGTGTGTGAACGGTTTAGTGAGTGTGTGTGAACGGGTTAGTGGAGTGTGTGTGTGAACGGGTTAGTGAGTGTGTGTGTGAACGGGTTAGTGAGTGTGTGTGTGAACGGTTTAGTGAGTGTGTGTGAACGGGTTAGTGAGTTTGTGTGAACGGGTTAGTGAGTGTGTGTGTGTGTGGGTTAGTGTGGGTGGGTGAACGGGTTAGTGAGTGTGTGTGAACGGGTTAGTGAGTGTGTGTGTGAACGGTTTAGTGAGTGTGTGTGTGAACGGTTTAGTGAGTGTGTGTGTGAACGGGTTAGTGAGTGTGTGTGAACGGGTTAGTGAGTGTGTGTGTGAACGGGTTAGTGAGTGTGTGTGAACGGTTTAGTGAGTGTGTGTGAACGGTTTAGTGAGTGTGTGTGAACGGTTTAGTGAGTGTGTGTGAACGGGTTAGAGAGTGTGTGTGAACGGGTTAGTGAGTGTGTGTGAACGGGTTAGTGAGTGTGTGTGTGAACGGTTTAGTGAGTGTGTGTGTGAACGGTTTAGTGAGTGTGTGTGTGAACGGGTTAGTGAGTGTGTGTGAACGGTTTAGTGAGTGTGTGTGAACGGGTTAGTGAGTGTGTGTGAACGGGTTAGTGAGTGTGTGTGTGAACGGGTTAGTGAGTGTGTGTGTGAACGGTTTAGTGAGTGTGTGTGAACGGGTTAGTGAGTGTGTGTGTGCACGTTTGAGTGTGTGTGTGTGTGCGGGTTGGTGAGTGTGTGTGTGTGCGGTTTAGTGTGTGTGTGTGTGAGGGTTAGTGAGTGTGTGTGTGAACGGGTTAGTGAGTGTGTGTGAACGGTTTAGTGAGTGTGTGTGAACGGGTTAGTGAGTGTGTGTGTGAACGGGTTAGTGAGTGTGTGTGAACGGGTTAGTGAGTGTGTGTGTGAACGGGTGAGTGAGTGTGTGTGTGGGGGGTTAGTGAGTGTGTGTGTGAACGGGTTAGTGAGTGTGTGTGAACGGGTTAGTGAGTGTGTGTGAACGGTTTAGTGAGTGTGTGTGTGAACGGGTTAGTGATTGTGTGTGTGAACGGGTTAGTGAGTGTGTGTGTGAACGGGTTAGTGAGTGTGTGTGAACGGGTTAGTGAGTGTGTGTGAACGGGTTAGTGTGTGTGTGTGTGAGGGGTTTTGTGTGTGTGTGTGAACGGGTTAGTGAGTGTGTGTGTGAACGGGTTAGTGAGTGTGTGTGAACGGGTTAGTGAGTGTGTGTGTGAACGGGTTAGTGAGTGTGTGTGAACGGTTTAGTGAGTGTGTGTGAACGGTTTAGTGAGTGTGTGTGTGAACGGTTTAGTGAGTGTGTGTGAACGGGTTAGTGAGTGTGTGTGTGAACGGTTTAGTGAGTGTGTGTGAGCGGGTTAGTGAGTGTGTGTGTGAGCGGGTTAGTGAGTGTGTGTGTGAACGGGTTAGTGAGTGTGTGTGTGAACGGGTTAGTGAGTGTGTGTGTGAACGGGTTAGTGAGTGTGTGTGTGAACGGTTTAGTGAGTGTGTGTGAACGGGTTAGTGAGTGTGTGTGAACGGGTTAGTGAGTGTGTGTGTGAACGGGTTAGTGAGTGTGTGTGTGAACGGGTTAGTGAGTGTGTGTGTGAACGGGTTAGTGAGTGTGTGTGTGAACGGTTTAGTGAGTGTGTGTGAACGGGTTAGTGAGTGTGTGTGTGAACGGGTTAGTGAGTGTGTGTGTGAACGGGTTAGTGAGTGTGTGTGTGAACGGTTTAGTGAGTGTGTGTGTGAACGGGTTAGTGAGTGTGTGTGTGAACGGTTTAGTGAGTGTGGGTGAACGGGTTAGTGAGTGTGTGGGTGAACGGGTTAGTGAGTGTGTGTGTGTGAACGGGTTAGTGTGTGTGTGTGTGCGGTTTTGTGTGTGTGTGTGTACGGTTTAGTGAGTGTGTGTGTGAACGGTTTTGAGTGTGTGTGTGAACGGTTTAGTGAGTGTGTGTGTGAACGGTTTAGTGAGTGTGTGTGTGAACGGTTTAGTGTGTGTGTGTGAACGGGTTAGTGAGTGTGTGTGTGAGGGGGTTAGTGAGTGTGTGTGCACGGTTTAGTGAGTGTGTGTGAACGGGTTAGTGAGTGTGTGTGTGAACGGGTTAGTGAGTGTGTGTGTGAACGGGTTAGTTAGTGTGTGTGTGAACGGTTTAGTGTGTGTGTGTGAACGGGTTAGTGAGTGTGTGTGTGCGGGGGAGTGAGTGTGTGTGTGAACGGGTTAGTGAGTGTGTGTGAACGGGTTAGTGAGTGTGTGTGTGAACGGGTTAGTGAGTGTGTGTGAACGGGTTAGTGAGTGTGTGTGAACGGGTTAGTGAGTGTGTGTGAACGGGTTAGTGAGTGTGTGTGTGAACGGGTTAGTGAGTGTGTGTGTGAACGGTTTAGTGAGTGTGTGTGTGAACGGGTTAGTGAGTGTGTGTGTGAACGGGTTAGTGAGTGTGTGTGAACGGTATAGTGAGTGTGTGTGAATGGTTTAGTGAGTGTGTGTGAACGGTTTAGTGAGTGTGTGTGAACGGGTTAGAGAGTGTGTGTGAACGGTTTAGTGAGTGTGTGTGAACGGGTGAGTGAGTGTGTGTGAACGGGTTAGTGAGGGTGTGTGTGAACGGGTTAGTGAGTGTGTGTGTGAACGGTTTAGTGAGTGTGTGTGAACGGTTTAGTGAGTGTGTGTGAACGGTATAGTGAGTGTGTGTGAACGGGTTAGTGACTGTGTGTGAACGGGTTAGTGAGTGTGTGTGAACGGTTTAGTGAGTGTGTGTGTGAACGGTTTAGAGAGTGTGTGTGTGAACGGGGTAGTGGGTGTGTGTGTGAACGGTTTAGTGAGTGTGTGTGTGAACGGGTTAGTGAGTGTGTGTGAACGGGTTAGTGAGTGTGTGTGAACGGGTTAGTGAGTGTGTGTGAACGGGTTAGTGAGTGTGTGTGTGAACGGGTTAGTGAGTGTGTGTGTGAACGGGTTAGTGAGTGTGTGGGTGAGTTTGTCAGTGGGTGAGTGAGCGAGTTAGTGGGTTAATGAGAGAGTGGTTGTGTGGTTGAGCTGTGGTTCAGGTGCAGGTGTGGTGTTTTTCCTCTCCTCCTCCACAGGGTGTGTCAGGCTGCTATCCATCAGTGACTAAATGGGAAGGCCTACAGGACGTTGGGAGAATAGAAACAGAGGCTGGATTGTCCTGCTAGCAGCGATCAGGTCCGCCTCTCTACTAGTGGTGGCTGGTGAATTACTGTATTATTTTGGGTGGCGCATTTTTGCAGGTCAGTTTTCAGATGCACAGAAACCCACATATCACCACTAACGTCTGTGTGAATTAAAACAGTGTTAAATGCAAATGGACATTTTAAAAGCTAATCTCAGTAATGTTTAAGAGTCCACAGCTTGTAAGATGTCATCTTTTACCTTTTTTGGGGTTTATTGTATTTTACTAGACTGCTGCAAGAGCTTTACCATCCTGGGTTTAGATCCTGTCTGCCTGACAGGGCTGACTGTGAGAGGAACACACCGATATGTTGTGATCTATAAAATCTTATTAGCTAAATAAAGCTATAAAGTGTTCATAAATCTTGTGTTCACATAATTCTCAAACTGTAATAACAATTAAAATATAAAACATTTGAAAAGTAGTCATTTCTACACATACTTCTTTATTTACATAAAATAAATCAGCCAAACAAGCATTCTGCTCACAGATAAAACACCAGCAGTCAAACTGTGAAAATGCTTCTGCTGTCTGTTGTTTTTAGTCGTTCCAGGTACTGAAGTTTTGTGAGCTGGGGCTTTCTGAGGAGCAGAATCCAGGTCATCAGTCCAGCTGTGGTCCGACGCGTTCACAGAGTGTCCTGATGCAGAAGGCCGTTATGAAGGAGTCACACGGAACCTGGAGACATAACTGGCTGTGACGTCCTCCTCCTCAGTCCCGTCATAGTGTCCCGTCCAGTCCTCTGGGACAGACATGGTCAGGAGTGCATTTGGTGCAGCGTCCAGTCCACAAAGACTTGTTCAAACATGAGGTCGTCCACCATCATGTCAGCCACATAACCTGTTTTATAAAACCAAGCAAAGACTGGATTTACTTTTATTTATCTTCACAAAACAGTGTTAATTATGCACTGGAGCAAAGCTTTTTATTTTTTTATAAACTGATCCTGTCATAACGGACAATAAATAAATAAATGAGGAAAGAAATGAATAAATAAGAGGAAATAGTAACTGGTAACTGTCTGTCTTTTCTTCATGCTCTCTGATTGGCTGCAGTCACACAGAGCGCCCGCCCCTCCCATGTCTCTGCAGCAGATCATCAGGTGAGCTGTGGGAAATGATCCAGTTTCACCTAATTGGTCTAAAAACACTTTTTGAAAACGAATTCATTTTTATCTACAAATAATTGTCGCGTGTCGGTGCCAGGGATCACCAAATAGACTCTTGTTCTGTTTGGAGTCAGACCGCGCAGCAAATCCAGGACCTGGCTGGACCGGGTCCAGGGAGTCTGGGTAGACACGCGGTGCCCTGAGCTACCGCGGCCCGCTGGCATGTCTCCTCCTCCTAAACTGGACATAACTGACACGCCTCCTCCTCCTAAACTGGACATAACTAGTGAGTGGTTTGGCGAGGAGGAGAAGGGGGGCAGGCGAGTCATCGACTCACTGCGGCTCCACGTCAACCAGGACCGGCGCTCTGGTGAACCCGAGCGTTTCCTGGTGGACCAGCAACAGTCCAGACTTTAAAAAATTCATACTTTGATCTGACCGGTCCATAAAATCAGATCAGCGGGTCCACGGACACTGGGTCAGGTCGTCATCATTTTACCATTTTTTTCCTGCCTGATGCGCATTTGGAAAAAAAAGTCGGCGTAAAATCCCCTTTTTGGAGCCAAGCTACAGCCTTGGCTCCAAAAAGGTTGAAAAACACAGCCTTTAATATTGTGATCAAAAACATTGAGTCTCAACTAACTAAAGACGCTCAGAAATAACCAGGATGGGCTATACGTACACTATATTTAAAACTAACTAAAGACGAAATGAAAAGCTCTTTAACGAGCAGCAGAGTCCTGCACACTACAAACTACTAATATTTTATCTGCTGCTGAGTCTGTGAAACCACAGTCACTAGTCTCTGTGAAACCACAGCTATGTCGGGGACACCGACGTCCACATCAGGTTCAAGACATTTCTGATCAGTATCAGGCACATGAACTTCATCATCAACCTTTTGAAACGTCTCACCAGTTCTTAATAGATCACGCCGATTTCTGCGAAACACCTGACCCTCCTCAGTTCTCACAGCTTAAGATCTTGGACCTGCCTCATGAAGAACTGTGGCCTTGGTGCCCCATTGGTTCTGGTCATGAATCCTAACGATGTCATCAGGCACTAGAGGTTTCAGTTCTCTTGTAGCTTTGTCATATTGCCTTTTTTGCTCCCACTTAATACTCTGCTGACGTTTAAGTATCTCCACATCATGTGGCACACTCACACGAACAGGTAAAGTTGTACGCAGCTTTCTCCCCATCAACAGTTCAGCAGGAGATAAACCACTGGCAAGAGGAGAGGACCTATAGCTCAAAAGAGCTAAATAAGGATCAGAACGACTGTCTGCAGCCTTCTTCAGGAGCTGCTTGACAACATGAACACCCTTTTCCTCCTGACCATTCGACTGAGGATGATGAGGACTAGATGTAATATGGACAAAACCATACTCTCTCGCAAAAGCCATCCACTCTGCACAGTTATAGCACGGACCATTATCACTGACAACAGTGTGTGGTATTCCATATCTGGCAAAAATAGACTTCACGTGTGTGATTACTTGTGTGGCAGTAGCGTTAGACAAAAGCGCTATCTCTGGAAAGTTTGAAAAGTAGTTAACCACGAGTAAATACACTTTGCCATTAAAATGAAATAGATCTGTTCCAACCTTCTGCCATGGCGCTGAAGGAAGATCAGAAACTATCATCGGTTCTCTAAACTGAAACTTTTGACAAGTGTCACATCTTGAAATAAGGCTCTCAATATCTTTATTGATGCCTGGCCAGTACACAGCTCCTCTGGCTCGTCGTTTACATTTTTCTATTCCAAGATGTCCTTCGTGTATTCTCTGTAGGATCAGTGGTCGCAATGTCTGTGGAACCGCAATCCTGTCACCTCTCAACAACAGACCATCACACACACACAACTCAGACCTGACATGAGAGTATTTAGAGCAACACCCTCTGGGCCAACCCTCATGGATGTACCCCATCGCCGTCTGGAGCTCCTCATCAACCTCGGTTTCATCACACAACTGCTTCAGCATCACATCAGAAACTGGCAGAGAGTTTATAATCATGTTCACATGATAATATCTGACTCAGACGATCCCACACTGCTCTTCAATGGAACCCTCGACAGAGCATCTGCCAGAGCTAAATGTTTACCTGGAGTGTAAACTAACTCAAAGCAGTACTTCTGCATCATCATCATTCGTTGGATTCTAGGAGACATGTCAACTAAGTTCTTCTTTATTAGTGACACTAAAGGACGATGATCCGTCTCAACAGTAAATGTAGGTAAACCATACACATAACAGTGAAACTTCTCCAACCCATAGGCCACACCCAGACACTCCTTCTCAATCTGAGCATACCTTGTTTCCGTGTCAGTCAAAGCTCTAGAAGCATATGCTACAGGTTTCCAACTGCCTGCTCATGCTGAAGAAGAACAGCCCCCATACCATTCTTCGAAGCATCAGTGGAAATCCTTAACGGCTTCTTTGGATCATGATAGGCTAACACAGGTTTGGTTGTTAGTGTAGACCTAAGATCGTCCCACTCATGTTCATCCATCCACACAAACTCTGCAGAATCTTTTAATAAACCTCGCAACGCGGTTGTTCTCGTTGACAAGTTGGGAATAAACTTCCCCACGAAGTTTAACATGCCTAAAACACGTAGAACGCCACTCTTATCAGTCGGGCGAGACATGGCAGCTATGGCCTCTATTTTAGACTGATCAGGCTCAACCCCATGTGCAGATAACTCATCACCCAGAAAAGTTATTTCTCTAACACCAAAACTGCATTTGGCACGATTCAGTTTCAGGCCACCTTCTTTTACTCGCTGCAGTACTGCTTTTAACCTCTGGTTGTGCTCAGATAATGTGGAACCCCAGATGATGATGTCATCAACATAACAACGAACACCATCCAGACCTTCCAACAGGTTATCCAAAGCACGATGGAAAACTTCAGATGCAGAAATAATACCAAATGGCATCCTGAGAAACCTGTACCGCCCAAAAGGAGTATTGAATGTACAATACTTTGAACTGGTTTCATCCAGTTTAATCTGCCAAAAACCTTGAGCAGCATCCAATTTTGAAAAGTAACTCACTCCAGCCATTTCACTAACGATCTCTTCGCACCGCCAAAGCTCCCACCTTGGTGGTGCGATCCCCGGACAGGAAAACTGGCTATCGGGACATGGAACGTCACCTCTCTGGCGGGGAAGGAGCTGGAGCTTGTGGAAGAGGCTGAGCGATACCGGCTAGATATAGTCGGGCTCACCTCGACACATAGCGTTGGCTCTGGAACCCGAGTCCTTGAGAGGAGCTGGACTCTCTTGTATGCTGGAGTTGCTCCGGGTGAGAGGCGGATATGGGCAGAAACTTGTGTCATCAGAAACTGAATTTGAATTAGTTATATTTGAATTTGTATTGCTCGGATTGAATCTGAATTGTTCAACTTGAATAAATGCTTTGAAAAAATGAATCTGAATTACTAATTTGAAATTCAATTTATTTGTTTGGAAAAGACTTTCACTAAATTGAAACTGAATTTAATGTTTTGAAACTGATTTCATTTGCTTTGAAACTGAATTTAATTCAAGTGAAAATTCAGTTTCAATAGTTTCTGTTTCAGTTCCCACCGTTCAGATTCAGTTTTACAATTCAATTTCAAAACTTAAATTCACTTTTCTGTGCCACACATCCGGGTCCTGAGAAAAGTCCAGCTCAATCGAGTGCAGATAGACCGATCAGCGCATAAAGAACTGCGTCCTCCTGACCGATCGCCCAGCTCCACAGTGTAATCTCTCTGTCAGAGCAATGAAGCTTCAGAGCATTTATTAAATCTTAACTCGCTAAGTTGAACAATTCAGATTCAATCCGAGCAATACATTATCAAATATAACTAATTCAAATTCAGTTTCTGATGACACAAGTTTCTGCCCGGAGGGCTGGGGTGGGCTTTCTGTTAGCCCCAAGACTCTCTGCCTGTATGTTGGGGTTTTCTCCGGGGGATGAAAGGGCAGCTTCCCTGCGCCTTCGGGTTGGGGAACGGGTCCTGTCTGTTGTTTGTGCTTATGCACTAGGGATGGGATGAAATACCGTTTGGCGAAATTTCGCGATATAAAACGTGACGAAATGCATCGAGTTGAAAAAAAATGAATCGCGAAATAAACACTAGATGGCGCTGCTGCGTGAGTAGTAGTAATGAGTAGTAGTAACGCAGGCAATTTAGGGTTGACATCGAGCATCAGCTGCTGAACAGAATCGGGTGATGTCCATGAAAAAAAAAAACCGTGATCTGCCAAGACTGAACAAAGTATTTCACAGCTGATCATGCAGCCTGCAGACCCTCTGTGTGCAGTGTCGCGTCTCTCCTCTCCTCCCTGCTGTCCCGGAGCAGCGCCGGAAATGAAAGTGAAAGTATATCTGCCGAACTTTTACTCCATCAGAGTGATGTAAACTTTGCGTCCTGCAACAAAAACTACCGTGGAAATACCGGAGGAAGTTCGTTAAAATACATCAACACGGTGGATTTAAAGGTGTTGGAGTGAGGTGAGTTTTCATGTCTCACTGCAGAAATCAACAGTCAGACACAGCTACACTCACTCATCTATATGAGCCAGACGTCAGAACGCTGAACAAATAAACTGTAAAATAATTAAAGTCCTCCAGATGAGAAGCTGCTGGGTTCAGCCCTCTAGGACCTGAAATGGCTGACCAATAAATGAACCTATTATTAGTAATAATAATAATAATCTGACAACACACAAAGTTGTGAGATTAATATTATTATTTTGCTTTTTCTGAACTATTTAATCTGCTTAGAGTTTTAATGTTTTAAATCAGTTTTATTGTTACTGACAGCAGCTAGATTGAAGTTTCAGATTCCCTTTTGACAGAACGCTGCAGCATGTTGGAGTAGATCCTCTGTCATCCTGGACATGATCATGTTCAGTTTGAATTGAAAACAGCTGAATTCTCCAGTTATTTTGAAGACTCATTGTCTCCCATTAAAGAGCCTCCTTCAGTTTTAAACCTTGGGTTGAGAGTAGGAGGTTTAGAAGTCGTGATCAGAAACAAACCTGAGATAACTTAACCTAGGGTTAGAGCAGCACTAAGGGAGTGCTCTGGTTTGTGTTTGGCCTGTTAGGCCTCGTGTTTCCCCGTGTGACACTGAAACAAAAATAAACAAGTTGGTATTATACAGTAATATTTTTTATTTTTTCTTCTTCTTGATATCGTATCGTGAAATATCGTATCGTGACTCTGACATATCGAGGTGCATCGTATCGTGAGTTTAAGTGTATCGTCCCATCCCTATTATGCACCAAATAGCAGCTCAGAGTACCCACCCTTTTTGGAGTCCCTGGGACGAGTGCTGGATAGCGCTCCTACTGGGGACTCCATAGTCCTGCTGGGGGACTTCAACGCTCACGTGGGCAAAGACAGCGTGACCTGGAGGGGCGTGATTGGGAGGAACGGCCCGCCCAATCTGAATCCGAGTGGTGTTCTGTTTTTGGACTTCTGTGCAAGTCGCAGTTTGGCCATAACAAACACCATGTTGGAACATAAGGATGCCCACCGGTACACCTGGTACCAGGGCAGCCTAGGTTACAGGTCGATGATTGACTTTATAGTTGTATCATCTGACCTGAGACCGTATGTTTTGGACACTCGAGTGAAGAGAGGAGCGGAGCTGTCAGCTGATCACCACCTGGTGGTGAGCTGGATCAGATGGCAGGGGAAGATGCTACGCAGACCTGGTAGACCCAAACGTATAGTGAGGGTCTGCTGGGAACGCCTGGCAGAAGAGCCTGTCAGGATGGTCTTCAACTCCCACCTCCGGCAGAGCTTCGACCGCGTCCCGAGAGCAGTGGGGGACATTGAGTCCGAATGGGCCTTGTTCCGCTCTGCGATTGTTGAGGCGGCTGTTGCTAGCTGTGGTCGCAAGGTAGCCGGTGCCAGTCGTGGCGGTAACCCCCGTACCCGCTGGTGGACACCAGAGGTTAGGGGAGCTGTCAGGCTGAAGAAGGAGGCCTACAGGGCGTGGCTGGTCTGTGGGTCTCCAGGGGCAGCTGATAGGTATCGGAGGGCCAAGCGGAGTGCAGCAGTGGCAGTTTCCGAGGCAAAATCTCGAGCGTGGGAGGAGTTTGGTGAGACCATGGAGAAAGACTATCGGTCGGCTCCAAAAAGGTTCTGACAAACCATCCGGCGCCTCAGGGGAGGAAGGCAGCAACTCACTCACTGTTTACAGTGGGGACGGGGAGCTGCTGACATCAACTGGGGCTATAGTCGGACGGTGGAAGGAGTACTTTGAGGAGCTCCTCAATCCCACCGACGCGCATTCCTATGAGGAACCAGAGCTGGGAGACCTGGGGACGGACTGTCCAATCTCTGGGGCAGAAGTCGCTGAGGTAGTCAAAAAAACTACGTAGCAGCGGAGCCCCGGGGGTGGATGAGATCCGACCTGGGTATCTCAAGGCAATGGATGTTGTAGGACTGTCATGGCTGACACGTCTGCAACATTGCGTGGTCATCGGGGGCAGTTCCTGCTGAGTGGCAGACCGGGGTGGTGGTTCCCATTTTTAAGAAGGGGGACCAGAGGGTGTGTTCCAACTACAGGGGGATCACACTCCTCAGCCTCCCTGGAAAGGTCTACTCCAGGGTCCTGGAGAGGAGGGTCCGGTCGATGGTTGAACCTCAGATAGAAGAGGAGCAATGTGGTTTTCGTCCTGGTCGTGGAACTGTGGACCAGCTCTTTACCCTCGCTAGGGTGATGGAGGGGTCATGGGAGTTTGCCCAGCCAATCCACATGTGTTTTGTGGATTTGGAGAAGGCTTATGACCGTGTCCCCAGGGACACCCTGTGGGGGGCGCTCCAGGAGTACGGGGTGGATGGTCTTTTGTTAAGGGCCATTCAGTCCCTGTACCAGAGGAGTGTGAGTCTGGTCCTCATAGCCGGCAGTAAGTCGGACCTGTTCCCAGTGAGGGTTGGACTCCTCCAGGGCTGCCCTTTGTCACCGGTCCTGTTCAGAACCTTTATGGACAGGATTTCTAGGAGCAGCCGTGGTGTGGAGGGTGTTGAGTTTGGTGACAGGAGAATCTCGTCTCTGCTTTTTGCAGATGATGTGGTCCTCCTAGCTTCATCAGGCTCTGACCTTCAGCTCTTGCTGGGGAGGTTCGCAGCTGAGTGTGAAGCGGCTGGGATGAGGATCAGCACCTCCAAGTGTGAGGCCATGGTTCTTGACCGGAAAAAGGTGGATTGCCAACTCCAGGTCGGGAGAGAGGTCCTGCCTCAAGTGGAGGAGTTCAAGTATCTCGGGGTCTTGTTCACGAGTGAGGGAAGGAGGGAGCGGGAGATCGACAGGCGGATTGGGGCAGCGTCTGCAGTGATGCGGACGCTGAACCGGTCTGTTGTGGTGAAGAAGGAGCTGAGCCGGAAACCAAGGCTCTCGATTTACCGGTCGATCTTCCTCCCAATCCTCACCTATGGTCATGAGCTTTGGGTAATGACCGAAAGAACGAGATCGCGGATACAAGCGGCCGAAATGAGTTTTCTCCGCAGGGTGGCCGGGCTCAGCCTGAGGGATAGGGTGAGGAGCTCGGACATTCGGGAGAGACTCGGAGTAGAACCGCTGCTCCTCCATGTAGAGAGGAACCAGTTGAGGTGGTTCGGGCATCTTGTTAGGATGCCCCCTGGATGCCTCCCCAGGGAGGTGTTTCAGGCATGTCCTGCCGGCAGGAGGCCCCCGGGTCGACCCAGGACACGCTGGAGAAAATATATCTCTGGTTTGGCCCTGGAGCGCCTTGGGATCCTGCCGGAGGAGCTGGTAGAAGTGGCTGGGGAGAAGACCGTCTGGGACTCCCTAATTGGGATGCTGCCCTCGCGACCCGGACCCGGATAAGCGGAAGAAGACGAGACGAGACTTTGATTTAAAAAAACTGTTTGGTAAAAGAACAGCTGCCCATTAAAGTCACTTGTTTATATGAAGAGAAGAGGTAATCATGTAATAAGTGTATACTTCTACTACTCACACCTTTTAGGAGAAGAAATTCATGTTTTTGTTCAGTTGCATAATTATTTTATTATATTACAACTGGTATTATGTATCAACTTCATTCATGTTGTTTGTATTATTGTGATTTTCCTTTTAAAAATAAAATAATTCATTAATTTTACATCTACAAATTCACCTTACAGCACCAAAGCAACTGATCTGTCTTCATCTGCATTAGCTGTCAGCCTCCACTAGAGGTCAGACTTGTATCAGTTTTGTTATGATTTCCTGGTAAATCAGTCATAGATGTTGTAGAGCCGTCTGACGTGAGGCCTGACCCTCCTCCTCCTCTCTCTGCTTGTTTTGACTTTAACTGAGGAAATGATGATGATGATGATGATGCTCAGTCACTCTGATCTATCAGTTATTTAAGGACCACACCCATCAGATTCATTAAAACCCTGGATTACTTGTTTGTTAACCTCTACAGTTTTACACGAGACAGTTTGTTTAGCTCATGGTGTTTACAGCAGCACGTACAGAGGTGTAGGATTTCAGACATTGTTCGGTTGAAACAAACAGTCCCATGGTGAATTGTAGAGGTTTACAAACAGGAAGTGTTCTAACACATCAGTATAGGTTTTTAAATTAAGAGTTGTTTTAACCCTCGTACTGACTTTGAGGGTCAAATTGACCCTAAATGGCCCCAGAAGAACGACAGTGCAATGGTTAAATACCTGAAAATGAGTTAACGTTTGGCAGCAGTGTCTCTCCTGACTATTGCTTGTCAGAGGACTACTTCCTGTTCCGAGAGACAGCTTTGACTGATGTCACCAGTGGGTCTGGTCCTTACTGTAGATAATAATAATGGATTGGATTTATTTAGCGCCTTTTAGGACACCCAAAGCGCTTTGACAGAAGCTCCAGTCTCACTCTGGTGGTGGTAAACTAGACGTCTGTAGTCTCAGCTGACCTGGGGCAGTCTGACAGAAGAGAGGCTACCATTCTGCGCCATCAACCACCAACATTCACACACAGTCACGTGGGTGAAGTGTCTTGTCCAAGGACACAACGACAATCTAACCAAGACGGAGCTGGGGATCGAACCGGCAACCCTCCCAACTGAGCTAAACGCCGCCCCAAATAACTGAGCTAAAAAACCGACTGTGACGATCCCTTTAAACACACCTCTGGGACTAGAGCAACCTGGAGGAGACTTGAACATGCTGAACTTGAAGGTCTTCTGCAGTCATGACCTGAACATCTCCATGTCCCGGTCACTGCGTGAACGAGCTGAGCTCACATGTCAGTCGGTTGCTCTCTCTGAGGATCCCTCTGAGAACTGACAGGTTTTTGAAGTCAGCTCCAGGAAAGTGATCCACTTATTTATAGAGCTTTAATTAGGCTGGCTCTCTTGAGGATTTTACTGGGCGAATGGTGAGATCTCTCCCTCTTTTTGTGTCATTTTGTTTCCTGTCAGCCCCCACCCCTCCCTCCCAGTCACCCTGTATCAGTTCTCTCACTGGCCCCCGTCACCACCACACCCTGCACTCAGGTTCAAGGGGAACATACGTTTGCCCTACATTGCCACTGGGGCTCCAGCACAGGCTTTTCTTTGAGCTCAGAGCTGTGGATGAAACTCCATGAAGGGTGAGTTTACTCTCTGCATTATGTGGAGTTCAGGCTTTGTTTTACACTCAGTGCATTCATCATCTCTAGTCCACCGTGGTCATCTGTGTGTGAAACCTTGGGACTGATTATGGCTTATTGCATTTCTCACCCTTGTGTGTGTGTGTGTGTGTGTGTGTGCGTGTGTGTGTGTGTGTGTGTGTGTGTGTGTTCTCATTGTCCCCTGCCTGATCTGGAATTACTCAACAGGTCCGAGTTGTTTTGGAAGGAGGATTGCTCAACAGAGTGCTGGAACTGCGCTACTGTGCATGAAACCATCAGAAGTGTTGTTATGAGACGGTTTATTAGACGCTGGCTGTGACGAATGCATCAACGTTTCACTGATGATCAGAAGGAGCTGTTGTGCAGCGTTAAAACATTTTGCTCACTTGCAGCTGAAGGGCATGTTTTGGACGAATTGGCCCCGTTCCTAAATCTGACGTTTACATTAGCAAACGTTGTTGAGCCTTTTGTTGTGTTTCTTTGTTCTTTCCAGAGCAGCACTACTGTTATTGTGTGTGTGTGTGTGTGTGTGTGTGTGTGTGTGTGTGTGTGTGTGTGTGTGTGTGTGTGTGTGTCTGTCCTTGAAGTTTCAGATCTGATGAAAAGCTTTTGTTTGCAGTTCCCATCGAATGCCAAGAACCCTCCAAATGTTCCGAGTTGTCTGATAAGATGACGTTCTTTTCCTTCTGCGTTATTACGCCTGCATACATTGACTGCTGAGGACAAATTAGGTCTCAAATCTGAGTTTATAGAAGTGCGTAGGTAGGTAGGTCAGTGCGTGTTTGCACGAGGAGCTGACAGCTCCACCAGATGGTGAGCTGCATACCTCTGTGTCAGTCCCTCGTCTCACTGCTCACTGACAGATTCCTGAGCTCTGCAGTGAGGCTCTCTCATGTCTGAACACTGAATCTGTGCAGCGCAGAAACAATTGTTTATTGTGTCGTGGAGGTATGTGTTCAGTTGAGTTTAGACACATAAAGCACCTGGATTTAGTCCTAAGAGGAGCATCTTTCTCATTTGTTGAGCTCCTTACTTACACACTGCAACTTTTGATGATCATGGGAGATCTATTCCCAAGAGCACATGAAAGCTGACAAGAACTGAATGTGCTCTTGGAGTTTAAACCATACGCCACTCAAAACACTCATTAAGCTGTCCACAAGGCTGATCAGGTTACCAGTAAGATGCAGGATGCAGCAGCAGGAAAACACTGGCTCCTCGTGAGACGTGTGTGTGTGTGTGTGTGTGTGTGTGCGTGCGTGCGTGTGTGTGTGAGACGCTGAACTGGGTTTTGTCTCGTGTCTCAGCAGGACTTCCTACAGGTGAGACAAACATGGCAGTGTGTGGGGTCAATAGAGAGCCACCTCTCTGTGGCAAGGAGCAGAAAAACAGAGAGCTGACAGCAGAGTGACAGTTACACACAGGGTGAACATGTTAAGCCTGGGTGACATTAACATTATGGTAAAGGACTTTGATTTGTTTTATTCAGTGAAAGATAAACATTTTTTGGCATTAATTTAAAAAGCTTCCCTTGCTTCAGTGGTGCTTTCATGTGTTGATTGGTGCTGAAATGTCTTTGCATTAACTTCATCTAGCATCTGCACACCTTTCATTTGTTTAAACTCATCTTGTGTTCATTTTGAACATGTGTCAGAATCCTCAGTGGGTGAGAGGAGGCAGAAAGACAAGGATGAGCGTGAAACGCTGGTGATATGGAGGAAACCTCTGCTCACGCTCTACTACTTCATTTTGGAACTGCTCATCAGCCTCAGAGGATGGATGTGGAGGTGAGGACAAATGGATGAAACACAATCACACTGAGACAAAAACCTCTTTTCATTTGACCTGATTAAAGAGATGTTTGGCTCATTTTGATGTGGCATTCTACACACACAAACACACCCACTGGTGACATCACTCAAAGTGGGTGGAGTCTCTAGAAATGAGAAGGTCTTCTGACAAAATATCTGTAAATTAGCTGCTAGTTTGTCACTGTTTGACAGCAGTGTCTTTCCTGATCTGACTAGCCACGAGGAATGCTTCAGTCTGAGGACTACTCATTCTAGAGACTCCGCCCACTTCAAGTGATGTCACAGGTGGGTGTGGTTCTTACTGTAGATAAATAGAAAGCCACTTCAGAATGATCCAAATATCTCTGTAACGTACCACTGAGTTTTAAAGACTGCAATTTGGCCAGAACTCATGGTTTTTAAAGGCACACTATGCAGTTTAAGGCTTGTTTTTAGCACCTCCTAGTGTCTGTTTTAAATCACTGTCATAAAACATTAGCATTGTTTCTGCTCAGAAAGCCCTAAATCTACCTGTTAAATGTCTCCTCAGCCTTCACTGCTTTCTACTGGAGCGGTTCATCACTCAGTCAAAGAAATCAGCTGTTCAATCAGGGAGAGATGGGAAAAATCAGGAATCATGAGCTAAAAACACTCCGGAGCTAGCATAACAGCTAGCCACATTGGGTTAGCCTAACCCTCTGAGATACGGGACTTTGTGAGACTTCAGGGCACCGGACCAGAGACTCAGAAGTTACAAACGTGGTATTCTGGATCCAAGCAGCAGATGGGGCTGAGGGACTTTTATTAACCTGTAAAGGGTCAGATTACATCAGACTGGATCAAGGAGAAGATTTAAAAATTTGAAAAAGTTACATAGTGTGCCTTTAAAGGTGTTTAAATGTATATTTATAATTATTATTCGCATTTTCTTCCATCAGGATACGGACCTTTTAAATTTTTCATTAAAATTTTAGCTTCATGTCTTTATCCATCTTTGTGCTAAATCTTTGTGCTAAATGTGCTAAATTTTCAAAAAATGCAGTTCTGAAATTCTTTCTTTTTCATTTCAATAAGTGGACGATCGGGAGCCATTTTCCCTGCAGACAGCTCCTAAACATTGTAGCGTTACCAAATACGCTCTGACCTTTGACCCCTTGACCATCACACAAACAATAATCCTCTTTCTCCAATAACTTGGATTACAATGACTCTTTTATTATGTTTTAACCTGAATCAACATTCCTCCAGGTCTCCAGATCGTTTTTCCGGAAGATTCCACAGGACTCTTTAGTAATAATAAACTCAAAGACTCCTATGTGTCTCTTTCTAAATGACACTCTTAATCTGTTGTTCAGAAATGTCTTAATGTGATTAAAGTGCCTGTGACTCCATATTTAAATCACTTTATATTAAACAGGTGTAATCTTTGATGCCTCTAGATTAGCGTTGCACCATTATAACTCAAAATACGCTGTAATTATTTCCTAAGGAGCAACTCAGAGATCAGAAGAAAGCGCCGCCTTCCGGTTCTGCTGGGTTTCTCCTTATTTGGCAGCCTGACACTGCAGTAGGGGGCAGTGTCCAGTAGGGGGCAGTGTTGTCACGTGAAAGAGAAACGAAACTGAAACTAAACACTACACGGTCTATGGGCAATGGCGGCGGCACTGCCTCGCTCCAGGTGTCGTGAACGTGCATGTGGGAGGAGAATTGACCATATAAGCAAGTCCGGATCACTATGACCTCATAGCGGGCTGGAGTGAAAAAAACTGTTTGAAACCTGGGTCTGAAATCTGGAAGAGCTTCTCACTGGCTGGACTAGGAGACCGATGGACGCCGTTTTTTGCTCTTTCTGGCAGGTTTAAGGTGAGAACTCAACTTTGCAATATGATAGATAAGTCAGAAAACATGGAAACCGATGTCATGGGACCTTTAATGCACTTTCTCCTACAGTGTTATGAATGTTTGATCCAGCTTCAGTATTATTACTTATTTCTACTTTGCTAAGGTTAAATCAGTATTATTTTATATTCATTCATTTAGGTGAATATGACTTTAAAGACCTGAGTCATGTGACTTGATAGAAACTCTCCCATTGGTCCACATCACACATGACCCCCTTTTAGCTTCTCCATTCCCGGAAGGCTTCAGTTCTCATCCAGTCATTGATGAGTCAAGAGCTCACCGTTAACTTTCTACACAGCGGTGCTTCTTGGTTGCCGGCCTCGCCTGTACGGGTAGCGAGCCCCGTTCTCGGCCGATGTCCGCTTCTTTCCCTCTGAGGCACAGACACCACCAGTCTGCCTCTTCGTCACCAAAATGGGGAATGGAGCTTCATCTGTGCTAACCCAGAAATGGATCTCCTGACGATCGCATCCAAGGACGACTTGATCCCACCCGACTCTTCGATCGGCGTCGATCCAGGAGCGGCGTGCAGTAAGATCCTACTCTCTGGTAAACTGAAGGTCTACTTTGATAAGCTGCTAACTCCCACCGTAGCTTACTACACCAAAGTACTCCTCCACTTCACCCCTAGTAACTAAACCTTTAAGTTAACTCCCTAGTCTTAAACATCATGAGTGTAGTGCCGGCAAAGGCGTTACTATCTCTGAATTCTGACCTCTTGGTTCATCACAACAATAACTCATCTTTTTCCCAATAACTTGGATTAAAATGACTCTTTTATTATGTTGTAACCTGAATCAACATTCCTTCCAGGACCCGGTCGTGTCAGAAGACTCAGACGTTCTTTAGTTAATAATTAAACTCAAAGACTCTTTGATGTCTCATTCTAAAAGACACTACCTTTAATCCACTGTCCAGAAATGTCTTAATATGATTAATTCATTTTCTTCCAGTATTAATGAATGTTGATGTTGCATCAGTATTATTTTATGTTTCTACTTTTGCTAAAAGGTTAAAGCATATTAATATTCCATCTAAGTTTTTCCTGGGCTTCCTTAATGACGAGAACCACGTGACTTGGTAACTCCTTCCCATTGGGCCACGCGTCCAAAAGTTCCACTGTCAGACTTCCTGCCTGGAAGCTAGCCAGTTCTTGTTCAGCCTACAACGAGAGAACAGGCTCACCGTTTTTCTCCGTTACACGGTGAGCCCCGGCGCCGACCGAGCTCGTGGGTCACCAGCCCCACCGGTCGAGGCATTCCTCCGGCTCGAAGCTCGACACCATCCGTCAGCTTCTGTTCCGCCAGCCATGGGGAAAGCCCTGTTAGCCTCTGCACCAGCCGATCATGGAACTGCTAAGCCGACTCATCAGACACCTCCGTGCCTCGAGTGACTTCCCGTTCACCGGGGACCAGACCGAGGTTCGTCAGGATATCACAGCCTCCCGACGACCCTCAAATCCATGCCGAGGTGATCTTGGAGCGGTTTCAGCGAGGTATCAACTCCGATCTGGTAAACTGAGGCTCTTGATAAATAACACTCCTTTCAACTTAGTCTCAGCTCCCCTCATAACTAGCTCAGACTCCCTAGAGATATTTAATATCTCACGGGCTCTCGTCATTAACTCTCAGCTTAATAACATCAGAAGAATCTCTTAAGATGCGACCATCTACCTCATATCTGTCTGTTCGTTCAATCTGTTTCTTTAATAAAATAAGTGTAGTCTAAGTCTGCTTCTGGGTTATAACTTCCAAATATAACGTACGTAGGTCTTCACTTTGAATCAAAAGAACCTAAGATATCCTGCATAACAATTAGTTTAGTGAAGGTAGCTTTGCATCGCTTAGCATAAAACCAACAGAAACTAAACTAATAACCTTGCAGAGGTGTGTCCGTATTATAACAATAAAAACAGGTTATATTACGCTACATGAGACTCAGGTCATTAAACTCAAATTAAGATCAACCTAAGAACACCTTACACTTGTTGATATGCTAACCAAAATTGCTACCTCAATGCTAATCTGTTTGTACTGTCCGTCTTTGTTAGTGAATAAATTCTGTTAAAGTTTTATTCCTGACTCAGCTTCCATTCGTCAATACAAGGTACGTAAACTAACTCCCTGCCAATTAATGAACCTAGATATTCCTGCTTTTAGTATCTACAGTTATCTCACCCAGGTATCCTGAGCACAGAGGCTCTCGAATAAACCCTCAGATAAACTGGATAAATTAGCGGAAGGTTTCATATCACTACAACATAAAGATGAACTCCATTAATGCTCTCATTGAGTTGTGCTTTTAATTCCTCTTTCTACTTTTTGACTGTTCATACACCCTCTTACTTAGCGACTTACACACAACACTCCACTGGGTCACACTCTGTAGTTCCTGTGCTCCTCCTCATTTTTTATGAATGTAGGAACCACATCCTCCAAGAGTTGTTTTGTGGTGCAGCTAGCTCATATGAGATGTTTTCATCTTCCTGGAAAATGAAGTCAGGATGCAAAACAACATCAACCAGGGAGACGTCCATGAAAATAGAACATAATGAATCACTTCTTCAGGTGACACAAAATCAAGAATTCCTTTAAAAATTTAAACTCAATCGTAGATTTGATGCCACTAAAAGATGGGCGAAGACATGAAGCTGAAAATGAATGACTGCCTCAATGCGGCGTGGCATGGATGCCATCAGCCTGTGGCTCTGCTGAGGTGTTATGGAGGACCAAGATGCTTCAGCTCTTCTGCATTGTTCACTCTCATGTCTCATCTTTCTCTTGGCAGTGACCCATAGATTCTCTGTGGGGTTCAGGTCAGTCTGCTGGCCAATCACAGCTCAGTAATCCATGGTCATTGCAGCAGGTTTTGGTACTTTTCTCAGAAGTCAGCATCTTCATAAAGCTGGTCTGCAGAAGGAAGCATGAAGTGCTCCAACATCTCCTGGTAGAAGCTACGTTGACTGGACTTAATGATGCTCAGTGGACTACCAGCAGATGACATGACTCCACAAACCAACACGGACTGTGGAAACTTCACTCTGGATTCAAACATCTGGGATTGTGTTTCTCTCCAGTCTTCCTCCAGACTCAAGACCTTGGTTTCCTAATGAGATGCCAAATTGTCTAATCAGAAAAGAGGACTTTGGACTGATCAACAAACCAGTTCTTTAGTCCAGGTAAGACTTTTATGACGTTGTTTGTTGTTCAGGAGCAGCTCGACCAGAGGAACAGGACATTTGAAGCCCGTCTCCGGGATCCGTCTGTATGGTGGCTCTTGATGGACTAGCTCCAGACTCAGTCCTGTCCTTGTGAAGGTCCAACATTTTCCAATGTCCTCTTCCTGACAGTCCTCTCCAGGCTGCAGTCATCTCTGCTGATTGTTCATATTTTTCTTCCACATAACTTTCTATTAATGTGCTTTGATGCATCACTTTGGGAAAATCCAACGTCTTTAACGACGACCGTTAGAGGCTTCCCCTCCTTATGGAGGGTCAGTGATGTGTTTCCACACAACTGTCAGGTCTTCTCCAGGACTGTGGTTCCTACTGAACCAGACTGAGACCATTTCAGGAATTCTTTGCAGGTGTTTTGGATTCATCAGCTGGTTAGAGTGTGACACCCTGCTGGACTGGTGACCCGTCCAGGGTGTCCCCCGCCTTTCACCCCTTGACCTCTGGAGATAGGCACCAGCTGCCCTGTGACCCTCTGTGGAGGATGAAGGAGTTAAAGAAAATGGATGGATGAAAGAGTTTTACAATATTCTAATTTTCTGAGAGTTTAAATTATGGGTTTTCATGAGCTGTAGTCACAAATGATAACAAAGGCTTGAAGTTTCTGTCTCTGCATGTAATGAGTAGATTAAATTCACATTAAGTGGAATCACTAAATTAAATGAAAATTTGCAGGATATTCTAATTTTTTGAGTTTCACCATTAAGGTTTTTGAATTGGCTGATGTTATAATCAGCCCCCCCCCCCCCCCCCCCCCCCTTTTGCCCAGTCAATATTTAATGTTCATAAGAATGTATCAACTGATTGAATTCTTTGTGCTCTGGTCTCATTACACATGTTCCAAGTTTAGACTTTAGTCACATGTGTTTAATGCAGCACCGGGGACACGTGATTTCCTCATCATTTCCTGTCTTACTATAAATTGCAATGCTAAGCATAAATTAGAAAACATCATAACAACAAAGCTGCGGTGTATCATAAGACATACGTTTGCCTTGAATTCACATTGTGCTGCACAACATGTCTGAAAGGCACCTGGTAATCTCTGTTGACACCAAGGGCCCAGAAGAAGGTCAGAGTGTACTCTCAGGGGCCCCTTTGTGGTTCGGTGTGCCAGGACAACGTGTTTACGCTAAAACTACAAGAGGATGTGGTGAGCCACAAGCACCACGAGCAGTGTTCTGACTGAGAGAAGCTGCTATTCAGCCGACACTCAGAACTCACGGTGTTCTAGTCGCTACATCTATGAGCTTATCACAGCTAGCGAGCATGCTGTAAGGCTTGTGTTGATCGTTTTCAGAGGTGGGCTGTAATTTGAGACCTCAGGGCATTCTGTCTGTCCACTGCAGTGGCTTTAGAGTTCTTAAGGTAAAAACAAAAGTTTTAAACAAATACATTGAAGTGGGAGAACTTGTTTAGACCAGTTTAATAAAAACCAAAACGTTTTTCAAACTGGAAAAGTTTAAAGGAATTGAAAAAAGTTTGAATGGTGTCAATGGAGCTGCTGCCTGAGAGTGGAACATAAATCAGCTTTTTTCCTAGAAGAGTCAGTAAATCAACTATTCAGCCGCTGGAGGTTTTACCCTCTGGTTGCTTTTATAAATGGATCAGGAGCAACATTATTGACTTCTTTGAATCATTAAAAAACTCCTCCTCAAATGTCAAAGTGAGAGATATTTCTACAAAGTAATGACAACTAAATAAGCGTATGTAACATTAAACAAGTGATTACATGAATTTTCAATCCTTCAAGTTCATTTTTATTAAGTTAATCTTTGGCGATACAATCCCAGCATGCAGTCTGAGTGGACATGTCTCTATCAGTCTGAGTGGACAGGTCTCTATCAGTCAGTGGACAGGTCTCTATCAGTCTGAGTGGACAGGTCTCTATCAGTCTGAGTGGACAGGTCTCTATCAGTCTGAGTGGACATGTCTCTATCAGTAAGTGGACAGGTCTCTATCAGTCTGTGTGGACAGGTCTCTATCAGTCTGAGTGGACAGGTCTCTATCAGTCTGTGGACATGTCTCTATCAGTCTGTGGACATGTCTCTATCAGTCTGAGTGGACATGTCTCTATCAGTCTGAGTGGACAGGTCTCTATCAGTCAGTGGACAGGTCTCTATCAGTCTGAGTGGACAGGTCTCTATCAGTCTGAGTGGACATGTCTCTATCAGTCTGAGTGGACAGGTCTCTATCAGTCTGAGTGGACAGGTCTCTATCAGTCTGTGGACAGGTCTCTATCAGTCTGAGTGGACAGGTCTCTATCAGTCAGTGGACAGGTCTCTATCAGTCTGTGGACAGGTCTCTATCAGTCTGTGGACAGGCCTCTATCAGTCTGAGAGGACAGGTCTCTATCAGTCTAAGTGCACAGGTCTCTATCAGTCTGAGTGGACAGGTCTCTATCAGTCTGAGTGGACAGGTCTCTATCAGTCTGTAGACAGGTCTCTATCAGTCTGAGTGGACAGGTCTCTATCAGTCTGTGTGGACAGGTCTCTATCAGTCTGTGTGGACAGGTCTCTATCAGTCTGTGTGGACAGGTCTCTATCAGTCTGAGTGGACAGGTTTCTATCAGTCTGTGGACAGGCCTCTATCAGTCTGAGTGGACAGGTCTAAATCAGTCTGAGTGGACAGGTGTCTATCAGTCAGTGGACAGGTCTCTATCAGTCTGTGGACATGTCTCTATCAGTCTGTGTGGACAGGTCTCTATCAGTCTGAGTGGACAGGTCTCTATCAGTCTGAGTGGACAGGTCTCTATCAGTCAGTGGACAGGTCTCTATCAGTCTGAGTGGACAGGTCTCTATCAGTCTGTGTGGACAGGTCTCTATCAGTCTGAGTGGACATGTCTCTATCAGTCTGTGGACAGGTCTCTATCAGTCCGAGTGGACATGTCTCTATCAGTCTGAGTGGACATGTCTCTATCAGTCTGTGGACAGGTCTCTATCAGTCTGTGGACAGGTCTCTATCAGTCTGAGTGGACATGTCTCTATCAGTCTGAGTGGACAGTTCTCTATCAGTCTGTGGACAGGTCTCTATCAGTCTGAGTGGACATGTCTCTATCAGTCTGTGTGGACATGTCTCTATCAGTCTGTGGACAGGTCTCTATCAGTCTGAGTGGACATGTCTCTATCAGTCTGAGTGGACATGTCTCTATCAGTAGGAGTGGACAGGTCTCTATCAGTCAGTGGACATGTCTCTATCAGTCTGAGTGGACAGGTCTCTATCAGTCTGAGTGGACAGGTCTCTATCAGTCAGTAGACAGGTGTCTTTCAGTCTGAGTGGACATGTCTCTATCAGTCAGTGGACAGGTGTCTTTCAGTCTGAGTGGGCAGGTCTCCATCAGTCAGTGGACATGTCTCTATCAGTCTGAGTGGACATGTCTCTATCAGTCAGTGGACAGGTCTCTATCAGTTTGAGTGGACATGTCTCTATCAGTCAGTGGACATGTCTCTATCCGTCAGTGGACATGTCTCTATCAGTCTGAGTGGACATGTCTCTATCAGTCAGTGGACATGTCTCTATCAGTCTGAGTGGACAGGTGTCTTTCAGTCTGTGGACAGGTGTCTTTCAGTCTGTGTGGACATGTCTCTATCAGTCAGTGGACATGTCTCTATCAGTCTGAGTGGACAGGTCTCTATCAGTCAGTGGACAGGTCTCTATCAGTCTGAGTGGACAGGTCTCTATCAGTCAGTGGACAGGTGTCTTTCAGTCTGTGTGGACATGTCTCTATCAGTCAGTGGACAGGTCTCTATCAGTCTGAGTGGACAGGGCTCTATAAGTGTGTGTGGACAGGTCTCTATCAGTCTGTGGATAGGTCTCTATCTGTCTGTGGACAGGGCTCTATCAGTCTGAGTGGACATGTCTCTATCAGTCTGAGTGGACAGGTCTCTATCAGTCTGAGTGGACAGGTCTCTATCAGTCTGAGTGGACAGGTCTCTATCAGTCAGTGGACAGGTCTCTATCAGTCTGTGTGGACAGGGCTCTATCAGTCTGTGGACATGTCTCTATCAGTAGGAGTGGACAGGTCTCTATCAGTCAGTGGACAGGTCTCTATCAGTCTGAGTGGACAGGTCTCTATCAGTCTGAGTGGACAGGTCTCTATCAGTCTGTGTGGACAGGTCTCTATCAGTCTGAGTGGACAGGTCTCTATCAGTCAGTGGACAGGTCTCTATCAGTCTGAGTGGACATGTCTCTATCAGTCTGAGTGGACATGTCTCTATCAGTCTAGTGGACAGGTCTCTATCAGTCTGAGTGGACAGGTCTCTATCAGTCAGTGGACAGGTCTCTATCAGTCTGAGTGGACATGTCTCTATCAGTCAGTGGACATGTCTCTATCAGTCAGTGGACAGGTCTCTATCAGTCAGTGGACAGGTGTCTTTCAGTCTGTGGACAGGTCTCTATCAGTCTGTGGACAGGTGTCTTTCAGTCTGAGTGGACAAGTCTCTATCAGTCAGTGGACAGGTCTCTATCAGTCTGTGTGGACAGGTCTCTATCAGTCAGTGGACAGGTCTCTATCAGTCTGAGTGGACAGGTCTCTATCAGTCAGTGGACAGGTGTCTTTCAGTCTGAGTGGACATGTCTCTATCAGTCAGTGGACAGGTCTCTATCAGTCTGAGTGGACAGGTCTCTATCAGTCAGTGGACAGGTCTCTATCAGTTTGAGTGGACATGTCTCTATCAGTCAGTGGACATGTCTCTATCAGTCTGAGTGGACAGGTCTCTATCAGTCAGTGGACATGTCTCTATCAGTTTGAGTGGACATGTCTCTATCAGTTTGAGTGGACATGTCTCTATCAGTAGGAGTGGACAGGTCTCTATCAGTCAGTGGACATGTCTCTATCAGTCTGAGTGGACAGGTCTCTATCAGTCAGTGGACATGTCTCTATCAGTCTGAGTGGACAGGTGTCTTTCAGTCTGTGTGGACATGTCTCTATCAGTCAGTGGACAGGTCTCTATCAGTCTGAGTGGACAGGTCTCTATCAGTCAGTGGACAGGTCTCTATCAGTCTGAGTGGACAGGTCTCTATCAGTCAGTGGACAGGTGTCTTTCAGTCTGTGTGGACATGTCTCTATCAGTCAGTGGACAGGTCTCTATCAGTCTGAGTGGACAGGTCTCTATCAGTCAGTGGACAGGTCTCTATCAGTCAGTGGACAGATGTCTTTCAGTCTGTGGACAGGTGTCTTTCAGTCTGTGTGGACATGTCTCTATCAGTCAGTGGACAGGTCTCTATCAGTCTGAGTGGACAGGTCTCTATCAGTCAGTGGACAGGTGTCTTTCAGTCTGTGGACAGGTGTCTTTCAGTCTGTGTGGACATGTCTCTATCAGTCAGTGGACAGGTCTCTATCAGTCTGAGTGGACAGGTCTCTATCAGTCAGTGGACAGGTCTCTATCAGTCTGAGTGGACAGGTCTCTATCAGTCTGTGGACAGGTCTCTATCAGTCTGTGGACAGGTGTCTTTCAGTCTGAGTGGACAGGTCTCTTTCAGTCTGAGTGGACAGGTCTCTATCAGTCTGTGGTCAGGTCTCTATCAGTCTGTGGACAGGTCTCTATCACTGTGTGGACAGGTGTCTTTCAGTCTGTGGACAGGTCTCTATCAGTCAGTGGACAGGTCTCTATCAGTCAGTGGACAGGTGTCTATCAGTCAGTGGACAGGTCTCTATCAGTCTGTGGACAGGTCTCTATCAGTCTGTGTGGACAGGTCTCTATCAGTCTGTGGACAGGTGTCTTTCAGTCTGAGTGGACAGGTCTCTATCAGTCAGTGGACAGGTCTCTATCAGTCTGTGTGGACAGGTCTCTATCAGTCTGTGGACAGGTGTCTTTCAGTCTGTGTGGACAGGTCTCTATCAGTCTGTGGACAGGTCTCTATCAGTCAGTGGACAGGTCTCTATCAGTCAGTGGACAGGTGTCTTTCAGTCTGAGTGGACAGGTCTCTATCAGTCTGTGGACAGGTGTCTATCAGTCTGAGTGGACAGGTCTCTATCAGTCAGTGGACAGGTCTCTATCAGTCTGTGGACAGGTCTCTATCAGTCAGTGGACAGGTGTCTTTCAGTCTGAGTGGACAGGTCTCTATCAGTCAGTGGACAGGTCTCTATCAGTCTGTGGACAGGTCTCTATCAGTCAGTGGACAGGTCTCTATCAGTCTGTGTGGACAGGTCTCTATCAGTCTGTGGACAGGTCTCTATCAGTCTGTGGACAGGTGTCTTTCAGTCTGAGGGGACAGGTCTCTATCAGTCAGTGGACAGGTCTCTATCAGTCAGTGGACAGGTCTCTATCAGTCTGTGGACAGGTCTCTATCAGTCTGTGGACAGGTCTCTATCAGTCTGTGTGGACAGGTCTCTATCAGTCAGTGGACAGGTCTCTATCAGTCAGTGGACAGGTGTCTTTCAGTCTGAGTGGACAGGTCTCTATCAGTCTGTGGACAGGTCTCTATCAGTCTGAGTGGACAGGTCTCTATCAGTCTGTGGACAGGTCTCTATCAGTCTGTGGACAGGTGTCTTTCAGTCTGAGTGGACAGGTCTCTATCAGTCAGTGGACAGGTGTCTTTCAGTCTGAGTGGACAGGTCTCTATCAGTCAGTGGACAGGTCTCTATCAGTCAGTGGACAGGTCTCTATCAGTCAGTGGACAGGTGTCTTTCAGTCTGAGTGGACAGGTCTCTATCAGTCTGTGGACAGGTGTCTTTCAGTCTGAGTGGACAGGTCTCTATCAGTCAGTGGACAGGTCTCTATCAGTCAGTGGACAGGTCTCTATCAGTCAGTGGACAGGTGTCTTTCAGTCTGAGTGGACAGGTCTCTATCAGTCTGTGGACAGGTGTCTTTCAGTCTGTGTGGACAGGTCTCTATCAGTCTGTGGACAGGTCTCTATCAGTCTGTGGACAGCTCTCTATCAGTCAGTGGACAGGTCTCTATCAGTCAGTGGACAGATGTCTTTCAGTCTGTGGACAGGTGTCTTTCAGTCTGTGTGGACATGTCTCTATCAGTCAGTGGACAGGTCTCTATCAGTCTGAGTGGACAGGTCTCTATCAGTCAGTGGACAGGTCTCTATCAGTCTGAGTGGACAGGTCTCTATCAGTCTGTGGACAGGTGTCTTTCAGTCTGAGTGGACAGGTCTCTATCAGTCAGTGGACAGGTCTCTATCAGTCTGTGTGGACAGGTCTCTATCAGTCAGTGGACATGTCTCTATCAGTTTGAGTGGACATGTCTCTATCAGTCAGTGGACATGTCTCTATCAGTCAGTGGACATGTCTCTATCAGTCTGAGTGGACAGGTCTCTATCAGTCTGAGTGGACAGATCTCTATCAGTCTGTGGACAGGTCTCTATCAGTCTGTGGACAGGTGTCTTTCAGTCTGAGTGGACAGGTCTCTATCAGTCTCAGTGGACATGTCTCTTCAGTCTGAGTGGACAGGTCTCTATCAGTCAGTGGACAGGTCTCTATCAGTCTGTGTGGACAGGTCTCTATCAGTCTGTGGACAGGTGTCTTTCAGTCTGTGTGGACATGTCTCTATCAGTCAGTGGACAGGTCTCTATCAGTCTGAGTGGACAGGTCTCTATCAGTCAGTGGACAGGTCTCTATCAGTCTGTGGACAGGTCTCTATCAGTCTGTGGACAGGTGTCTTTCAGTCTGAGTGGACAGGTCTCTATCAGTCAGTGGACAGGTCTCTATCAGTCTGTGTGGACAGGTCTCTATCAGTCAGTGGACAGGTCTCTATCAGTCTGTGGACAGGTCTCTATCAGTCTGTGTGGACAGGTCTCTATCAGTCAGTGGACAGGTCTCTATCAGTCTGTGGACAGGTCTCTATCAGTCAGTGGACAGGTCTCTATCAGTCAGTGGACAGGTGTCTTTCAGTCAGTGGACAGGTCTCTATCAGTCTGTGGACAGGTCTCTATCAGTCAGTGGACAGGTCTCTATCAGTCAGTGGACAGGTGTCTTTCAGTCAGTGGACAGGTGTCTTTCAGTCTGACCATCAGTTCTCTGTCCTTCCTGGTTAAACTGTAGAAGTTCTGTCAGGTTGGTGGATCATCAGGTCTCAACAGTCCTCTCTTGTTCAGGCACTGACCCTCTTAGGGACTGAGATCTGGACTTTAACTGGCCCACTCCACTCCAGAACCTCCACCTTGTCTTCAGATCATCTCTGCGTAGCTTTAAGTGGACACTTCAAGTTCTTTTCCTTCTGGACACTAAGTCTTTTCCCAGCTGTACGTAGTTCTCTAGCTGATGGAATCAAATTGTCCTCCAGGATTCTTTAAATGTTGCTGCGTTTATTTAACCGTTGATCCTTCCAGGCCCTGCTGCTGAGACGCCTCCCCACAGCGTGATGCTGCCTCCACCATGCTTCACAGTGGGGGTTAGTTTTTGATGTCTGCCAAATCCCAGAACTGTCTTCAGTTCCTGTTTTGTCTCCAACTTTCTGTGACCTGTTTGTAAAATGTTTCTGCTGTCACACGTGTGTGATCTGTAGAGGTCTAAATGAAGCTAAAGCCTATCATTGTGTGTGGAATTTTTCTGCATCTTCTCACTGCGCCACAAAGCCGCTCCTGATCGACACACGTGTTCTGATGTAGTTATTTTGTGGGTTTTTCCAATGCTGTGGGAGGAAAAGTGAATCCGAACTTGTGATGGAAACAGAAGGATAAGTGCCAAATTGTAATTAGAGGGCTTCAATGTTAAACGCTGGCTGCCTTAATTAGGAACACACCAGGGCTGTAATACTAGGATGATGTTCCCACCTTTATTTTTCACTTTAGTCAAAAAAGCAGAAATTAAATTATGCACACTTAAGAGTTTTGTGCTTCAAAGATCTATTTTTGTGATCAAACAGCTGATCAGTAAAATTAAAACAAGAAACAATAAAAGCAGATTTGTTTTAATTCCATCTATTTATTAGTTGGGTCGAGCTCAGAACTGCACATATGCTCATTCTCATGATTGTAACAATAATGCACATCTCTGGAAAGTAACCCACTTTTAAAATTAAAGGAACATTCTGGTCATTTTGGTGAGGCGTCCTATCATTTATTTATCTACCGTAGGGCCCATGGTGGTGTCACTCAGAGTGGGCAGAGTCTCTAGAAACAGGAAGAAGTCCTGTAGCTGAGAACCAGTGAGATGGAGAGAGACACTCAGGACTCTATGGTGCTTGAAATACTTGAATGTGATTATGATGCTTTGAAACTAGAAATGCACCAGAAAACATTAAAGTGATAATATGCAACTTTTTCATATTTTTAAATCTTGAGCCAGTCTGTGCTAATATGACCCAATGAAAAGTCACTTAGCCCCATCTGGTGGTTAGATCAGGAATACCACGATTGCAAGATCTCCGTCGCCGTCACAGTATCCAGGAAGTCACGTGTCTCTAGGGTTGGGTACCGAAGGTCGGTCTGGGTATGGAACCGACCGTTACATCATTGGTAGTAGCCAGACCGAAATACAACGTAAATTTCGGTGCGCCATTTCGGTGCCCCAAAATCTAGCCGCCTAATTACGCCCTCTGGTGTTTGCCGTTAATAAGCTGTAGCCTGTAGCACACAAACGTCACGTGACACGCACGCAGCAGGCTGCCGCAGGAAACACAACCCTGACACGCGCACTCGCCCATCTCCTCGTCCCTGCAGCAGTCCAGCGGTGACGTCAGCCGCGGCTCCTCTCATCTCTTCGCCCCGCAGAGCACACTGGTCTGAAGGGTGAGGGCAGAGGTCCACTTCATGCCGGCCGTCACTCACTCGCAGCGCGTCCCATGAGATCGGTGGGACGCGCAGCTGGAGCTGCGGGGACCAGACGCTCGACTCCTCGCCGCTCACCGGGACAGCCGATCTGCCTCCTCCTCACATCCTGCTGCTTCTCCTTTTTTCCTTCAGCACACCTTTCATTTCCTTCGTTGTCTGTCCTGTCCTGTCCTGTCCTGTCCTGTTCACTCTCTCCTCTGAGACCTGAGTGGCACGTAAATAAGTTTCCTCCTGGACACGCCCACTTACAACAGGTGATAGTGATTATCATCATGTTAAATTCAGTCCACAGTGATCCAAAGAATTAAAAACAAACAACATTAAAACAGTATAAAACATGCAATAATAATTATAAAAACAGGGGAAAAAACATACAAATAAATAAAACTTAAAATCAAAACCACATTTTCACTGTGTGACATCAAGAACACCACAGAGCACCGATCTGAGTGTCAGTTCTGTGTTTAGGATTGTATTTCCATGTTAATCAGTAGGTTGAGTTGATGTTCAGTTAATAATTGTACAGTTATTGTTTTGTACATTTAATTAATGTACAGTATAATGTACATTTTTTCTTTCTTTATATTAGAATAATTTTATGTTAAAATATTGTTGGTCAATTTGATTGGCTCTGCCTTTTTCCTTAAGAAATAAAAAGTCATGGGATCATAAAAAAAAATCTGTGATTTTTGGTTTTAAAAGTACCGATTTAATTACCGTTTAGGAACCAGTACCGTTTTAAAAGTATCGAAATGGCACCGGTACCGAATGAAACCCTTTCAATACCCAACCCTACATGTCTCACGATGGTTAGGCTAACCCAAAGTGGCTAGCTGTTATGCTAGCTCTGGAGTGTTTTTAGCTCATGATTCCTGATTTTTTTCCATCTCTCCCTGCTTGAACACAGCTGATTTCTTTGAAGGAGTAAATAACCGCTCCTGTAGAAAGCTATGAAGGCTGAGGAGACATTTCAACAGGTAGATTTAGACTTTTAGAAGCTGAAACAATATGCTAACTTTTTAATGCAGTGATTTAAAACGGACACCAGAGGGCACCCAAAACAAGCACAACTGCATATTATCACTTTAAAGGAGATCTGAGTAGTTTGGTAAACAATGTAGCTTAAAGCAGCACTCTGGAGGATTTCATCAAGAGAGCAGTTTTTGAGTCTAGTGTCCAAAGGCTCCTCCTCAAAACATCTCGACACGCGCGTCCGGTCGCGTGTGCGCGCGTGCACACAGCGCATATACGTTGCGGGCATGAACTGTACAGCTCAATGTGTAGGGTTTAATCACTCACAGTTCACAATCTTACTCCAACACTACGAGGGTCTGAAGAGCCCTCTCTGTCCCTGCTGCTTCTGATATTAGCTCTGTTAGCAGAGAGCTGCTGCTGGACTCTGAAGCTGAACTTGACTCGGCCCTGGATGAACTTTCTGACCAAAATAAACGCATAATCCTGTCAAGCCTTGCCATTCTGTGAGGTGAAAGGTTTAAAAATAAAAATAAATCATCTTTAGCTGGAGAATGGGTAGGTTTTTAGTAGAAATGAGCTGTGAGGCTGAGACGGTAAACAGAGAAACACACAGAGCGTCCTGTACGACAGCGCCCCCTACTGGTACAGGTTTGGTCGATGCGCGTGCATGTTGAGAGAATGCATACATTTGAATTTCATTGGCTAAAAATGTCGGCGGCAAGAAATAATGGAAAGGGGTCTCTAGGAGGAAGGAGGGTCTTCATCAGAATGACAGATGTTGTGGAACTCAACCCATAGATCATAGTTTAGACCTGAAATATCATTTAGAAAACTTTGATACAGAGAAAAATGCTCCAGAGAGCCGCTTTAAAACTTTTTTTCATGCATCTTAACAACCCTCTAGCTATAAATATATTGTGGGATTAAAAAAACCCCAAAAGAAATCAGTAATTTGATTGTCCCACAGTTCTCTAAAACCTCAGCCAATCATGCGTTTTGGACTGAAAGCAACTCTTGGACAATCCGGCTGCCTGTCTCGCTGAAGCGCCTCACTTCCTCACTGCTTGGATCCTCCATTAGTGAGCAGCCATCTGTTAGTGCTTCAATCTGAGGAAAAAATACCAGAGTCCCAAAAAGAAAAAGACCTTTTCAGCTAGCAGAAAACTAAAAACGTTTGAACGTAGAAAGAGGGAAAACCTGGGGGACCGTTTGAACGGCTGGTGTTTAGCTCTCTATTGTTACTGTGGCAATGCGCGGTCCATGTCCGGAGGAGGTGCAGCATAAGGATTGTACCCGATGGGAGGGGTGAGAGCTCTGAGTCGTGTTTGTGTAAAATAGCTAGCGGTACCAGCCTGTTTGAAGACTCCTCAGTGAACCTTTAACTAGTGATCAGACAATGTCCACCATCACAGTGCTTAGCTGTTTTAAAATTGATCATCTTTGTTTTTATTTACAATTTTTAAAATTCTAACTGGTTTTATGATTTTACTTTTTTAAGTTCAAGCTGGTGAGAATCTTCTTTGTAAAATATTCAGTTATTTATAGTTCTTTGAGATAAATCAGATCAGGTCCGAACTGAACAAAAATCATAAACTAGCATTGACCCTTAAAATCTACGTCAGTTCATCTCTCCTGAACACTGTGGCTGAAACTGGTTGTAGCTTAATAACATCCTCTTTATGAGATAAGGACGTGAAGTCAACATTTTCAGTACGAGTGTACTGTTCATGTGTAAATCACCACCTGTGAAATGTCCTGGAAAATCATGGAAACTCACTTTAAAAGTGCTTGAATTTGATTTGGGTTGCTAGGGATGCTCGATATTGGCTTTTTTTTTACCAATATCTGATATTGTCTAAGTCTTAATTTCTGATATCGATATAAACCGATACTGATATAAGCGTGGTGGTCCTCATTTTTAAAAAAAAGACAAACACAGGATTTAATGCAAGGTGTGCCAAATAAATAAAAAATATCTTTAAAAAAACATCAGACTTGTTATATTTTGACATTTTGGGAGAGAGGAGAAGTAGCCGAACAGTTTGAGGTATAATATGTGCACGGTACAGTATGTAAAGGTCATGTGTGTCATCATTACAAAAACCGATACAGATATTTATCGATATTACATTTTAATGCCAATATCGGCCGATATTATCGGTAAACCAATAATATCAAACATCCATAAACACATCTGCCAAACTATGACAAATTAGCTTGTTGTCATGTTGAAAAAGTCATACTGATGTATTAGAACAACATTTTATCTGTTTGTGTTGTTTTCTTCCATGAATTATCCATTTTTCTCTCTTTTTCCTTTATATTTTTGCTTCAGTCAAACAACAACCGCCGGTTGCCAGACCGGCCACTCTCCCAACTGAGCTACATGCCGCCCCATTATTGGGACTTGGGAGCAATTATGAACTTTTTTGATGAAGAAGAAGAGGATAGGGTTACACTGTAAAAAGAAACTTGGTGTTTTCAGGTTGGAAAACCTAAATCAATTGCTTGTTACCAATGGGGTTTATGCACGGTCACTTCCTGGTTGCGATAGACTCCGCCCCTCCCTTCCGGTTCAACGCTGTTCCCACACAAAATGGACAAAATGGATTTTTTTACCCGTTTTCTTCAAGACCTGCCGCGCATCACGGTAAACGATGTCCACCGGATTTTTGAAAAACACACAGAGACGTCTGTGAGCAAGCGGGTGAAGGACTTTAAGCTGTATATAACCAGCTTTATTCATGAAATTAAAGGTAAGCTAACAGCGTTAGCTCGTAGCTTCCATCATCAAAAAACAGTGAGACAGATCTATATAGCCGTGATCGTGGGCTCCAACTGCTTCACAACTTTCACCTTTCTCTGGTCTAGCTGTACGTTATCAAACACCAAGTCTTCATTCACCAAAAGAATAGTTGTTCCAGTGAAATAACACACGAATGGCGCCGCGCCTCCTCCTTTAGCCTCCTCCTTTAGCCTCCTCCTTTAGCCTCCTCCGTTAGCCTCCTCCTTTAGCCTCCTCCTTTAGCCTCCTCCTTTAGCCTCCTCCGTTAGCCTCCTCCGTTAGCCTCCTCCTTTAGCCTCCTCCGTTAGCCTCCTCCTTTAGCCTCCTCCTTTAGCCTCCTGCATTAGTCTCGTCCACTCGGCTCTTTGACTACTGTGCTGCAAAGTGTGGACTGCAGACACGGTGTGGTTAGAAATGATCACGTTTTCTCTTCTTAAGTTCACAATCCTTCCTTTTTGTAGTTATTTATTCAGTGGAAATGTGTGGAAACGGACTGATGAATTCTATTCAGCTGATGCGGTACACAACGGAACACAGCAGTGTTCAGCTGTCGAGGCTTCCCGTCGCTGATACTTATATGATGGCTTCATTTCTTAGTGCTATAATATATATATCATACTGTACTATACTATACTATTACTCGTTTTGATTATAAACAATATCTTTAGCTGGAAATGCACTCTAACTCTGGAAATCTTCACGTTTCAAATGGAACCGGAAATGGTCCCGTGAGTTAATTTTAAACTGGAAGTTCTACTAAGTACTCTGTGCATAAAGCCTATTAAAGCAATTTAAAAAAGTTGGATCAACTTTTACTTCTTAGAGTGTAGATGGAGGGAAACGCTGAAAGGCAAAGATGAAGATTAACACAAAGAAGGCGTTCAATTTTTTAAATTTCATTTCACACACACACACACACACACACACACACACACACACACACACACACACACACACACACACAGCATTTCTTCAAAAATAAAGAGTAAAGTAAATAAATTAAAACCTATATCGATTCAGTTACTTTAAAATACAAACACATTGTATAAACATGTTCATCTACACTGTACATCACACTGATACCATCAGAAAAATAAAATCAACATAACTTTAATATCTAAGGTCATTTTTTAGGGTTGTGTTGTATTGGAGAAACTTTGATCATTACTGACACCCCCCTCTCTCTGTTAGTGTAGAGCAGGATTTACAGCACTGCTCAGACTGTGTTCAGTAGATCAGGTGTTCCTAATTAAACTAACCGTGCTGCATCATAAAAGCCGTTTGGACTCGTAGAGGCTTGCTGTCTCTCATCCAGAGACTAAAGCCTCTTCCTTCTCTTAGTCAGACTCTCAGATTACTTCTGTTTATTTTTCTCTGCCTACACACATTTCTCCTCCCTAACCACCATTTTCTTGTTGTTCTGTTTCCTTCAGTCTATTTTATTTCTACCTTCACTCTGTGCTTGTCTGTTCAGGCTTTGGCAGCAGAGCCAGATGGTGTTCAGCCTGCTGGTCCTGCTTATCCTTCTCTCTGTTGCCTACCGTATCGAAGGACCACACCAGGAGGTGACTCACGTTACATCTACATATACAGTATATCAGACTGAAATGACATGAAATACCCTGGGTTTTTCCAGCTTGGTGGTTATGGAAGATTTAGTCATTTTAAAGCTTTGATCTTCAGCCTTTAATGAATCATGAACCCGTTTCATACAGGACAGCTTTTTTCAGATCTGACTTTCTTTGAAATAATAATTTTAAAAGTTTTTCTACCAATGTTCTATTAATTTGCATAGAGGGGTTGGGACATAAGACCTGTAACAGAACTAGCCACTAGGGGGCAATAGCTGATTTTCTGTCTTTAATATAAATGTTTAGCCATCATATACGGTTCTTGCTCTTAATAGAAACAACCATCAGCTGTCTGAGGAATGACACTAAAGCAGTTTGTAATCCTGGGTAAATTACAGGGGGATACTTCAGAATTGCTCATGAATACTTTGTTTCATGTAGTTTAGCCCATTTTGAGGAGTTTTATGTTACTTTTCCTTAAAACGCATGGCGCTTTATGGGAGTTTTGTATGAGTGTCCTAAAATCGTATTTTAACTTTATTTTGATGGGACTTATCAGTGGATTTGACTTTATTTTGTTGTTAATTCACTTCATTAGTTGAGCTGATTGTCATGACTTGCTTGGTTAGTGGTTGTTGTCTGAATTGTAACATTAATTATCTGACTGTATTAGTTAGAGATGGATTTATGTATTTGTGGTGTCAGTAGAAAGATAATTGTGAATATTAAGTTGTGTTTTTGATCTTTTGTAAGTCAGGTTGTTTTTTCCCTGAAACTCTTACTCCTGTTGTGACCACATTGTGGTTGTTGTTATTATTATTATTATTATTATTATTTGTATCTGATTATATTGATATTATTCTAAGGTCTCCTCATGAAGACTTTATGATTTCTTTACTGCTTGATGTGTAGAATTAGACCTAACAGCTCCACATTTCTAGAGAACTGGTGGTAGGGATTTTTACCAGCAAAATATTCAGTCAGGTGAAAATATTTTGCCTGATTCCCTGCCCTAGTGGTGATGATATGTGATTATTTGCACATCTGAAAACGGACTTGCAAAAGTGCGCCCCACCCCCAAAAAATGTCACCAGCCGCCACTGTATCTCAAGGCTATGGATGTTGTAGGACTGTCGTGGTTGACACATCTCTGCAACATCGGGGGCAGTTCCTGTGGAGTGGCAGACCGGGGTGGTGGTTCCCATTTTGAAGAAGGGGGACCAGAGGGTGTGTTCCAACTATAGGGGGATCACACTCCTCAGCCTCCCTGGAAAGGTCTACTCCAGGGTCCTGGAGAGGAGGGTCCGGTCGATGGTTGAACCTCAGATTGAAGAGGAGCAATGTGGTTTTCGTCCTGGTCGTGGAACTGTGGACCAGCTCTTTACCCTCACTAGGGTGATGGAGGGGTCATGGGAGTTTGTCCAACCAATCCACATGTGTTTTGTGGATTTGGAGAAGGCTTATGACCGTGTCCCCAGGGACACCCTGTGGGGGGCGCTCCAGGAGTACGGGGTTGATGGTCTTTTGTTAAGGGCCATTCAGTCCCTGTACCAGAGGAGTGTGAGTCTGGTCCTCATAGCCGGCAGTAAGTCGGACCTGTTCCCAGTGAGGGTTGGACTCCTCCAGGGCTGCCCTTTGTCACCGGTCCTGTTCAGAACCTTTATGGACAGGATTTCTAGGAGCAGCCGTGGTGTGGAGGGTGTTGAGTTTGGTGACAGGAGAATCGCGTCTCTGCTTTTTGTGGATGATGTGGTCCTCCTAGCTTCATCAGGCTCTGACCTACAGCTCTTACTGGGGAGGTTCGCAGCCGAGTGTGAAGCAGCTGGAATGAGGTCAGCACCTCCAAGTCTGAGGCCATGGTTCTCGGTCGGAAAAAGGTGGATTGCCAACTCCAGGTTGGGAGAGAGGTCCTACCTCAAGTGGAGGAGTTCAAGTATCTCGGGGTCTTGTTCTCTAGTGAGGGAAGGAGGGAGATCGACAGGCGGATTGGGGCAGCGTCTGCAGTGATGGACGCTGAACCGGTCTGTTGTGGTGAAGAAGGAGCTGAGCCAGAAAGCAAGGCTCTCGATTTACCGGTCGATCTTCCTCCCAATCCTCACCTGGTCATGAGCTTTGGGTAATGACCGAAAGAACGAGATCGCGGATACAAGCGGCTGAAATGAGTTTCCTCCGCAGGGTGGCCGGGCTCAGCCTTAGGGATAGGGTGAGGAGCTCGGACATCTGGGAGAGACTCGGAGTAGAACCGCTGCTCCTCCATGTAGAGAGGAACCAGTTGAGGTGGTCTTCGGGTATCTTGTTAGGATGCCTCCTGGACGCCTCCCCAGGGAGGTGTTTCAGGCATGTCCTGCCGGCAGGAGGCCCCCGGGTCGACCCAGGACACGCTGGAGAAAATATATCTTCAATCTGGCCTGGGAACGCCTTGAGGTCCTGCCAGAGGAGCTGGTGGAGGGAGAGAAAGGTCTGGAACTCTCTAGTTGGGAGGCTGCCCCCACGACCCGGATAGGCAGAAGACGACGAGACAACAAAACGAATAAGGCCATCAGTATTTTAGAAAAATTGTAAAAAAAAAAATAAATTACAGAATGTTGTTTTTAACCCTCTAAATGTCACTTACTGCTTGGAAATATAAAGTTTAAAGCAATGAATGTTATTAGTAGCAATTAAAATGACATTCTTATAATTTAAATGTAATAACTTTTTTTTTATATTTGCACTTTTAACGTGATAATATGCAACTTTTTCATATTTTTAAATCTTCTCCTTGAGCCAGTCTGTGCTAATCTGACTCTTTACAGAGTTAATGAAAAGTCACTTAGCCCCATCTGGTGGTTAGATCCAGAATACCACGATTGTAAAATCTCCGTCGCCGTCACGGTACCCAGGAAGTCACGTGTCTCACGAGGGTTAGGCTAACCCAAAGTGGCTAGCTGTTATGCTAGCTCTGGAGTGTTTTTAGCTCATGATTCCTGATTTTTCCCATCTCTCCCTGCTTGAACACAGCTGATTTCTTTGAAGGAGTAAATAACCGCTCCTGTAGAAAGCTATGAAGGCTGAGGAGACATTTCAACAGGTAGATTTAGGCGTTTAGAAGCTGAAACAATATGCTAACTTGTGTAATGCAGTGATTTAAAACGGACACCAGAGGGCGCCCAAAACAAGCAAAGCTGCATATTATCACTAAAAACTTTTTATAAACCTTGTTGCTTTTTACTTTTTAAAAACTTTTTTATAAAAGGATCAGGTTCAGTCTGAAAATCAGAACGTAAAGTAAGTGATGAGAATATGTTCACCTGCCCCGTAGAGAGCTCATGTTCTTTGGTGCATTTAGAAAATGAAAACACATTTCCTGTCAGTTTATATAATTTTTATATAAACTTTAATAAATTATTTGCACATAGACATGAATATTGCCACCAGACTGGCTAAAGCGCCTAAAGAAAGGGTCTGTACGTGTTAGTACTGTCTGTAAGAACACACAAACAAACAAGTGGGGCTGCTTATTTATCATTATTTTAATCACAAAAAGTAGAGTTATTGTGCAGAGACTAAATACTTCAACAACTATGAATGTGCTTACATCACATGTAGTTCTATACTACCAGAGCCCACCTTTCACTATGAGCCTTTTTACTTTTGGTTGTGGTACTTTAACATTTATTGCCAGAAACCCTTTTCTTCAGTGTAATTGACAGAGTTGTGTAATCATTTCTCAGTAAGTACACGTAACAGTTGCTCATGGGCTGGCCCCTCACTTCCCAGCACTCTGCCAGCACTGAGTACCAGTATATGCTGTTTGTGTTTTGCTGGGTTTCCTGGGAAATTGAGTCCATGGTACAAACCCCCTCACCCCCAAATTCCCTTGACCTCTTAAAGTCCCCTCCTCTTTTCCCGTAATCCAGGCCTTCCTCCTGGAAACAACCTGCCTTGGCTCCAGAGAGGAGTTGTAAAAAAGGAGTGATGGAGTGATAGTGGCTGATCAGCAGAGAGAAAGGGAGATAGAAATCTTGGCTTTACTTTACTTGTTGTGTAAGAGCTGGTTGCCACCAAAAAGAATAAGAGTGCTGTTTTTCTCTGCGTGCTGAACACTCCTACCCTACGGCTCTGAACTCAACAACAACTCAAAAGGTTTCTCTTTCTCTCCTCCTCTGCTGCACACTTGCCCTCTCCCACCCTTTAAAGTACCCTCTGTTTTTCACACTTTCACTCTTGTACCTTCTCTTGCTCTGTGCCTGTCCCTCCCTTCATCACTGCCCCCCCCCCCCCCCCCCCCCCCCCCCCCCCCCCCCCCCCTGCTTTCCTCACGCTCTGTGCATGTGTCTCTGCCATGTGGTTGACTGTCCCTCTTTCTGGCCTCTGCAGTACGTGCTCTACATGGAGAAGAAGACGCTGTGGTGCACCTACTGGGTTGGCCTGGGTATCCTCTCCTCCGCCGGCCTTGGCACTGGCCTGCCCACCTTCCTCCTCTACCTGGTAAGAGAACATTTTCTTACTTTCAAAACAAGCTGCCTGCCCCTTTAACACTACAGTTGCTTATTTTCCAGTGCGTGTTTATGACACAGCACATACCCAAACACAGCGGAGGATGCAGTGACGCAGATCTGTAAAGAGGCTGTTTATGTTGTTGTTTGGTTGCTGCTAAGGCTTTGATTGGAGTGAAAGCTGCAGGAGTTGTTAGATGCATTTGCACTCGGTCTGCACACACTAAGTGGAAATGCATAAGACGTCTCAGAGCAGGGTGGAGATGAATGCGTTGTGGTAGCCACACTGTTTTGACAGGCAGGCAGACTCAGAACAATCGCACTCACTGACCCCTCGTACTGAGTGCACACGAGGATAAAAACACTCTCCCTCCCCTATCGGAGTTCTTTCTCCCCACTCTCCTGCTTCCCAGTGTTTTGCTCAGTCTCACTTTTTTCTGAAACTCCCTCTTCTTCTTTATTGCCTTCCTTTTTATGTCTTTTCTTTGGCTCACATTTCTACTCATCCTGTCCTCTGTCCATGTTTTTATACCACCCTCCTGATGTCTCAGTCTCAGTTTATAGTAGTTGGAGTGTATGGGGGGGTACTACTTCTGATACCAAAACATCTGCTAGTCCCCAAACATCTGCTTGTCTTCATTGCTCTCAGTCCATCTGTCATAGCCAGCGCAGTGGAGCGGAACTGGAAACTTTGAAGTGCATGTCCTCCACTCTGCTGGTTTTAAAAGACAAACTGCAACGCTCCAAATTGTAATTTGAGAGGTTTTTTCTAATCCTCCCTAGAGACCCAGCTCCTTTTTCTGAAGGGTTTTATGGCGTTCAGCACCACCTAGTGGGAGCAGCTGCTACTGCAGGTTGTGGTGTCACTGAGTTCATGACAGAACTTGATGCTCTTTGCTGGGGCTGCTGATGTCTACGGTCTACACACTTGCTTTTGACAGGCCGATATCTAGACAGGTGTTGGGGGGTATCATCTACAAATATGGTGTTTTTACATGTTTTCTCCTTATGTAGAAGGTATTTATTTCTATTAATAAATAGATTTGTAATGAATTGTTGAATAATCTGCTGTTGTGGTATTCATCACTAACTACTGACTGAGTCACAAGCTTTATTACTGATGCATTTCTAAAGAATTCCTATAAGACTCCAATGCAGCTTCCAACATCATCCATAGACAATAAAAAATAAGCAGCAGGAATATTTATAGACCTAAAGAAAGCGTTTGATACGATTGATCATAAGATATTATTCACCAAACTGGAACACTATGAACTGGGCAATGAGTTATTTAGATAACAGTTTGTACAAATGGGTGAATATAAATCAGACATAAAGTGTGGTGTTCCCCAAGGGTCAGTTTTTGGTCCCAAACTATTCATTCTATACATAAATGATATATGTAAAGTCTCAAAAATTCAGAAGTTTATTTTATTTGCAGATGATACCAATATGTTTTGCTCTGGGGAGAGTTTACAGCAGCTTGTAGAGACAATAACATCAGAACTCAGGAACTTAAAACAGTGGTTTGATATGAGTAATAATTCAATAAGTTTATGTCACTCAAAGAAAATTTTCAAAGTAAAAACTTCAAATCAAATACAAAATCATTTGAGCGAAAAAGGGGGAGGAAGAAGAAAAATCTTATATAACCTCCTCCCCCCTTCAACTGAATACAAAATAAATTACAAAATGGCCGTATACACACAAAGTAAACAACCTTTTTTCTTTACAAACAATATCAGAACTAAAACATCAATCCTCTATCATTAAGTCACCAGATCATAGGATTTTATCATTTTATCTTGATACATTTTCTTAAGTTGATCAGTTTTTGAACATGTTTTTAAATCATCATCCAGGTTAGTCCAGAGTTTTACTCCATACACTGAAATGCACATTTGCTTTAATGTAGTACGAACAAATATTATTTTAAACTCAGATTTCTTTCTACTTTTTCCATCATTTGTGATCAAAACAAATGGTTATATGGTTTGGAAAATGATAAATAGTGGATGAAGTACAAGTAATGGTAGATAATATATGTATTGAACGGCAATATGAATACAAATTTTTGGGTGTTATGTTGGATCATACATCTGAACGTGATGCGGTTCAGCTCTGAAGGTGAGGGAATCGTTTGATGTCTCTGAATTTGACACGTTTAATGTGTGCTGAATTCACGGTCACTCATTTGATCTAAATACACGTTTGGACAGGAAGTGATTTAAACTTATTGGTCTAAGTTATACTTTGTTGAAAGACTACTACTTTTTTGACTAAAGCTGGGTGAATGTTGGTTGGGGAGGGAGGGAGTCTCCCCTGCTTTTGATGCTGGTCCTTCGTTTTTTATCCCTGGGGGGACAGGGTTTATAGTCCTCCCTCTGGTCTGACGTCTTTCGGTGCATTAGCTAGTCGTCCAAAGAGGACAAGACAGCGTTTTTAACATGAAACAATCACTGCTGGGCTGGCCATCGGGCACAGCGGGCGTTTGGCCGGTGGGCTGATGGTTACTCAACCCGTTATCAGTGCGGCTCATTGCCATTTGCCCCTCCCGTTGAGGGGTGCTGCATACATAAAGACTATAATATAAAGTTAATAAACAAGCAGTGAATAAATAACTGACTCTGAAAACCAGGAAACCGTGGAATAGCATCTGACCTACACAGATACAAACCCTTATAAGTTCTGACTGATTAACGTGGGCCGCTCTCCTTTGTGAGTTTGCTGTGTTCAGGTAGAGTTGTTGAGGCCTTTCAGAGCTGACCACCAGCAGGCCAGCCGCTCTGGTTTTAGTAACTATGGGTCAGCAGATGGAAATAGGTCAAACGAGTTCACAGCACCGTGATGTCTCCTCACACTCGGTAGTTAAAACTTTCCTTCTGAACTGTGAGGAGCTCAGATGACCTGACGCCAAGTGATACTATGTTCAGACGGATTTTTTTACTGGTTGTGTGATGGAACTTCATACTGAGCTAATTGGTTTTATTCAGAGTCAGTAGAGGGTGCCAGTGGTCTGAAGATAGGACTTCAGGATCTGAAACACGTGTGTTTTAGTGTTAGTGATGGATGATATGATGGATGTTATATGGAAAACCTGATGAGTGACCTCAGCATGGATGAAAAAACACAACAAAATCACAAACAACGAGGACAATGGGCGTTAAATAAGTGTACAATTCTGGAACTATATGGTAATAAAGTTGTTTTAGTACCCGATCCGTGTTATTTATAGGACATGATATAAAGTCTCTTTTCTCAGCAGGTTTCCTCCAGACACGCTTCACTGAGCAGTTTCTGTTTAACTTCAGTGAACCTGACATCATCATCCTGTAAATGACCACACATCACACATTAGTGGAGCACCTTCTTCTGAGCTGGCGAGAAGCAGTGAGCGTCGCGCAGAAACAATGACGCCGAGCCGCCAGCAGAGGGTGGCGCCGAGCCAGGAGCCATCCAGTGAGTGAAACAGAGCAGAAGTGGCAGCTCTCCTGTTCCCTGACATGGACAGCCACGGCCCTGTGTCTCCTCCCGTCCCGCTGAGACGGCGGGAGATTATTGTACACGGTTCAGGGCTGGTTAATGGAGAAAGTTAAAACGCTGCAACTCAGGCGTAAAGTAGAGAAAAAAGAGGGGCATACTTGGCACATCATCAAGTGTATTCTATCCAGCTGCTCTGAGAAAGGAGGTAGTGGGTGGCTGCTCATAATACACACCATGAAAACAAGAAAAGGAAGATTGAAGAGATCTAATTTCAGCCCAAGCAGCAGAGGAAGCTTCATTATGAACGAGCACGGATACATGGGAAGTCCTGCACCTGTGATGGACGATAGGCTCACACTGTAGGAGGGTCAGCCCCGCGTTTTACTTCAAACCACTTCTGACCTTTAAGCAGCCAAATAGGCTTTTAGTTTCAGTACTTTCACCTGTCCTATCCATGTCTACTGCCCCCTGGTGGTGGAGGACCTACAGGTGGAAAGGGCCGATTTTATTTCCATATTGTTTTATTGATATAATTACATAATAAAATTAAATGAATATTAAATAGTTTTGATAATAAATCTTAGTGTAGCGTCTCAAATGTACATTTATAACCTGATATGTGTTGCATATCAGAACATGCTGAATAATTTCAGTTTGATTTAGGATGAGGAATCATTTCTGTTGGACACCATTCATTCATTCATTCATTCATTCATTCATTCATTCATTCATTCATTCATTCATTCATTTTATTTGGCACATGGCCGTGCACACATTTAAACAAAATGATACAAAAAGAAAGAAAGTACACTTCTTTCAACACAACCATGATTGAAAAGGAGCAGGAAGAAGAAAAATCTTATAATACCTGCCCCTTTCTTTTACATAACACAAATATCCTGTCATTCAATAACCTAACAAACAATCAATATATTAAGTACTAATATTATATATTCACCTTTTTACAATTTCTATTAATCAGCAAGTTTATACCTTTGAAATGTTCTATTTTTATACAACCTCTTAAACTGAAAAATATCTAAACACAACTTCAACTCATTCTGTAATGAATTCCATAATTTAACTCCACATATTGAAATGCAGCGCTGTTTTAAAGTGGTCCTCGCAAACCGTTGTTTAAAATGAAATGTCCTTCTTGTCCCTGATCCTCAGAAATAAGAACAAACAACTTCTGCAAATTCAGCGGTAATACCTGACTTTTTGCCCTGTAAAGAACTAATAATGTTCTTAACTCAATTAAATCTTTCAGTTTCATAATTTGGGATTTAATAAATAGTGAATTAGTGTGATCTCTTTGATTTACTTTGTGTATAATTCTTTTTTCTGTAGAATAAACAAAGGCTTTATGTTAGTTTCATATGTGTTGCCCCACACAATAACTTAAATATGGTGAAACCATGACAAACAAATAATTTAACTTTGAAATAAAAAAAAAATTGAAATTGGAATTTGATCAATCATCTAAGAACACACCTTTATTCTGTGAGAGTTAAAACTCTGAGATATCAGATTGGTAAATAAATGTTTTCTGCACAAATAATATATCAAAAAATGACAGATGATGCCTAAAATCCTTTTTTACTGGCATAGTTTAATGATGGTGTTATCACTGTAGAAGGTCTCAGGTTCCAGTCCCAGATGTTCTCACCGTGCATGGGTGGGTGGGGGGGGTGGGGGGGTTTCCTCCAACAGGCCAAAAACCTGCATGTTACCGTCACTGTAGTCACTAAAGCATCTGCTAAATGACTAAACATGAACTTGACTTTTTGTCTGAGGTGTAACGAAGCTGAAAACTGGCTGTATGGAATGTCTGCAAATAAATAGCTGCAGAAACTGTTGTTCTTGTTTCCAAGCTGATCCTTTAGTTGTCTTTGTGTAACGGAGGGAAGATGGTTGGTCACAAACAGACAATGTGTCTGAGAAGGAGGCGCTGCCTTCACAGACTGATTATCAGCTCGGTAAATCTCTAAACATCGTCTACACACAAAAACATTACAAATACATTTCTGTAGACGATTCAGTTCCTGTAAAAACAGCCTGGCGCAGGCACAGACTCATATATAACCATAAGGAGCTGAGTTTTAGATCTAGTATTTCAGGCTCTAGAGGGTTAAAATGATCAGCTCCGGCGTCACGG